>OZ037778.1:48889350-48899350 GCA_964035525.1 Porites cylindrica
CTGCTAACTCTTGTTCAAGCTGCTCTGCCTTCAGGTGTTGCTTGGCCTTAAGATACACAAATAAAAGGTTTTCTTTTTGGTTGAGCTTATATCATGGTTTTGTACAGATTTTTCCTGTCTTTTTTCCAAAATAATAGTTTCTTTTTCCAGACTCGAGGTTTCATGTATCAAATAGATGATCAATACAGACCTTAAAAAGCAGGAACAAATCTTACAAGAGAGTTTTTAAAACAATATTTGACTGAGAAACAAAATGGTTATTTACAAATTGGTCGCTTATGAGAAGTGGTCTCTATGAAAATGTTGACTTTGTAGTCAGATTAGTCTGATTCCAGTAAACAATTTCACCATTACTGACTGCCTGGTACTCTACTGTGGTTGATCTTGCAATGACTGTGGTTATTCAACTGTGAAAAATTAAACTAATAGTCCAATACGTACCATTTCTAGCTTAACATACTCCTCAACAGTTTTCCTGTAGTCATCAACATTATAACCATTCCATCTAAAATGACATTTAAAACATTCAAACAAAAAAATCATCAGTCTGATGGTGACTATAACTAGTTAGCAGGCCGACATATGGGAGTCCAGCTAAGTTGAGTTGGATTGCTTACAATTTCCTGGCTAAAACCTAGCCTGTGCCACAGGCGCAATTTAACCGTGGTTAGTAAAGTCAGCAAAACAGTGCTGAGATATGTTTTCCATGTCCCCAACAGTGGTGCATTTCAAATTTCCTTTCATCCTGATTGGCAAATCGACAAAATGGCAATGACAAGTGGGAACCCAGAACAAGGATTTTGGTGCTGTTTTACAGATGGACTTAGCCTGAGTATCATTCTGTCTGTGGAGCAGGTTAGCTAAAACCCTGACACATAGAGTTCTAAAGTGATGACAAGTGTCATAAAAATTAAATTTTCTTAAATTATGGGATTTGTTGGGATATTTTGAAAGAACGACATCTGAAAGGCCTACTTGCCAAAAACTAGCATTGTGGGACAAATTGTCTTAGAGATACTACTCCTGTTTTGCTCTGATGACTCCATACAAATCCTTCTAAATTTGACTTGGTTCCTAACGTTATGAACTGAGTCAAATTTAGAAGGATTTGTATGGAGTCATCAGAGCATAACTGGGCTAATATCACAAAGGCAACTTGCCCTGGAATGCTAATTTTTGGCAACTACGCATTTTGAAAGTGGTTCTTTTAAAATACCCCGAAAAATCCCATAATTTCACAAATTTAATTTTTTATGACGTCACACTAATAAAATAATATAATATTGGTAAAAGTGGAAGTTCTTCAGAGAGAAAGAATAATATTTGTGGAGTTTGCCGAAAATTAATAAATATTATCATTCTAGCTATTTTCATCATTATTAAAATTAAAGCATACAAGAAAAGGAAAAAAAACAATGTCTGTCTCTCTTACCTGTCTCTTTTGCCATCAAAATCAAATGATAGTTGTGGCTGTAGATGTTCATCAGGTTTTATATCATCTCCAGTGAATTTAGCTCCAACTCTTCTGGGTCTCTGAACAGTGCACACAAAATACACGGAAGTAATCAGCCCACTTGGAAAAGAACAATTACAACTAGAAATATGTGTCTCAAGGAAACCAAAAGAACTGAAAGAAATTTAGCAAAAGGGTGTTCACTTGTGGCTCAGGGATCCACACACAATCCATGGATGAGATAAATTTAGACAAATTTTTAAACCTCTCTCCTCGCTACACTGCAAGGAATTATCCTTCAAAGCATTGAAATAGGAGTACCGGTAAGTAAAACTGTTGTTATGGCTTATTCTCAAAAGAAAAAAGACCCTACAATTCAGGAATACTGAATCTACTAAGTGTCATGTTTACCATTGATCTTAGAAATGCTTTGAAAATTAGAAGCTAAAAAACCATAATTTAGCCCTATTAGTGAACAACTGGTTTCGACTCAAGATTTAAAAGATACAGAATATTTAAAAACACAGTCACAAGTTTAAGTTTACAGCAAGATTGCTCAAAGATAATATTGAACCCTCCGTGGTCAACAAAGCTGAAGGAGAGATCTGGTCAAGCAAGAAAATTCCATTTATTTTGATTAGTTACTTAAACTGCATAGATTGTGAGGGAATGACACGAGTACTGTGATCTGCGTGTGCTGAGGCATGTACAATATTTATTCATTCTTTGCAAAGTCTGTTTGTTCAAGAAAATATTTTAACTTAAAAGTTGTTTTTGTTGCATGGTCAGCTTCTCCCAGTTGTGTGCGAGGAACAGTTTTCTGTCTAAATACAGAGAGATCTGTGAACGAGATTATGTCAAGGGTTGACTAGCAAAAAGTAAATATATGAATGAATAAATAATTTTATAATAAAATGATTGTATGTCAATTAAAAATTATGTGGCCCAATATTTTTTCCCCAAAACATAAAGACTAGTGAAACACAATGGTGCATAAAACATACTGATTTTCAAGGACATCAAGGATAAAAGTGTTATTTGAATACCTCCATGCAGTCTTTCTTTTTATGTGTCATTGCTCCACAGTTTTCACAGGCCCCTTTCCTAAACTTAGTAGCAGATGGCACCTATAAATGTCAATAAGATCTTTAATGTTATATTTCTGTTTATATAATTACAGCTGTAATATGTAAAAAACAATATACATTTACAGAACAAAATTTCCAGCTCATTCAACTGTTTTAAATAAATATTTATATCCCCCAGATTTCTGGATTTTGGACATACCATTATACTAAGACAGGACCAAAACAGCAACTGCAACATAGCAATGACTTGGTCACCAGAAGGAAAAAGAAGAAGAGAAAGACCAAAAACCACCTAGACTATGAGTAATCCACCATTTTTCCTCAGGGATAGTAGAGAGAGCAAAACGCGAGCGCGCGTGAAAATCACCTGATGTGAGAAAAGACGATACGCGGCGGGGAGAGAGAAAAATGAGTCGGTAGTCCCTCAATTTTCTCTCTCCCCGTCGTGTGTCTCCTTTCCTCACATGGGGTGATTTTCAAGCATGCTCTTCTATCCCTGAGGAAAAATAGGGGACTACTCACAGTCTAAAAACCCACCTTCAGACAAACGGTTGAAAAGGAAAAGGTAGAAGCAGGGTGGTAATCATGGAAGGAAGTGAAGACCATTGCAGCTAACCGAGATAAGTGGAGGGACTCTGTGAAAGCTTTATGTGCTACAAGGCACAAAGAGGATAGGTGAGGTGAGGTGGCGTGAGATTTCTGAATTTAGCAGGCAATGAAGGCCAAAAAATTATTCCATGTATTTTCACCGGAAATATGGTCAATCAAATATGCCCTTGGAATTTCCATGACAGAGCTGTCAAGGGGGAAAAGATTTTTGTGAATTCCAAGCTCTTTACTTACTAAATTTGTTCCTTTCTTATACCACTGATTTATGGAAGAAAACTGCTTCTGTTTGTCTTCCTGAGGTCGCTGATGTTTCAAAGTAGGCCTAAAGGACAAAAGAAATGTAGCGATCAACATTCTTTTAATTTCCTTTCACAAGTGTCCGAACAAGTTTGTGTAGACAGTAAGAACGAGCTGGAAAGAAGAATGACAAGGGCAAAGGAACTTTATAAAAAATGTACCAGAATTATTCATCTTTTGTTCTCCTACCTTGATGTTCCATAATACCAAGGCGCTTGGGAAATATACTGTGGAATATGAGGGTTAATGTCCCTGGAAAAATATAATAAAACAAATTTAAGTATGACAGCTAAAAAGACCACGAGCAGACATTGACGCTAGTACCTTCAACATTAAGGCTTTTAATCAAACAGAACTCGACTAAAATAGAATCATAAACATCGACTCACTTTCCTTCCTCATCAGTCAAAGCTGGCGCTGTACCAGCCTTTCTAGCCTCTTCTAACTCTTTCTCTTTCCGCCAATCTAATCTACTCTTTTTCTGCGACTCAGTTTTGGCCGCCATCTTGTGTTTTCCTTCCCATAGTCCAATTCCAGTGTAGTGGAAGTTAGTGAGTGCGTAGCAAGAACAACGTCACTTCCTTTTTCGTCTTTTTGTTTTAGATTTAAGGGAGGGGACGGTTAGCTGTTCTAAATAAGAATTGATTTTTCTCCCTTTTTACGCCTCAAAATACAACAAAAAGTACGTTAAGATATTTTTCTATATTCAGAATATCAATAATTTAGTAATAAAGTGCCAGAAATTTGTAAAAAAATGCCTTTTATACCAATGACAAAAGTCATACTCAACGTACCCGGGTAGAAATATTTGTGCCCAATTGAAATAAGAAATTGCAGAGTTCAGTAACGTTATCGTAACTGGAGATTGAGCAATGCTGGACTTCACGAACATGTTTTTATCGTTGTGTTTCCTCCTTATATCGAAAGCTTTAGCGGATGAATATTCTAAAGGATATCTTAGAAGGGAACATTCAATTTTTAAAGGTAAAATGACCAAGTCCTTGTTAAAAATCTTTATGCAAGAGTCTTCCAAAATTGAACTTTTTGAAGTCGTGGAAGGCTGCGTTCTCTCGTATGTTTCATTTCCTGTCTAGAGAAAGCTGGGTTTCTTCAAGTTTTCTCTCGTCTCTTTGGATTTAGTCTTTAATATATCTTCATTTCTGAGTCATTGGATGTCTGATGGATACCTGTAGGAAGATGCTTTGGTTTAGCTTGAAAGTCACTGCGGATCACGAGTGGCAGTTTTTTCAAGTGACATGCATGCGCGTCGCGAACGCGCGCTAAAAGAAGACACAAGCTTAAATTCTATGATTGTCTTAAATACATAGAAAACACTTACTTTCAGGCTTATATTTTTTCCCGAGAGTTATTTTTGCTGATCATATTCATTTGTTTGCAGTTCCTTTGGAGTCATTAAACTTTAATCTCAGCTCATCAGATACGTGATTGCGGCTTGTATTCATTTGAATGAAATGAACATTTAAGATTTTTGTTTTTTTGTTTGTTTTGAAGATCAGTCAAAAATGAAAATAAAAGATTTCATGAATGATTTTTAGAGTATTTCTAAGCTGGATTACAAAATGTAGCTCAGTATCCAAAATGAGAAACTGCAGAGCGGGAGGTCGTGGGTTCGATTCCCAAGGCCGTCCAATGAATAACTGAGAAATGAAGGTACTCCTTTTTCACTGCAAATGGCAAGACCTTCACATGGCTTGGAAGACCACCTAAAATGGCGGTCCCGGTTCAAGTTGGAGATCTAAAAATAGAGTCCCCAATTAGTTCTTTTGTACATTGCCACTCAAATAAAGTGAATTTTTTTAGGGTATGGATCCTTACAAAAGGGTATCATTTTTACCCTTGTTGGCATTGTGTTCTCATTGTGATCCTTAGACAGGGTGCCTAACATTCCCCAGCTACACAAGAAACAAATCATCTGCTAGTGTAATGAAAAGGATTTAATGAAAGTTTCTGTTTTGCTATTTGATTCTTATTTCTTACCTTTTTTCCCCTGAGTAGGGAGTTTTTTTCTGGTTTGGGCCCAAAATACATAATGCACATGTAGGGTATCAATTTTCTTTTGTCTCATCCCTAAATAGGGTCAGTGTTTAAGACCTTGGGTGGCACAGTCATCTATCTGAAATTTATGAGTACCTCCCCACTCCCCACCCAGCAGGATTGGGAGCAGACAGGGTATTCCCTCCCTCTGGAATAATCCATTTCTCTTGTAAACGAAAGTGGGAAACACATGGTTTCCCTGTTACATATTTAAATGGCAGAAGGGTTACCTTTGACAGACAGAGACAGTAAATATTTTTTCACACTTTCTTTTTTTATCATTAATGCATGTTTGTAGAATAATTATCATGTGATGTCAACATTCTTTCACTGGCTTTTTTCGTAGGCTCTGGTCCGTCTATACCATACTGGGATTTCCATGGAAATACTTTTATATCAAGTAGCTATATTAGATTGACACCTGACCACCAGAGCAAGAGAGGTGCTATTTGGAATACTGTGGTAGGTCGTGTAAAAGAATAATAATAATTATATTCCCTATGTGCATCCTACTTACTGACTTGCAAGATGATGTCTCACTACTTAAGAAACATAATTGGATAACATTATCTGCCATATCCAGAATTTTCACAGTTAAAGTGCAAAAGGTGCTGATACTGTCTCTTTCACTTTCCATTTGCACTGATCCTCTGTGAGCCTTTCACTCAATGGTCCAACATTCAGTTCTTCATCTGGGTTTGTCTATCTTTCATTGTAGTTTCATGCTACATTCTTATTAATTAGCTCCTTGTTTCTCCCACAGCTGTGGCTAAAAAAAGTTTGTTTGACAACTAGATAGCGTTCCAAGAACGCGCATTTGGAGTGTATTGGGATTCCTGTGCTGAGATTGCTTAATTATTTGACTTTTTTTTGTTAGCCATGTCATGTTAAAGACTGGGAAGTAGTGCTCCACTTTAAAGTTCATGGAACTGGAGATGCATTGTATGGAGATGGATTTGCATTTTGGTATAGCAGAGAAAGAATGCAAGACGGTAAGGTTGAGAAACTATGTTTACATAATCTATGTGACACTCCTGAAATACAGGCATGCTTGGAATTGACTGAGCCATTGACACTATCCACCTTTTGAACAACTGAGGCCTGGGTCCAGTTGTTTGAAGGCCGATTAGTGCTAACCTAAAGATAAATAAAACGGATTTTCTTTTTCTTTTGTTCAAGAGTACCCAATAATTTTCTCTATAATTCTGTTTAGAGCATCCTCTCAACAAATTGTAAACAAAGGGAATGTTAATTGTTGCTATTAATTTTTTTTAAGCTTTCATATTATGTGAATTCAATTCACAGACTGACTAACCTTGGGTTATCTTATCTAGCTTTGAAAACCCGTCCCTGAGTTAACTTGATTGTTAGCAGGAAAAGTATTTAGTTTTCTGTTCCAGCTTGTTGGGCTGGTATTACAACCTCCTCCAGGATGGGGCAAAGCATTTACCACTGAGTCCCTGATGAAAATCCCTTGTAGCTGTTACCTTTCTAGTCTAGTTTTTTGACATCCGTCTGTCATGTGAATCAGGGCTTCTGATTCTAAGCGATTGTGCGATTTCGCACAGCTGACCTCAGATCACAGTAAATTAACATTTAACAGTAACAGATGAAAAGATTTCCAAGCTTAATATTTCAAGGTGATTTACCAGTAAAAAGCATTAAAAATATCTTAAAGCTTCAAATGCAGTTGTTTCAAATCGGTGGGTTGTACGTTTTGGTTGAGTATACGGTCGAACCTCCCATAAGCGACCACCCAAGATGCAAAGACTTAGTGGTTGCTTACGGGAGGTGGTCGCTTACAAGAATTGAACCACAGGGGTCTTCTTCTGAGAAGATGTACAGACACACCTACTTTATGGAAAATAATTTATTGCATGCAATTTCTAAGTTACAACATGTGTAGTTCCAGATTGATTCTAAAATTCTTTGCATATTCTAAGTAGCATAGTACACACAGCGAACATAAGAGATCAGACAAATCGTCAAGTGGTCACTTACAAGAGATTAAAAACAATGGAAAATCATTAAACTGTAAGCCCCAAATAGTAGTGGTTGCGGTCGCTTACAGGAGGTAGTCGTTTACGAGAGGTCCCAATTGGAAGGCTTTGACTGGGAAAGTTTTGGTGCTTTGGATAGCCAGTCACTTATGCGATGTGGTTGCTTATGAGAGTTGGTCGCACATGGAGGTTCGACTGTATTGCTTGCCTGTTCAAAGTAATTTGATGTTAGCTTAATAGCTGTTAGACTGTCAAGCACAATTATTACCAAAGGAGGAATTATTGTTGTAACAACAATTTTAATATATATGTATTTGAAGGTAATAATGATTATTTTCTTGCCTTTGTTCTTTCAGGCAGTGTGTTTGGCAGCAAAGATTATTTCTATGGTCTTGGCATATTCTTTGACACATACAGTAATCATAATGGGGAACATCAGGTACATGTACAATATTACAAAGGTTTGTTTGAAAGAAACAGAAAGTGGCTAAGTGAACCTTTTCCTCTTTGTCTCATTTGCCATTGTTAAAGAGGCAAGGCTATGCTCTAAGAAAAATTAAAAGGAACCCAGTGCCCTAAAACTGTGAAATGTAATGTGCGCGGCATATGATTTCTATGAGTCTATGAGAAAACTAAGATTTTCTGTTCCCCTGAGAGCAAAATGTGGGTGCCAGTGGCCACCTGGCTCTGCTAGAGTACACGGTTGAAGAGGGAATTAATATTTTTGTCAGAAAGTACTTTTGGCACAAAATACATAATACTTCCTCTACCTATGCCATTTGATACTACTGTTAACTTTTGTTTTATTTTCAGCATGAACATCCCTTCATTTCTGCCATGGTTAATAATGGTTCTGTTCATTATGATCATGATTCTGATGGAACTCACAGCCAGATGGCTGGCTGCTCGGTAAGTTCCAGCATACACCTGTATACTGCAACTGTTTTTTTAAACAGGGAGTGAGAGAGTAAAAAGTTAATTTTGTTGTTGTTTTTTTAGGCGAGTTTCCGTGGCCAAGGACATGACACATTTGCCCTGATCCGTTATTCTGGAACACAAGATCGCTTAACGGTAAGTTCATGGACAAATATTGGTTATTAGCTTGTACATCTCAACCTCATTAAACACTGTTATGATAAAAACACTTCTGCATTTAATACAGAAGTGTTTTTAATCATGAAGGTGAGACAGTTCTCTTGTTTCCAGAGAAACTAAATTTCACACAGTCCATGTCTCTGTAGTTCGGACACTTCTGTAGTGTGGCACTTGGGTAGTTAATTAAAGGAGCTGTGTCTTGCTGTTTATCCAAATTCAGCCATAAGGAACTTGCCACCACTGCATATCGCATGAAAGTACTTTAAATAACAACTGAGACCAGTAAAGCAATAATACAGCAGATACAACTAAGGCACATATGGGCATATGGTGAATAAAATTGCAACATAATAGGGATTTTGAAACGTGTTCAGCCTAGCAGTTTTTCAAAGCTTTATTATTTTGTTTAGGATCGAGACATCTGGTTTTCACAAATGCAACTCTGTGATTTTGTCATTTGAAAGTAGTATTTTCACTAATGTTAAGTTTAAGTCTGATAGAGAATATTTGGGAAATTTAAGGGCGGTGATAAGGTCCAGAAAGTTTAACTGCACTGGAGTGCTAGCTCAGTCTTTTGCATAATGTCAAGGCTATCATAACAAGACTGGTTCAAGACTGTCATTAATATTGTCAAGTGCTTCATTTGTTGTCACTTCAATGTTGTTTTAAAAAAATAAAATGACAAGCTTGAATATATTAAGTGATTGTAAAGAGTGTGGAATAGTATCCTTTGAATGCTAATATGTTTTAAATTCGTAATTAGATGATGGTGGATGTTGATAACAAGAATGAGTGGCGAGAATGTTTTGATGTTGGAGGAGTTAAACTTCCAACAGGATTGTATTTTGGCGCATCAGCTGCAACTGGCCAACTTGCAGGTATAAATTTTACCGCATGAATGAAAATTTCTTTGAAATTACGATGTGAGAATATTACTTTGTTTGTTAACCAGTATATAAGTTATATAATAGCTATAATATTAAGTTTAACCAAGGGCAAAACAAAGCTCTTGTTGGGTCTTCTAAGAAATGTCCTTTTGAGGTAATTAAACTTTTGCCATGAGCAAGTAGCAAACTGAATTCCTATTTCCTATTCCTGTTTCGCACCTAAGCCTGCGATCAACTGAAAACCATGAACTGTCAGCCGAAAACTCAAGAAAAACAAGTCACCTCTTGGGGAGTTGTACACCTGAATTGGCAATAAAGGCATGTGGCAATGGTCAGCAGATACCCTAGATTGACAGCTGTCAATTGGCCATAACATGGGTGTCCAATATCAAGTTAATCACAGATTGTTTTTGCCTTGGAATTCCAAGCTAGTAACATGAAGGACCGAACGTACGAACGGACGATTTTGTCAGAACCCATTAAAATTTCTCTGGCAGAGAGCTCCGCTATGATTAG
>OZ037778.1:48901850-48979350 GCA_964035525.1 Porites cylindrica
CGTATGATAGTTTACATTAGGTGGAATCTTTCGATTTTGTGAAATTTACTAAGAATATAGAACTGCCGGCCATTTAGTGTTTTGAAAACCTTGACCGGCAGTCGAGCTGAAAAAATTTCTAAGTGTCGCAAAACATGATTTCCTCCTCTGAGCCCAGCGCAAACCAAACACTAGACCAAAGATCTGTAAAGCATTTCAGGATCGCTTGACTTTTCTAAATCGACATATGATAGTTTAGATTAGCTGGAATCTTTCCATTTTGTGAAATTTACTGAGAATATAGAACTGCCGGCCATTTAGTATTTTGAAAACCTTGACCGGTTACCGGCCATATAGCCACAGCGTTTTAAAAAACCACGACTGCAATCCGTTTCAATCTTCTTCAATTTTTCCATTCATGACTTATTGTATTTGCCGTATTTTTTTACCTCGTCTTTGAATGTTTGAAGCAGTTATGTGTATGTTTGACCGAGTTCGGTGGCAGCTCGCACTGTTTGATTTTTGACAAATTTCGTAACTCATCTCCTTTAATTCACTAACTTTTTATCTTATTGTCTTCAGATCGTGTCGAGGACGTGCAGGGAAGCTTCTCTTCAAGAACTGTAAAGATTTTTACCTGGCTGTTTTGGTTCGCTCTTGTAGCTGTCTGTGTCGTTGGAATTTCTCTTTATGTCTACCAAAAACGCCAGGAAGATTCAAAAAAGCGATTCTACTAAGTAGCGAAGACTGAAGTGTGATATCAAAACAACCTAACGCGTTACCAGGAGAAAACGGTGATGCCCTCAGAGAAGAGCGCAAAAGAATGACAACTTTTTCATCTAAATTATTTGCATGCTTTTTGTATGCTCTTTGTTTTTACTGACTTTGGTATAATCTGTCATTTGGCCAATCTGAGCCGTTAATAGTGTGATCAGTCAGTAGCGAAGAACATTAATCAACTCGTTACTGTTATAAATGTATTAAGACAAGTCAATTCTCTCAGTGCCACGCTCCTAAATGGACCGCAAACAACAGAATAGTTTTGGACGGTTGTCACTAGTGTGACGTTCTGAGCACTTGAGTAATAGTTATTATATCGCGACGGCCAAGGTAGAGCCAAAGATTAAAAATGGCCTTTTCTTTATCATTTCATCCGTAAAAAAACACGTAGAACCACCTATTATTTAGCATCTTAAACTGTACGAAGAAAAGTACTTTAACTAGTCACCCAGAATTAGAATATATAACAAATTTGGTCGCTTGATGCGTTCTCGCGCGAATATGAATGGCTTTTTTGTCACGATGTGTACACGTGTAAAGAATGGTAGGTTAAAAACAGTTTTTATGCAGCCTTCAAACCGGCATGTTAAATTGTCGGATATGATGAAAAAATTAGCGAACGCTGATAAAATCTGATACCTCAGTTTTAATACCTAGGAATGCTAGATTTACGCTTTTAACAAGTCGCAACAATAGATGCAGAGTTACGTATGGCCTGCAATACGTTGTTCTTGGTCGAGATTTGAGGTGAGCGGAAATTTCGAAACAGTTCACATGGTGCATTCTATGATCGGTGTTTTGTCGAGCTAAAACAATGAGTATACAGTAATTCTAGGAAATGTATAAGCCCCGTGTGTATAAGTAAAAAACATTTTTTAAAATTGATTTAGACTGGCTTTACTGGCTTTGCAAAGGAATAGTGTACTATTGGGAGGATGTTTCCTTGATAAAAGTGTCTTACGGAAATAATAATACTAATAAAAAAAAAATTCCAAAAAAAGAAAACATTACCCGCTGACACTTGCTGTGTTTCGATCTCTTGGTGTAGGCACCCTGAAATTTAGTTTATTCGGACTATCCTTTGTCCCATGTATGAGTAAAACTAAAAACGTAAGAAGTATTGTTGAATTAAGTTTGAGTTTTTGCAACGGTGATCGCTGAAGTTCTTTTCTGGTAAGAGGAAAGGAGTAGACCTTGTATCACACCCACGTGTGTTTTTTAAATTCTGGAAATGGGCGCCAGATAGGCCTTAATAATAATAATCGTCAGGGAGCTCTAACCATAATAATTTTAGAGATTTTTGCAGGCATTTCATTAAAATTTAAAACGGTTGGCCCAACATTCAGTCAAGTTTCAATGCCCAAATATAGTCGTAAATGACAAAATTAGAGCATGTGTGTTTTTGTTATTCAACTGATGTGAATATAAGTTGTAGTGGTTTGAAAAGATACTAAATAGCGTGACGTAAGGCCCTTTTAAAGAAATTGAACCGATATCTCCTTTCCAGTCCTTTAAGAGGCCCTGCCAGGGGTGGTTGAGGGAGAGGGGACGGGAAGGGGGCGGGGGGGGGGGGGCGTGAGCATTAGACCTCACTCGGATAATTTAGCAATCTTCTCCCACCCCCGCTTGCACCCCATGTAGAGCTTATTGCCTGGAAAAAAGACTATGTAGCTTTACGCATGGATCTCTAAGCCGTTCTCGTTGAAAGGAGACCTCAATGTTGAACACTAGTATTGAGCTGATAGCCTTCAACCCTATAGTCTTCGTATCATTTTTTTGCTTCGACAAGTTCGTCCCCTGCTCTACCGAGAGGGTGGTCTCCATCCAACCTCGTTCCCAGGGTTCTCTCCTACCTACGCGGCCACTCGAACCGGAGTCACGCAAGCTCCCCGAGCGGCTGCTAAGGAGACTAGCGGGAAGAACTATAATTTGTTCGAGAAATGGGGTAGACAAGTCAAAGGGAGCAGGTAGTGGGACAAGGTGATTCTCCCCTTTTCTCCACTCGTCGCTTGAGTTTAAGCTTGCGTGCAAACGTCTCTTATTTCCTTTATCCCGGCGTAATCAATCGAACTCAATCGAACTCAATCGAGTAGGAGACGTCTACAAGCAGCAAATGTAACGACGCTTGCACTCTAACTGGCTTATGTCCACCCACGATCAAATCGACCGATGCATTTAATTTATTCTTGGCTCCAAAGCTTAAGGGAATATTAAAAAAAAGAAATCACCTTGGATTTGAGGGAGGAATAATACATTCTTCTATTTTATTCCCCCAAAGTCCTCGGAGTCCAGTATGAATTTTAATCTCATGAAATATTAGTCTATTGATCGCACATTCTACTTCAGCCTACCCCTGCTTTCTATCGGGTGTTAAGGACAATGGTTAACATTTATTCACCGTAGTGGAAGTGGAGGTGAAAAGTACAGGATAATTACCTCTAAGCTAGCCAATCAGGGCGCTCGAAAAGCATTATTGACCGGCTTGGTATACACTAATCCTTGTTTTAACATATACTGCAAACTTGCACGTATAAGCTCCCCCCGCCCCCAGTTTTAGGCCCATCTTCCTCTAAACAAAAAAAATGCATCCGGTTATAACCCGCCCTCGGATATAAACCCCATTCTGGCTTGTATTGAAATGATTTCGACTTTTACTACTACTAACTCCAAGACAAAGTCACTGTTCAAGCTTTATTCCTCAAAGACCAGCGGTGCTTTAAATTATATTTACACCCATTGTCATTACACTTTCGATGTTGTAAAAGCTGATGATATATGGAAGCACAAATCTCTTTAGTGGTCCTTGTGGCACTTTCTGCCATTGTTTTCACGCTACGAAAGCTCCACCATCCTGGCCGGCGGATAGGAGACCGCGCAATTCTTATAAGCCAGCTACCCAATTGCAAAAATACTACAAACTACCGTTTCAAGTCTACGATTTTTTCGACGGCAAATGACCATCTTATTTTCTTACTAACAAAAACTCACGATTCTTAATGTTGGTGCTTGCTCTCACTCGTTGAGGGAGTGTCAAGTAAAACCGCTGAACACTCCAGGCATTTCATACAATGAGATGGTGATGAAGTTTAAAGGATCTATGTCAGGCCATTTGCTATCTTATTGAAAAACAAAAACCTGTCTTCAGTATCCTTGAGCTAATGGTCCAAACTACAATGGAAGATAATTAAAATTTCAACACTGTCAGCAGCCGTGTTATTCTTTCTCCGAAATACTGTCGATATTGTAGGTCGTCTCTATGGAAATGAATGAAAATAATCCTTTTTTGGATTCATCGTTTCTCTTCTTAACGGAAAATCCTAATGATCTGGATTTCTGATCTGATCTTGGATTTTATTAAAGAAACGCACCCTTGTTGCTGCAGATGGCAAGGATGGACATAGATTGAAACCTGAAAAAGTAGCGCCATTTTTAAAATGCTACAGCTGTTATAAATCTAGCCAGCGAGGCGAGCAAGCTATCCGGGGCGCTCTGGTGGCGGGGCGGGAGAAAAGGAGAGCTTGCAACACGTCTCTGGAATTTGATATTCCACCTCCAATTCCCCTGTGGCTCCCCGTCGACTAAGCTGTCAGATTTCCGCCAATCAGTGTGAAGCGGAAAAGAGCGCGAATGTAAACACGTGCCAAGGATAATAACGTCATTACCAATGTCATCTCCGCCAATCAGCATTTCGCATCGACCTTTTCGATGCAGATATTCAAATTCCAGAAACGTAGTTGCAAGCTCTCCTCCCTTTTCCCGCCCCGTCGTCAGAGCGCCCCAGAGACCTTGCTCGCAGGCTATAAAAAAATCCCAAAAAGTTAAAATGGTTCTCTGATATCTTCTACAAAACTCTACAGGAGCATTTTGTGTATGGGTAAGGACACTAATTAATGACTTAATCACAGAATTGACCTAAAACAGCAATATCTTGTGACATAACTCCTTTAATCACAGAGAGCCTACTCATAACTTAACTTCTTTGCACTTCTCAAATTCTCAAAGATTCTAGGGCCTGCAGAACCAGTGTCAAAACTACTTCGTTCAGTTTAAAAACTCTCTGGAGAGATCGAAAAAATATGTACAGCCATCGCAGTTAAAATCCTATCAGATAACTTGAAGATCAACTCCATACTTTCAAAGCTGTGCGTTTCAAATTTGTGGGTTGTGCGTTTTGACGTTTCTCAGCTGACGCCAACTTCGGACCGAAAAAAAGAACTGCAGACTAGTAGAAGTCGGGCTGTCGTTTCTGCTCTGAAGTGTCAAATTCAGAAAGCGCTTGTATGGGTGACTCCTGCCTGACTTTCTCTGCCCTCTGTAGTTGTGGAACGCGGTCGTCTTTCTCCAGATTAACCAGCGGTTTCTTTTCCGGCGCACGCATGCGCCACGTGATACTAGACGTCTACAATGGAAAAAGAGAAAAGCATCGCTTCAGGAATCGCATACAATTGACATATTTAGCATCCAGTCGAGGCCCATTACTGCTCTGTATCAACCTCGACTTCATTACCCGGAGAGTAGCCTGTGTATCTGGACATAGTTATTAGAGGAGACTGGTTATGAAGGGCGGAAAACATCAAATACAAAACCTTGGAAGCTCCCTTGTTTTCTGTTGGCAAATAGATCTCTTTGGCTTTGTTTGTTTTCCCAATAGAGGTCCCAGAGAAACTTGACCCTTTGTCTTTTCATAAATTATGCGTAGATATGCATGTGAATAAGACAAAATCTGAAAGAAACAGTTCCCTTGAGTGTTGTCACATGACCTGTATTAGGAAAACAAAACATACAAGCTAAAGAGGTCTATTGTGATGGAATAAATTAATGCAACGTTTTTTGGTCAATAAGATCAAAATGTTAGGAATGCGATAGAACGCACCGTCAGGTCCACAAATCATATAACAAAGGGGTCTGACGGGTTTCATAACCATTCCATTCTATTAACTATGATCTGGAGGGATTAGCGGGTGAGTGCTGTAGTTAAGTTTTTTGATGATGGTGGAACCGCGAGAAGAGCACCACGGAAATGACAATCCCGCCAGCTCCGCAGGCTACCGAGGAAGTAAATACGGTCCACTCCGAAGTTGGTTTAGTTTCATCTGTGGCGCAGCCTACAGAACAGTTGAGAACTTGAAGGACCGCGAAAAGGAGAAGAAAAACCAGAGCGAAGCGTGAGCTGATAGGAGTGGAAAGTTGGCGAACGAGACTAAAAAAATATTCCCAGTTTGGGCGTTAACCTTAATACGAGAAAACAGAGGTGTGAATAGTCTTGGGTGTCAAGGTTTATACAGCTATTTCGAGAAAGGTTGTCGGAAAAAAATGTGCACGCGACAACCCCGAAAGGTAATATGGGATATGATCAATACACTGTTTCTGACGACTGTAGCTGTCGAATCTACTTTTGTTGCTTTCCTTTAGCACTCGCAAAACATTTCCACGGCCTTTCGTGCCAATTCTTTCAAATTTCTTTAAAGAACAGTGAACTTAAAACCACCCACAATGCCTTTCGGGATTGTCGCGTGCACTTTTTCCGACAACCTTTCTCGAAATAACTGTATACATGTACACAGTAACAATTTACCCTACAGTAACAGCTTACCCTAGCTTCTCCAGACTTGTGCTGCACAAAGATGAAAATAAACAAAATAAAGTCAGACCAAGGCTTCTTGATACAATTGGTTACAAGCATATTATAACACAACGGTAAGACCATATATTTTCCACCATAATAACAACCTGGGCCGGGTTGTTCAAAGCTGCGTTAAGATAACCCAGGGTTAGCGCGAAATTTGAATTCAGACATGATAGGTTAAAAAGTAAATTCAGTTTAATTCTTTGTGTCAAGAAGTTGATGATTGGATTCCCTTAAAAATAACACAGAAAATTTTCCCAGAAAATGCTTTCGAAAAACAAAAAAAAGAAACCTGGCTTAAGCGCTAATCGGCCTTCGAACAACTGGGCCGGTTGAAGTGCTTGTTATGCTTAGAGTCTTCTAGTGAAATTCTTACCGCGGAAATGATCATTCAAATGAAAAACTGATTAGTTTCTAAACAAAATGTGGTGATGTTTCGGAAGGGGCAGTAAAAACAAAACAGAAAAAGTAAATTGGTCACCATAGAGAGACAGAGATATAAAGATGGACTGAAATGAACAGTTTGCTGTACCTTTGTGTTAGCTACATAGGATGCTTTGACAGTTAAGATAACAGCATTCATAAGATTCTTGGCAGCTGTGATCAGAGATGTGGCACTATCCAACTGCAAGAAAAGTATATACCATTACGATAACGTGAGAGTCAAAGAATGGTTTCATTAAACTTAGTGCATAGCATTTAAGCTTCAAAGTTAATATAAACCGCCCCCAAACCACTCCTACCACAATGCAGCCCTAAAAGTACCTTTCGATGGAAAAATCCTTAAAGGATCATCCTCGAGTACTGTGCATGCAGCATGCTACAGGCGGCTAGTACATAGTTCTTTTGCAAATTATTCCTGCGAGGAAGAAACGCGGGGCTGGTCATTGAAATAAACTTAAGAACCAATTACCCCAGACACGACAAGTTCACCGCTAATCATCTGCACATCAGCTTTGACTCGCGCTGTGATAGTCAGCTGATGAGAGTAGAGTGCAATGCGCTGTATGTATGCTAACAGGTCATTCTTGGAGCTTGAATCAGGACACTGTTGAAAAGTAGAAATAATAAAAGTATTTCAGAGAGAATACATAAAGAATAGCAAGAGTCAACATTTCTTCGTAAACCTATTAATTCCTTGTTTGGCACTATCAACTCCAGGTTATGTTAAAGCAAATAAAATTGCTCAGAGCTCACCCTTGATGCAATTTCTGACGCCTTTTGGTTCATCCTGGCTCCAGCTTTAGCAATCCTCTAAAATAACAAAAATGACAGCTATATAAGAGATAAATAATGGAAACTTCTACCAAAGCTTTCTAATACAGCAACTACCAAAAAAACTGTTTACTTTCTAAAGACTCAGGTTGTTCATCCATCAAGTTACTGGTCACAGTCCAGTCCTTTGGTTTAGTTTTTCCATCTACCAATCCTTAAGGACTTAAGTTTTGCGAAGAAATTACTGGTAAATAAAAAATCTGCTACCTGACAATAAACAATCGGCTCCTGAAAACAGAGATAAACTTCTAACAATGTTAGGTTAAACAGTCTCTAAAACCCTATTTGAATCCGTTCCAATATTCTTTAATTTTGCCCATCCGTGCTTTCTTTATATTTGCAGTGTCATTCAAGGCTTTCATCAACTTTTTTAGCCGTAAACAGGTGTTTTGCTCAATTTAGCGGCCAGCTCCTAGTGGATGAATTTGACACACCTTTGATCGTCTCTAAACGAATTCTCTAAACGTAACATAGATAAGCGTATTACCTTGGCAGCGTCAATCACATCCATTGTTGTTTTCAAAGGCCCAGTTCCCCTAAGAATGAAATCGCAAATTCCGTTGAGAATGGCCATTTGAGGTCGCGCGAGAGACTGGGACAGTGTCGCGTCGAATTTAGACCCAGGGCGCTTTCCATTGAACCAAAACTTTCCAAAATTTGGAAACGGCGGCAAATCGTACAGAAATTTCCCCGAGAAGTTTCCAGAAATTCCGGAAACTGTTGAATTTCCGAATTGGGAGGCATTCAACCGAAAATTCTAGATTTTCCGGGAGCAAAGTTGAATGGAAAGAAAACTTCCGAGAAAAAAATTTCGAAAATTTGGGTATACCTCGCTCGGTTGCCCTGTTTTTGGAAATTTTGGAGAATGCCGTTCCACTCGCTCCTGGAAGTTGCCGAAAATTCAAACCCGACGCTTTGGTTGAATGGAAAGCGCCCCCAGCTTCTAGCGCAATCTCGTGATAGCCAACAACAGAAGTTATGGCGTCCCTAAAAAAAGTCCCATAGTGCATTTCGACACAACACCGTCCCAGCTCAAAGTTCCAAATACCGTACGTTCTGCCTAATCTATCACTAAAACGATGTAAGGATCACGCAAGTCCGATCCCACGACCTTTGTCTTTGCACATGAAAGAGGAAAGTTAAAGGGAAGCTGTCGAAAGAAACAACTTTTCACTTAATTTTTTTGATAATCCTCCTTCAAAGTTATATGCAGTATTAACATCTGTGGCGATTATTTTAACCAGACGCTTTTTAATACGGAGGTAACCGTTCTCTCGGGCCTTAAAGGTGATGTGCCAAGAGAACTAAACTGAACGTTTGAAGGTTTAATAAATCGAATTTATCGTGTTGTCCTTACGGTAACTACGCTAGAAGTTTTCCTCGCGCCTATGCCCAACTATCACTATTGGCAACTTTCTATGCAAGGAATGTTCACCGGTCTTTCCGACATTTGATTCCGTACGATAAATGAAGACCCACCGAGTGAAATCCGACATTTCCATCATCATCATACACATCTTCTTTGCAAGGATGATGATATCGTTTCCGCTCTGGTCCCATTTGGTCAATTCTCTTTCCAGCTTTCTCTTCTCTAACTTCAGTCCTTCTGTCAGCTGCTCAATCTTGGCTTTTTCTTCTGCTGGTAGAGCTCTCATGAGTGACTGTAGAAAATATAGAACAGTTACGAGTAGCTTTCAAATGAGTTCCTAATTTGTTGGTTAATCTGCTACTGGGTAGCAATTGGCTGAAAAAAATAAATCGTGGCACTTTCTCAACCAATCAGAAATGCAAGCATTTTCCCGCGCTTTCTACCAGCCATTGCGGTTTTGGTTTTACACGCATAAATTGTTCTTGTCATATAACACAGCTACAAAAAAGAAAACTTTCTTTCGGAACGAAGCGAGAAATCCCAAGCTAGGTCAATCAATTTGCTTTACCTTGCCCGCTCGTGGAGTCTGGTATATGTTCAAATACAGTCATGAAAATGCTGATTGAAATTCATTCGCCTTTCAAAACTGGGCAACGCATGAAAGTTCCCTTTGCCCGACATCTTAGTAAAAAAGATTCTTATTGGCGCTTTTTGAATCTAATGAAACACACCATGGGAAGACATCGTCGGACATGTGCGCATATCAGTGAGCCATTGAGGCGGGCTCGCGGGCTAATCAGGCATGAATGCGCCAAGAAAGCGGCATAATAACAGAGAAAACGGGCGATTTTGGCGCAGCTGAGTGACTAAAATCATCGTCATTTTGGTAGTTAAAAAGATGACTTCTTTAACAATTAATATAGAGTGGATTCTTTAAGTTTAAGTTGTTCGCCATTTACATTTAACTGCTTTCACAATTACACTAGCAAAGTGTTTAGTTATGACAACTACAAAACATGAAGCATGCGGCCTGCGAGCAAGCTCTCGCGAGAAGTCACGCGACAGCAGACAGGTCTCTCGCGGCTTGCTCCGCTCGCAGGCTTTGAAACATGTAGTATACACTCTACTGACAATTTATCACCATAATAATAAGTTAAACTATACCCGTGCACTTCTCTTGGACATGCTCTTGTCTTTGTCCCAGTCATCAGTGTCATCAAACTCTGACCGAGCTTCGTAATCTGATTGAGCTCCCTCCCATTCATAATCTGATACCGGTTCATATTCGGATTCTGTCGCAGTCATTGCACCTAAAACCACGGAAAAAAGCAATTTCTCGAGAAACTCTCCGACAAGAGAGTGTCGGAGAGAGACAAGCTAGACATGTTACCGACAAATAATTGTTTCTAATTTTAAAAGGAAACGTGCTGGCGGTGAAGCTTTAAAAATTCAATAGCCAATCTTAAACGCTGAAATAATTAATTAAAGTTCATCGATTCTCACTTTCCCGATGGTTACGTCACTATTAATTCGGTAACAAAATGCACTTGAAACGTTTTACCGCTAAAACAACGGAAAGGGGACAAAAGAGCGTAAATAAACAGTGTAGGACTGGAAAGCTAATTTTCATAACATTTAATTATGAAAATTTCGGCGGTCCATAGGTACAAAGTGGGCAAAAGCTGACCGGTAAATTAAACTATGCCACATATTTCCGGCTCTGAGCTTTCCAAAGGCTGATTACGGGACCTATCTAAGTCGCAATGGTCACGAAGTCATTCTAGCTTACGTAGCCCTTTAAACAACACACTGTCGTCAATATCAAGACTGGTTAATAACTCACTTATTTCTGCCTCAGCTGATGGACTAGTTATCATCTCCTCGATAACAGCAGGTCCCTTGTATCGTGGTTGGCTGATTGTCTTGGCCCATTTAACTTGCTCAGGACCTGTGTAACCTACAAAGGCCCATGATCCATGGAAGCCCGGGTGGACGTTTCCTGATGCGCCTAAGTCATAAAGGGCCTCTTTGGCATTGTTCACTGATGTGCCTGATAAAGGAGACGTTTAGTGTCAGCTTGTCGTGATTTCTAAGAACACTATCTCAGCGACACAAGGCAGAACATACTTGTATACATTTATTGATAGCTTGCGAGCAAACTCGCGAGTCATGAGAGAACCCGCGAGCGCTTTTTCCTCGCTTTCGCGCTCTCGTCTCCTTTCGCGTGCCTCTCACGCAAGACTTCTCGCGATGCCCCCAAATGGAGAGCTTGCTCGCAAGATAAATTATTGACAACAACAACAACAACAACAGTAAAAGCCAGGGCACAAGGTGTCTTAGGCCGATTGGCAATTAGTACGTATTTTGCCAATCTTAAACAATTACGCTGTAAAACACATAGAGTTCCCAGAAAAAAAAAAGAGCTACACAAGTAGCTTGTGTGGGCTCCCTGTGCCTAAACCAGTACCCACCAGTAGTCCCCTGAGTACCAATCAGCACTATCCTCTCCTGGGGAAGCTGTTGTAAGAACTTGGCCATTTTCACACCCTCCCCCTTGGTTGAATCTGCTGTGTCAAAGTTAGCGGCCATAATGAAATTTCTGTCGCTGTCCAGGACGACTATGTTGTGTCCTCGCATCATTGGAGATCTCTCAATGCCGTTCACTTTGATTGATGTTCGACCTGTTGCTTTTGGATCATCTTCTCCTTCAGCAACTATATTAACTTTCACTAAACCTGTCAAGAATAGGTACGGTGTATAAGCAACAAGAAGCTTTAGTGTATATCATTTTTGTCAATATTCACCGGCACTTTCCATGCAACTTTCGCCGACGTTTCGCCAACGTCTTAAGTCATTTCGCTACTGCTTGATCAATGGGTTAAAGAACGAGATATACACACGTTTATCAGACATTTTCGTGGCAAGGCTGAAAGAACGACGTATATACATGAGTACGGCTCGTTTCGTTTCGTAAGCGAAACTACTTAAGAAGTTAGCAAACGGGGCGTTAGCGGAACGACCGGTCGCCGCAAAATTGAATGTTTAGTGTTCCAAGCGGTATAGGGTGTTTGGGATTTGACAAGAAAGCTCTTGCTCAAGCTAAGGGAAGATCATTCCATTCTTCTACTTTCATGGCAAGAAGAGTTCGCATGCCAAGGACTGGATTTGCGTGAGTGTTACAGGTGCAGGTATCTTCTTGGCTAGAACAACCTTGGGCGGGTTACAAGGGTTTCATCATGGCAGCCAAAGCAGTAAACAGCTTCAATTAATAATTTATATGTTCCTGCTATCTACAGTACCATCTGAATATCAATAGCCGTGGAGATTTCGTCACACTTTTCCGAAACTACCGCAGTTGGTGAAGATTGTGATTTAAGTTGACACTGAGCATGCTTCATAACTTTTAAAAGAGCTTCATTATTACTGGGCTAGCGTCTTGCATTTCTGAAGCTCCCTCCTCATTGAAAGACTCAAACGGTCATGAGGCATTCAATTTCTTTTCTCTGTTTTCTATTTTCCATCTTCAGGTATTCATCTCCCATTAAGAAAATTCACTGAGAGAAGAATAATCAGTCTTGAACTCGTTATAACGTTGAACAGTGAATGCAAGAAACACATCTGATCTTCAGCAAAATCACTGAACTTTCGAATAATTTCCAAAACGCAGCTCAGGATTCGTACAGATTTTCGGATCTAAAATCATTCAAGACTTTTTCCAGACTCCTTCCAAAACAACAATTTCGTTTTCTCAAGGTTATCAATAGAGACCTTAAAAACGCAGGAACAAAGCTTTTTTCATGATGCACTGCAAACGTACGGGCGGGATTGAATAAGATATGACCAAAATAAAAAAAAATCACTCATAGAGCATTTGTGGTACGTTGCGACGCAGGCAAGGAAAATTGCTGGGTAAGACAATTTCAAAACTTGTTCAAGAAATTATTCGACTCTGTACAAACCCTGGCAGCTGAAATACTACACCGATTCGATTGTTCTTCTAAAAGCAAACCTTTCTGAGCAGCAGGTGTTGGGATGAGCTGAGCAACAATCGCTGGTCCGTAGTATCGAGGCCGTATCTCTGCTTTAGTGTAAAATCTTGGAGTCGGACCAGTACAGCCTGAGAAGGCGAATGAGCCATGGTAACCTGGATCAAACGGTCCCTCAGCTCCCAAACGTTCCAACGCTGGAGCTGCTGCAGCGACATTGTTGCCTAAAACCAATGGACATCATAAGCATGAAAGAGTCTTTTTTTATGGAGGGGGTGGGGGGGTGAGGTTGGGGTTTATAGGCACATAAACATTGGGAGCACTTGCAGGGGTTCAGTGAAAAACAGCTGTTTTCTTGCATTTAATCAAAACCCCTGAAGTTAGTAGCTATAGCCTACATCCAAGACTTTCTCAAAAAATTCTCCGTAAGGGCCAGCGCGATCTTTAATTTCGCGTTTTGCGTCGCAATTGTAAAAAAATCGCGAAATGAAAGACCCGCGAATAAAAATCCATAGAACCCACAGTACAGAAAATTCAAATCCCAGAAAAAAAGATTATCAGGTAATAACTAAAACATATAAAGGATATGATTCTATCGACAAATACCCACACTATTCACTGGGTTTACTATGGTATCTTCCACTCTTATCCTCCGTTGTGAAATAACGTAATTTGCAAAGATTTCATATGGCGGAGTAGACAATCTTAAAATTAATATATCTATATATATATATATATATATATATATATAAGTTGCTCTAATGAGGCCTTAAACTTTTGTTTTTTTTAAGAAATAAAAATGAAATCCAAGCTTACGCCAGTCAACAGCTTTTTAGACGTTTTGAAAACTAAAACAAAGTTGACAACACTTGAGTTGCGAAAATTTAATATAGCCCTTTTTTCGTATTTGCCCTTTGAAATCGCGAAAATACAACCCCGCAAATGTTAATTTCTCGCAAAAATCTCGAAATTAAGTACCAATATGATAGACAAGTCCAGTGCTGAAACTTGCTTGTCTTGAACACCAGGCTATTTCATAATTTCTTATATCATGGTACAGTGTATCTCACCTTGCTCTTTGCCATTTACTCCTTGAGTGGCTACAAGAACAACATGATCCTCAGGCAGCTGATCAAGGAACTGTCCCAATGCAGGACCTTCTCCAGCATTTGTGTTGAAATTTTTAACAGCACAGACATCACCACTGGGATCAAGAACTACAACATTGTGCCCAACTTTTCTGGGGCAATGCTCTACACCATTCACTTTTATAGATGCCGTGCCCATACCCCCTTCATCTTCACCTCCTTCGGCTCGCACTTCAAACTGTACCTTACCTAAAATAATAATAAAAAAATGACTTAGTTTTACAACTTTTTAAAACCATGAAAAAAGGACATTAATAATTACAGTGGAACCCCGGGAACTCGAATTCTGAAGGGAACTAAAAACAGTTATCGGGATCGTTTGAATATTCAATTTGCCATGTTAACAATTGATAGTTCCTGATTTTTCAGCCCTTCAGTGTATAATGCAGGGCAAATTTAACTAATTTCACCTGAAATGGTAACATGATTATGCCTTTTTTTTTATAAAAGGTGATCTGTTCGTTGCACCAATTAAAATAAAATTGACGTAGTTACAGTTTTAGTGTTTTTGCCGATCATACAGCAAGAAGAGCTAATGGGATGGCATCAAAGTGGAGTTAAGAAGCAGAATTCGAGTTATCTGGGTAAATTTCAGTGAAACTTTTATCAAGGGAAAGGAAATTTAGTTCGGGTAAGCGGGAATTCGAATTATCAGTGTTCGAGTTAACCGAGAAAAAATGACTGGAAAGTGGGGTGAAATCCAAGGGAAGCTGGACGAGTTAGCGGGGAGTTGAAGTTATCCGAGTTTGAGTTATCGGGGGTCTACTGACTGCACTTCAAAACCTTTCAGTGACTTTTCGCATGACCGTTTCCAGTTTTCCATGACCTCAGGTTTAGCTGTCACTTGCAAAATGTAATTCCACGACTTTCCAGACCTAGAAAATGAAATTCTTAAATTCTAAAGCTTTCTAGGTTTTCTACAAATCCTGTGTGCATTGCATTTTTTTTTCTCTAACACTTACCACTAGCTTTGAGTTGCTCATAAGCAGCTTGTTCTCGTGCGCGTGCCTGCGCTTCAGCAAAGAGTTCTGCTGCTGTATCCTCCAGTTCATACTCTTCGCCAACTCCACCAGTTTCACGGCTCTGAAAAAACATGTTTGAAAAGAGTCGGGAAGAAAACGAACTAGAGTAATGTGATTCCAGTGCGACTGTAATAATTATAGATTGATACTTGTAACGCGAACGAGAAAGATTCGTGCAGCCTCGAAAAGCCTTCGCTAATTGCGGGCACAAGCTTTGTAAGCTATATTTAATTTGAAATAAACTTGTTGTTGTTGTTTGTTTATTCGTGACATAAGATTTCTCAATAATGTCAAAAAAGTCCTCAGTGAATTTATTACAATAAGTGAAACGATGTAACTGTAAGCATAACTATGTACTTAGCAAAAATAAGGAAGAGAAACACGCGATTCTGCATTAATAATTTAATTTACAATAGGTACATTACAACTGGGATTTGACTGTACATGTAATTTATCTAAAAATTCTGCCTAATGTAAGGACAGAAGATAAAAGTTAGGGTGTACAGTGGAACCCCTGCTTTACGGACAACCATAATAATGGGAAGCTTCGTTTGTCCTGACCAAAAGCTCATATATTTTCTCTAAAATAACCCGCTTAATACGGACACCGGTTAATACGGAAATTTTCCTGTGTCGTGAGTCACAAAGTTCCAGATATCATCAATCCTGCTCGACGGACACTGTTAATCAGCGCATTCAGTCTGTGACTCAATATCTTACCGATGAGAACCCTACAAAAATGGTGAATGGTCTTTCAATGGTTCTAACTAATATCAGTCCACCTGGCTAAGTCGCAATCTACAACCGTCAGCACAATGTTAAGTCAATGTAAAGATGGTAACCTTTAAGTTTGTCCTGAACCCTTAGGTTTCTGTTAGAAAACACATAAAAACTTCCAACCCTACCCTCCCCATCCTAACTAAAAAGAACTGCTATCCCCTTCGTTCCAGTTGTCAATTTTCTATACAATCTATTTGTTTCAGCTAAGGACGTCTCCTTTGATAACAGAAATAAGTGAAAGCAAGTGCCTCTTCCAAGATACCTAAGACGTCTTTTAAATACTGATTATTTTTATCACTGCCATTATCTGTACCGGGCATTACAAGATGTTTGCCATAATAGACATTTTCAAGTTTTCTTTTATCGTGGAAAATCAGTATATTTTGAGAAAATGAATTTACAAAAACTCCAATTGTTATTGGAACATATTTTATGCTTAGAAACCCGACGAACTAAGATTGTATCTACGTACTTAGATTGAACCTTATAACCACATAACTACAGGAAAAACAACATGTACAGCAGGTTGTAAATTAATATGACAAAAAAGCACACTTACTTTCCCAGCTAAAACTGCTTTCCTTATATCTCTGATGCCTTCATACACCTAAAGAGACATGTATATGTAATGATTAGCGTACATGTACTTCAAATGCATGGGTGCTAATGCATGGGACGAAGGAGTTGGGTTATATTTCCACAAAACATGAGTCAAGAGGTTAAGAAATTTTTACCCACCAGTTTAGAAGCATCAATAAACTGTGCTTCATCAACTTCTCCATGAGGATCTTTGGCGAGCGATGTCACTGATCTCTCCACGTTCTGTGCAAAGTGAGGGATAACTGAAAAGAAGAAACATAATTATAAAACAGTCAGTCCCAAGATAAGGGAAGGTTCATAGAAATGACTTCAAAATTTGAGACTCTGCTACAAAAAGTTCAAAATCCAAGAAAAACATGAGAATTCAAGACTCCTCAAAAGTGCTTCCAGGATTTTGAGATCAAGTGAAAAGTTTCAAAAATCCTCAATTACCGAAGGGGTGCCTAGAATAAAGACCTTAGAGACTTCTGATTAACTGCCAATTAATTTCTAATTTTCCTTGCATGTGCTTGTACCGTAAATTAAAGGAAGAATTGGACTACCTTAAATGATGTAATAGATTTTTTGGGCATCGATTTAATTTTAGGGGTCCATGACTGAGATGGCATTATTTTAATTAATAGATAGGGGGCCTTTAAAACAGAGAGGCGATTGTTTTCATTTCTGTAATAATCTTTCTTTCAGCGAAATATGAAGAGGCTGATCAGTAGAGATGATCATATCTTAACTTCAAGGTCAGAATCCTTGCTCAAGGCTCAAGGTCATTTTGTTGTCTTTGTTAATCTATCCTTACTTTGAAGATGACATTGAGCAAAATCCAGTGCACATATAACCCTAACGATTTTGCTCCTTTTTGCTAATTCCTGATATTTTTGTGTAAAAGTGATGGGGGGCATCTATCAGATGGGGTGTTTATTAGAGACGGGTGTCCAATTCAAAATTAACTTCTCACAGAGGGGTCTATTAGAGAGAGAGGACATCTATTGTCAGATAGTATAGGTCAGGAGTCAACCACCCGTAGGAGATAAAGTGGCCAGATGACAAGGCATTCTGATGTTTTAAGTCTTGACGAACTGTAAACTTACTCTCATTCTGCATAACCAAGACTGCTCTCATGACATTATCAGTGTAGGGCCCTTGTTGGTAGTTCTCCATTTCAGCACTCACAACATCTTCAAGTCTGGCTGTACGTCCCCTAATCTGTCCAGCGGTCCTATCAACTGTCTCTGGGTCTCTGTCTTGAAGTGCTTGAACACATTTGTTCACATCTTCCAAAATATGTGCCTCTGATGGAAAATACAATACCGCTCAAATGTAAGTTACCAGTTGCATCTTGTTTCCTGCTTGACGAGAATCATGGCAAACTGCATGATTCTCATCAAGCACTATGACAAATGCGTAGCATGAAAATCAGTGAAGTAGCACTAATTATTATTTGGCATAATTATATTTTATCGATGACCCATCCTGTGCAAAACCAACTAATTTTGTATAGCACTAGATGAAAGAAAATGGGCATTTTAAGTTTATTTCGGGAAATATTCTTTGAGCTTGTCATCAGCACACTAAATGGAATTTCTGAGTTTTCAGATTTGAAAAAGTGATTGACATTATTTTGACCTTTCGTTAATGGAAATGTGAAAACCGCTTGTAGTTTCCTTGAGTTTGTGAATAAACAAACCATCGCGAGAGGAACAAAATATTCCGGGTTTTTACTCTGTAAAGTAATAAATAGATTGTAGCAAATTGTTTCTCCACAAAGAAATGCCACTTCTTTTTCAATCTGTGTAGCTATCATTCACATGTAGTAGCAACTTAAAGTAGCTTAAGTGTATTAAGTGAGACTGGGAAACAGTCATTGTGAATGCTTTCTAAAATTCAGAAAATAAACAAAATTCAAAAGGGTAATTGGGTCTCCTTACCCAACAACAAAAATGAAAAACACTTTCTCCACATTTTTTACCCCACCTGTTGTGGCCAGGAATTCATCAATGCTGGTGATGTCATCAACAGCCTCTGTCAGGACTTGCAGCTGTTTTTCCCACGCTTCCTTAAACACATCCATGTTTTCACGTGCCACTTTGCTGTGGGGACGTGCAGCAAGAGTGCGAGCAGCATTGATCACTTGAGGGCACAGTGTTTGCAGGCGTTTGGCTGCTAATCTCACCATTTTCACCTTCTCAGGGTTTACAGACATTGAACAGGCAAGATTGGCTACCTGGTGAATTTAATAAATCAATTGATGTACAGCTTTAAGTTAATGACGATACTTGAGAAGATGACAGGGCATGAACTAAAAAGAAGACTTGTCTGGTTATTTGCACCACTGTCCGTATTTACTTGAATAATAAGTGCTGTCGCACTTATTAAATTTTTCACGCATTAAATAAGGTGCTTATCCGAGGGCAGTAATTTATGGTTGTATTTGAGGGGCGTGTTTTGTTTCAAAGTTGGAGAAAACACAGAAGTGTTTTAACCACAGTATTAATACTTTCCATATTAAACTAACAGAATTAACATCTTTTGACATCGGTTATATTGGGGCTGACAGCTTATTCAGGGCAGGGCCTCCTAACTTTTTGGGCCCAAATGGGGCTCTTATTTGAGGGTGGCACTTAACTGGGGTTGGCACTTATTCAAATAAATACCATATTCTATTTACCACCTCTATAAGCTGGTTCAAAATTGCCACACTTATTTAACGAAAGGGTGCTGAATCATTTGAAATCATTACCCTATGTGTAAGTGCATCATCTTCATTTTAGTAGTGTAAAAAAAAAAAACAATAATAATCCAGAACTGGGTTTTTAACCTTCTGACAACTACAAACCACAAACTTACCTCTTCAAGTTTAGCAGCATGATCAATGAACAACTTAGCACATTCCTCGACTTCTCTCTCATTCCCTGCTTGAGCTGCTTCAATTAACATCAACAGTGGCACTGTTGTTTCCAAGAATGAATCAGAAACATGGTCCACAACTGCACGACGCAACTGGAGGAAAGGACATCTCAATGTTGTGAAACCATAATTATCAAGATCCTAACTACAACTAAAAAAAATTGTCACTGAATTTCAAATTTCTCTTTTACCTGTCCTCTGAGTTCTCGTGTCCTGTTACACATCCTTTCTAATGCTTGATCTAAAGAGCCGCCAGGAGTGACTTTCTTCTTCCCCGTGGCCTGTGACAGAAGGAAAAAAGTAAGAATCACCCACCATCTGTTTGTGCTGTTCCTCTCTTCCTAGAGTACACGTGATGAACTTACAGAAACTCTCACGAAGAGAAAGATAGAACATGTGTTACATGTACAATTTGTAACTTCCCTGCCTTTAATGCAGGCTGGGTTTATGTCCTTGGGGCCATACAAGATGTGTTTTGATTTACATGTAGATTTTGATTTTTGTTCTTGATCTAAAGAATTTGTTTCCACATGCATATGTACACTGTACATGAAAAGAGCCAGGTGTATTGTCTCTAAGCTATATGCTCTCTTCTGATCTGGAGAATCCTAAAAATTCACAACCCCAGGTGGTCCAGGAGATTGAAAAATTAATGCTAAAAGTGCAAAACAAAGAGAATGATATGTTTACTCACATGATTCATGTACTCTGAGAGTAGGTCTTGGAGGGCTTGTCGCACCCCATTACAACTGGCAATAATCTTGTCACGTGTGTCATCTCTAGTTGAAATGGAATCTGCTAACTGTGCTGCTCCGCTGATAATGCTTTCAAGGCGCTGTTCCAAGGTTGGACGGGTGCGTTTCTCTGAATAAGCACTGGGATCCATTGAAATTTGAGACTGAAAAGGTAAAAGTGCCATTTCGGTCAAAAGAGTTTGTACTGTGAATAACATTCTACCTTGGTGTCTTACAATGTACGTTGGCACAGGTAGCCCAATGCCATTGGCAACTTGAAGCCCACATGGCTAAGGATAGGTGAAGTTTTTTACCAAAAGTAACTATCTACATAGCTCAAGTGTCATAGATGAAACTAAACTCTGGTTAAGTCTGCTTGCAAAACAGTGCCAAAATTCTTGTTCTGACACCCCTGATACCTGTGTACCAGCATTTGAGTATGCAACATGATTGGCCCGTTAAAAAAGCCATTGTGGATTTGCCAATCAAGATGAAAGGAAATTGGAAATACATCTCCAGTAATTCGTTGAGTCTGCGGGGCGCCCAGAACAAGGATATTGGCGCTGCTTTACAGAGATTACTAACTGAGGTTAAATTACGTCTGTGACAATGCGCTTTTTTTTCTTCCATTGCATTGAGAGAAATAACCTTTAGTCTAGGGAAAAGCTGCAACAGAAGGAACTTGACATTGGAACAAGAACCTCCATGTTTGAGCTCCAATAACCTTAACACCACATACTTTGTGTCCCACCTAATTTACACATTTGTGACTTCTTTGGAAAAACGTACACTAACGATATTCCGTTGAATGGTCCAGACCGTTAGCTATCCCAAAAATCAGTGAAAACCATTAGAGGAGTTAGTCAACTCATGCGTATCCTTTAATGGGATAACAGCAAACGAACTGTGTTTTCCTGGGCAGCTCTTCTTTTATTCTTACTTACATCAAAATCATCTAAAGCTGTGGCCAGTGTTCCTGGAGCCTCCAACGGGTGTGGTCCACTTGTACCAGTGGCCTGGGTAGCACCTGAGATGGCATTCACAGCTTCTGACATCTGCTTCATCACAAAGTCTCTGTTGGCCTTTGCTGAGGCAACTTCAGGGTGACGTACATAGGCCTGAAAACAAACAAACAAGAAGTGTGATGTTTACAAGCACAGTTAACATTTTTTCCCTTAAGGGATAGTCTCCCAAAAAGTATTTTGATGGGCTAAATATCATTTAGGCAAAGTTAAGCTTGAGCCAGTGCAGCCAGTGGTCTTCGCCATCCACAGTACATGACCTGCAGAGTAGCCCTCAGGGGTTGGTAGGGTTTCAAGTTTCATCACTTTACGTGTGCAGAAGTGATTTTGTTACAATTTGCTATAGTGAGATCTCATGAAAAATCGTGAGTCCCAGTTCAAACCCCAATGAATCCTTCCTACATTAAAAGATGCCAGAACTCTCATGAAACCAGACAATCATGTTTAATCTGTAGTCTACTTTCAATAGCAATGCACTTATCTCTGTAATAATATTATCTATCAGTCAAATTCAGCTGTGCCCACACCCCCCCTCCCCCCTCACGAAATGAAATCATACAAACGGGGCATTCTTCAAAAACAACTTTTTAGATTGATCAGCACAAGCCTTCAATAATTCTACATCCTTGACAAGTTTTATGCATCAAGGACGCAGGATGCAGGGCTGGCAAAATCACTGGTGAAGTGTTATCAGCTGATCTTTGTGGATCAAAAAACACAGCTAGCTGGCGGATCATTTGGATTCATTTTGATGAGTTTAATGTAAGCAACCCTATGAGATTCCTGTGCCCATGAGCATTACGTTCTTGGGCAAATCCTAAGATTCTCTTATAATTTGTTACCCAAGCACAACCCCTGCTCTGACTAAACTATTGCCAAGGGTAAAGAGTTTGAATCTAACTGAACTGACCTTGGATGAGGACAGCAGCATTTTACTTGATTCCTTTAGTGTAGCTCTTGCAGCTGCCATATCATCCTTTCTCTGTGGGTCTTTCAAATCCTGAAATTTTAGTTACAATGTCAGTTGATATCAATTCAAGGAGTCTTGGCTACACCATAGTGGAATTTTCTGGAAGGTTACAAAAAACTGTACTAAAAAATGTAACGGCAAGGCTCGTATGAGCCAGATTAAATTCTTTGAAACGATGCAAGCACACTGTACATTGTAAAGGGTTCATACAGATTTTTTGCTCTCTAGAGAATGCAAATTCTTTTCTACAATTTGGAGCATTAGGGCACAAATAAAAGACATAAATACTGAAAGCTTTGTTAAAAACATATTAGTCAAAAAAACTGTAGATTATTATTATAGTTATTAATTATTTTATTGCATGATTGGACTCACTGCTTGTCTTTTTCCAGACAGCTTGGCTAAGTCCATCAGGTCATTTCCAAGATTTTTAAAAGAATTCAGCAGATCTGCAGTGTTACTAGCTTTCTCAAGTTCCTTCAGTCTTTTCTCCACCTGCAAAATTACAGAAGTACATTGTGCACTGAAGTATAATACTGTATTTGTATAGGTAATAGCATGATTTGAAGTGATATTTGGCATAAATACCACGAGTGATATTTCGAAATTTGTTATACGTAATTTCATGGGCCATGAGGAGAGTGAAATTTGAGACAGGTTTGAAATATTGCGAGTGGTTTTTGTGCCAAATATCACGTACAAATCATGCTATTATTTGTTTATACTACTACTCGCACAAAGTTTGTAATTTTCACATGTAGGTATTTCAAATTAAGCTGAAATACCACTGCTCTTAGCCAATCAAAATCCAGAATTTTCTCTTGTATATGTTACAGCTCAAAATTATATAATTTTCAGATCAAAATGTTTTGACCTACATTGATTCTCAATTTCCTTTGTCTCCTAGTCCTGATTCATGAATAATTAGGGCTAGAAGACAAAAAGAAATAGAGAATCAACCTAGGTTTAAAAACTTTGACCTGAAACATGTACACAAGTGTTAAGTAGTTTGACAGTGATGAATATACAGTGAAAAAGACAAACTGACCAGTTTAAGTGATGCCAGGAGCCGGTATACATCAGCCATATCTGCAACACATAGCAGCCTTGTCACAGAGGATAACAAGGCTCGAGCTGCCCTCACCATGGTGGCTCTCTTGGTTGAAGTACAAGGATCATCGGCAAACTCTTTAGCAGCTACACGCATTGAGTCACCTACAAGAAAGACAAAAATAAATCACTTGATTCTTTACACAATTTGATGAGAATTTTACATATATCATGACAAAAAACCTATGATCAATGCTCTATCTTTGTCTCTGTTGGTAATAATTTTGTCCAAGCCCAGTTCTTCTAATCTTCCAAGCATCTAATCCTTTTTCCATAAGGTTTTAGTGAGGGGTGTTAGATCATGAAAACCTTGAGAAGTGATCTAGTGTTAACATTATTTTGAGAGGTGTTGGAAGGATGTAGAAAAAACAACAACAAATCCTTTACCTGCCCCTCTGCAGTCCTTGCATGCAGCTAGCATTTCTTCCCTGATCTCAGCAAACTCTTGAGCGATGTCTTCCCCTGTTTTGATAAGTCGCACATTTGCATCTTCAATATCCTGTGCAAGTTTGTGTGCATTTTTGGATTTTCCGAGCTTACTACCTTTTTTCTTGGGATGATTTACCAAAGTTGTTACCTGAAATACAGTGAAAATATAATCAGATGTCAACAAGATTGATTATACTATATGCAGGAGTAAAACAACAAAGTATTTACCTACTCAATAATCTATAATTACCACTAAAATGTTTAATGAGCAATGCAAGAATGAAGTCAGAACCAGTTCATAACAGTGTATAAACATGGCCGCAAAGCAAGCACTCCATGTAACATACACTTGTGTGTGTGATATTGTTGACAAAAAATTTTGTTTTTAAATTGGATTTTGATTTGTTAGTAATACTTTAAAATAAATTTTCATTTTCCTACAATCTCATATAAAAAGGCATCAAAAAATGTTATTACAGTATTTTTTCAAAAAGTTTCTCTGTTTCTGATTAGCTCAAATCCCCCTGAGCTAATTCTTTATAACCAGTTAGCATTGACCATAAATTTGGAAGAAGTTTGTCGACATCAATACAATCCAGAAAGAGAGATGCATGGAGCCTTGGCTCAGCTGTTTAGGCATAGCAGAAATAGAGAAAATGGCACAAGATTTCACATGTAATGAGTGATTTTGTTACAAATAATTATGGTGAGTAGTCCTGGGACTCATCTTGCATGTGAACTAATAATGACTCCCACTTAAAAAAAAAAAACAAAAATCCTAAATTGAAAATTAATCATGCTTGGGCCTTTATGTGACCAGACAGATAAAATAAATTTTTTGGTAAAGCACAACAAAGACTAAAAGAAATATGCATCTTTAAAAAACAGCCACAAGGACAGCCACAGAAATCACATGAACATGACATTCTACAAAAACATCTTCAGATCAATCAATCAATTGTTTTTTGCATCCCGCGGGATGCGTGCCACGAACTTTTGGGTGTCTTTGGGGATTAGTATGCGTCAGGGACGGGGGATGCAGAGATAACAAATCACTGTGTATAAATTGAAAGAAAAAATAGCCAAGCCACTTGCACCTCAAAAACAAAGCAAGAACAGACAACTATATCATTGGACAGATAATGATTCCTATTTAAACAATAACTGGAGAATAAACATCTCTTTATCAGCATCAAGCAAATGCTTTGAAGATGGGAACTTCACATACAGTGTAGAAGTTAAAGCATGTTGAAAATATTTTGAATGAACAAAAAAACAATATTGAATTCTGCTTTTGTATAGTATAAAGAATTATGCACTTCTTGGATGCTGTTATCTGCCTCTGCCTTTGGCCTCAGCAAATATCACTTTCCTAAATCTGCATAATTCTTCATATCATACTTGGCATGGTACAATAATTTTTAATTAAAGTTGCATGTATGCAGGGTGCAAGGCTAAAAGTGAATATCTGTATAGGTGGTTTTCACGTTACGTCATCGCCGCCATGCTGGTGGACGGTAAACAAAAGATCGCTCATTAGCTCGCTTTGTTTGTCCACCAGCATTTGTTCATTTCACCATTGTTATTTACGTCTCCCGAGATTGCATGAAAACCACCTATGCATTGTTGGCCGCATCGTATCCCCCCAAATCTCCAACTGAAGTATTCAGGCAAGTTGCCTCAAAAATTGGCAACAGACACCCTTCAACATGATATTTGCAATGCCTGAAGGGTGCAAGACTTAACTAATACACAAGGCTGTGCTCTAAGGAAAATTGAAGGGAACCCAGTGCACTGAAACTGTAAAATCTAATGATTTGTATGAAAAAATTCTGAGATTTTCTAGTACCGGGCTCTGCTGGAGCACAGCCCTGAATACAGCGTACAAAAGTATACATTTTCCCACCGTTTAAAAAAGTTACAAACAGTCACAATAAAGGCTTGAAAACGGAATTTTCATAAATCTCATCAGACATTGCTACGTACCCCATACGGAATCTTATGTTTTTATAATTATGGGAACGAAAGGTAAAGTCACACTTGAATAAGCCTTTTATGACCGCAAAATCATTGAGGTTGGGCAAAAATAATTCCCACAGAAAGCAAGAGTAACATTCTCATAAAGTTCTGTTCTTGCCAATTTGAAAAGATCCTCTTAAATTGCTCTTTATTGAGCTAATTCGAAAGCTCTCGAGGGGTCGCGCCCTCCAGCAAATGGCGCAAATGCTTTATAAATTTGTGTGCAACGAGACACCGGTTGTTATAACTCTCTTATAAACAGCTTATCAAACGTTTACAGCTTTCATTTTCGGCATAAACAAAATCTGGCGATCGTGAAAAGGCGAAACAGTAAAGCAAAAATTTCCTTTGACTGTCATTAAATTGGAGACAATGTCAATTTATTAATAAAACGCCGTAATCGTAAAATGTGTTAAAGTCAACCATCACAACCTTAAGGGACGAATTTTCAAGGCCAACGCTCTCCATTTGTCACTTGAAAAAAATCTGCGCACAGGATGGTGTTTTCGATGGAAAATGCTTACTTGGACGGACTTCACGGCGCATTGCAAAAGAAAATTTAACTGTAACTGTTGTTTTCACGAATAATTTATACCTCGTTTAGTTAAAAAATCTCATGCCGCGATATATATACAGAGTGTATGAGTAGCGATAGCGGCTGATCGAACATAAAGATCCAGCAGTTTTTTTCTCCACAAACAACCACAATTTAACAAACAACCTCTTGCCTGAGTCATATCGTAAAATCATGCCGAATCAGTGCTGGGTTGTTAGGAATTATCTGACATAAACAACATTGAGAATTTAAGCTTACTTGATGAACAAGAGGTTCGAGCGTTTTCTCCACCGAATGCGTGCGGATTTCTAAGGTTTTGGGATCCCATTTCATCTGGTGCTTTTCCACCTTAATGTCGCCGCTTAATGTCGTTGTTCCTCGACTCATCGTGCCAAAATTCAGTCCTCTAACAAGAACAGCACACGACAACTTTCACCAGAAACTTGGCAATGCGCTGAAAATATTTCTCTCCAAGCGACAAACGGAAATTGTCGCTTATTTTCGTCACGTGACTAGCCGTCGTCGACTTCTCTGGAATGCGACGCCCTCCCAGTCCTGGCCAATCGCAATGTTCTGTGAAAGTAGTTTGAGAAATTTAGTTTGTGATTTTTGCGGAATCACAATTTTGTGTAAAATTCACTTGTATTTTTAACCCTTCCTGGCTAATAGAGAAAGGGGAGAATGTAGACATTTCAGTGATCACACTCGCCATAGAATAAAACCCGGCCGTAAATTTTACAGCGTCCCTCTCACGGTCTGTCCCTTCGGATCTCATGCAGTAGCGGCTTAAAAACAGAAAAAAAATATTGATAAGTAAAAATGTACTAATCTTGGAAAACAGATCATTACACTAAAATTAAATCTACATTACAATTTAATAAAAAAATCTCGATTTCTCTACGGACAGAAAAAAAACACAATTTCTACCATAATACTTGAATGCAATGTCTTTTCCACAATAAATGGAAAACACAAATCTCACCACATTGAAACAAAGAAAACAAAAATTACTGGTCCGTGAGAGGCTCGAACTCTCGACCTCGGCGTAGCCGTTGGATCTTAGATCCAGGTGTATCAGCACCGCGCTCTGCCGACTGAGCTAACGGACCAGCTGCTGACAGAAGGTAAAAAATTTGGCAACTTAAACAAACTAACAATGCTTCATTCCATATATGGTAAGCATGACATTTCTCACGGTTGTTTCATCACGAGACCTTCAGTCTCGAATGGCCGCCATCTTTGCCGGGAGGTGTTATGTATACGTGTTTACGTTTTGTCTTTTAGCGGCTTACAAGTTCGTTACCTTCGTAGAATGTGATGGGCGCCTGACCGGTATAAGTCCCGTCGATAGTTCAGGGGCGATCAAGGATGATGGCGCTGTTGAAATAAAAGCCAAAACTTCGACGTTGTTGAGGTTCTATGGTGTTAAGATTTCGCGGGATTCACGCATTGCGTTTACTTCCACCGCGGGAAAATTTAACTCTGTTTGCGATGACGATCGCACATTTCCTGTATCTTTCAAGCAAAATGACTTTCAGGACTACAAAGCAGAAGGTGAAGTAATCTTGCCAGCTGGAGGACCTTATTACGTCTGTCTACAGGCGAATGGAAGCCAAATATGGAGACACCAAGGCGATACAGACAAGCTGCTTCAGATTTATACTACTACCAGTACAACATTACCTACATGGTTGCAAATAGTATTCATCGTGATTCTAATGTGCTTATCAGGCTTGTTTTCAGGGCTCAACCTCGGCTTAATGGCACTAGATCCAACCGAGCTTAAAATTGTTATGAACTGTGGCAATACAAGCGAGCAAGGTTACGCCAAAATCATCGAACCGATTCGAAGACACGGTAATTATCTCTTATGTACGCTGCTTCTTGGCAATGTTTTAGTGAATACTTCGTTTACAGTTCTCTTAGACGGCATAATTGGTGATGGAATCGCTGCGGTGCTTGGTTCCACGGCTGGTATTGTAATATTTGGTGAGATAATTCCCCAGAGCCTTTGTTCAAGACATGGTTTGGCTGTTGGGGCTAGGACCATCTGGATCACGAGATTTTTCATGCTAGTGACGTTTCCTATCTCCTTTCCAATAAGCAGGATCTTGGATTGGATACTAGGGGACGAGATTGGTACAGTGTATAATAGGAAACAGCTCCAGGAGATGCTGAAAGTCACTGCAGAGTTTAATGACTTGGAAGGTGATGAAATGAATATCATTTCAGGGGTGCTCAACTACAAGAGTAAAACTGTGGAAGAGGTGATGACGAAGCTGGAAGATTGTTACCTGCTGGACTTGTCATCGGTCCTTGATTTTAGAACTATTGCAAGTATTATGCAATCAGGACATAGTAGGATTCCGGTCTATGATGGTGAAAGACATAACATTGTGGGTTTGCTTCTTGTAAAGGATTTGGCTTTCATTGATACAGATGACTGCACTCCCTTGAGGACAGTTATAAAATTTTACAATCATCAGGTGCAGCGAGTTTATGATGATGTTCATTTGGATGCAATGTTAGAAGACTTTAAAAAGGGGCATTCACATTTAGCAGTGGTGCAGCGCGTTAACAGTGAGGGAAGTGGCGACCCTTTCTATGAAGCTATTGGCATTGTTACTTTGGAGGACATCCTAGAAGAAATAATCCAGTCTGAAATAGTCGATGAGACTGACATCTATTGTAAGTATAGTCTGGAATTATCATCATCATGAAAGTAATAGTTATATGAACAACATCAGTATTTTAATTTTTGATAGTGTGTGTGTGTTTCATAGTGATGTGACAAAACCATAGTCTATAGGATGCATGTTTAGACTGACTGAAAGTGTAATTAGAAAAAAAGTGAGGATGGTACATGGTCTGTTTTACCTCTATTCTACTATCATGCTGAAGTGAAATGAGTTGCAAGAAGTCCTTTACACTGTATGTGAGGGAATATCCTTATATTAAATTCTGCATTCTTTTGTACTGCTGTATATTGTGACTTCTTTCACTCCAGTTTAACTTTGTTGATGAATAGAGGTTAAAAAAGTGCACCTTTTTCCTTTGCCATCTTAGTTTTTATCTACACTACATATGTTAATATGGTTACAAAGATGCAGTGCATTTTTAGAGTTTGTCTGCTTAAATGCTTTTTACTCTCAGCACATGAAGTCTGTGGAAAACCACATTGTGCCTTATTTTAAATAATTCAGTAACTGGAGGTCCTGTGTGCTTCTTGAGATGAATAATAGATATTAGAAAATGGAAGGAGATAGAGAGATATTAATTTACAAACACTGTTAAGTGGCCTTGAATGATGTGCTACTATTGTTTTCATACAGAAGCACAATCTTGTTCAGTTTTCTGGCATACAGTACACTTCTTTTGTATCTGTTTAGGTTTTTAATATATATTGTCAGTTGGCTTGTGACATCCACTTTGTTGTTTGTGCTGCATACTTTTATGACATCTTTAAGATTTTACATAGAGTCATGTAGGTAAAACAAGTTCATGGATTTCTTCAATATTATAATGTATGGTATAATATCACAACAGAATGCTTTTTATTTATCATCTTCCCAAATGCTACCCCCTCATACAGATTTTAAATTTAAAAATTTATGTAGCATTTCATTCACTGGAACAGCTTAATGTTTCCAGTGTTTTCTGTTTTATGATTCTGATATTTTGTCTCTTTAGAAGGTACAATGTTGAAGTAAACGCAACACCTGCTTTTTCATGTCAACTGTAAAATTATTTAGTTTTCTTAGATGAAGTAGTGATGTTTTGAGGGGCCATTATTATTAATAACTTCATATTTGAGTGGGCACACAGTCCAATTCCATTACTGTCAACAAATAATTTATTGTTTTATTACCCTACAAGCACTTACTATTGATATTACAGGAAGTACATGTCTTATTACACACATTATACTCAAGTTGCTGCTTAAGCTATTAATTTATTGTGCGGTTATATACATATTTATTAATTCTTTTGATTGAAAAGGTTTAAATAATATTGTTTTTGAAAGGCGTCCATACCAAGTTACATTACTAAATGATAATTCAAAGATAAAGCTGTTTTCCTTTCTTGTTGTTTCATAGCTGATGTCAAGCTTTATGCAAAACAAACTTTGCTTCTAGTTATAAATGTGGTGTAAGCAAAAATGTTGTATCCTGAAATTGGTTTTTCTTCTGTTCTGTGGTTATTTCATGTTCTCAGAAAGAACTGTGGCTTTCCTTGTCAGTGTGATAGAAGCAGTTGCAGGGCTCAAAATGATGGCCAGAAAACAGACAATGTCCAGCCAAGATGACCAAATGTTTAGTTGGCCGGTCATTTTGGCTGGTCAAGTGCACGGCTTTAAAATACATGTAAATAATTGGGAAAAAATATATTCACGTCATATCTGTAAATCACAAAAACAGTTAAATGGTGAGGTATTTGAGCTGCTTTTAGTTATGAATTCAGAGAATCCACATGAGACGCCATCTGACAGTTTAGTTCTGCAGCTTTTTGAACGCCAATTAACGGTTTATAATTGCCTGTTTTCAGCATTTTGACCGGTCAGAAAGGAGCCATGACTGAACTCAAACTTGTTTGGCCAGTCATCATGTCCAGCCATTGATCAAAAATTATTTTGGGCTTTGAGTTGTAAAATGCTTAGAATACCATGTACATTTTCCTTGCAGTGGACAACAAGTCAGGAAAAGTTATACCAGGCCGCAAGACATTAATGAGGGAACTGTCATTGTTCTCTGAAGAGGAAGACAAGCCAAAAGTCTCACCTCAGCTGCAGCTTGCAATATTGCAGTATCTTAACACAGGTGAGCAGACTCATCTGCAGTTGTACAGCTACCTCTTTTACATGTTGATTATAAAAAACCCTGTGGCAAAAATTGTTCCCACTTATACCTTTTCTGGTGTACTCTGACGCTTTCACCTTGATTGATGTCGTCTACCCTAACAAGGATCAAGGAGTATACAATATCCAGGGTTTTGCGTGAATACTTGTGATGTTCCCTGAATTGGACTCCAAAACGTCCTGCTGTCTCCCTGATGTAAAACTCATCACAACCCTCACATTTTTGTCTCCCCACTAAAACATGACCATGTTCAGTTTACAATGTGTAGTTTCAGAAAGTATCCATACTCCTCCACAGAAGGGATTGGAAAGTCCTGGGGGTTGGTGGGGGGGGGGGGGGTGGGTCTCAAAGGCCCAAAAATTTAAGCAATTGTATGAAGCTTGACTGAAATTTCCAGAGAGGTGGGGGAATCTAAGGAAAAATCCCTTCCATGGGGGAGGTATGGATAATTTTTGGAACCACACAATGTATTTGATGTCAGCTACGTTCATCATCTAAAAATCTTCTTTCTATTCCGCATTTTAATTTGAGAACATACAGTGCAAGATATTTCTCCGTGGCCGCCCCCACCCTCTAGAATACTCTGCCATCTGACATTAAGAACAGCTCCTCCTCCTTTTGTAACTTTTTAGCCATATTTATTTTAGTCTTAAGATTTAAAGCTTTTTCATAACTTTTTTACTGTTTTATTGCTCTTGTTAAGTGCTTTTGAACTTCAAGGATACTGGTGCTATATAAACATTAAGTTCTTCTTCTTATTATTATTTTTCTTTAATAGAATAATAAAACAAAATATTTATAGCCTGCCTGGCAGGCGTTAAAAGGGGAAGGGGAAAGGGAAGGGGGGATTTGGTCTCGCACCCTAATTCCCTTTCCCTTCCCTTTCAAATGCCTGCCACGCAGGCTAAATATTTAGGACACGACTTCCAGTGAACAATTGAAATAATCACCTTCCCTCCAATAATCCCCCCCTTTTTCGAGGAAATACGATACCTACGGTGAAATCATTCAACCTTATGTCTTTTTAACAGCCTTTGATGCATTCAGCGAGGATGTCATCTCGCTCAATGTCCTCAAACGTTTAATAAACCAACCGCGTGTTATCCTTGAACTCAAGCTCCAAGATGCTGATGACAATGGAAGTCAAAAGTACCTGTACAGGAACGGTGTGGCCACAGACTTCTTCACCTTAATCATTCAGGGCAAAGTTGAAGTCACAGTTGGTCAAGAGCAGTTGACGTTTGAGGAGGGGCCTTTTACAAGCTTTGGTACTAACGCATTAGTGGCATCACTCGGTGGATCCAGTTTTAACTTGAAAGGAAATCTCCAGTACATCCCTGACTACACAGTGCGTGTAGTCACCGACATCATGTATCTAAAAATTCCCAGAAGTCTGTACAAGCAAGCATTGCGTGCTACCTTGCTCGAACGTGAGCAGGAAGGTAAGAGCACTGATGGCATTGTTTCCGAGATTGGACAGGAACGGGAGTTCCCTGTCGTGACAGCCAATGGTCCATCACGTAAAACAGGTGTTTTTCATGAGACAACTTGTTAGTATTAAATTAGGTTCGTTTTGAATTTGATAACAGTAAAAATAGACTTGATATTTAGGGACGATAGAAAGTAGACTGAATGTTTACAACATTCAAAAGCAAATTTGTATGTTTATATTTTTTAATTTCATATAGAGTGAAATATTAGTTCTGTTTTGTTTAGTTAATGTTGCCACAAGGAAGACGAATATTATCATTGAACAAAATGGCCTAATAATAAACTGTACTGTGACATCTCTATGTGATTGATAATATAATATTATTAGTCTGTTGGTGAAGAATGCGTTACTTGTAATTTGACACAAAATTCAATATTTAACGTGTACAATAGAGACTTTTCAAATCGAGAAATTATATATTGAAGTTTGAAAACATGACAACAAATATTCAGATAATAGCAAGTTCAAATTATGAGTACAAGATGTACCATGTTAGTTAATCCCTGATTGTTTACCAGGGTTTTAAATAATACAAATTGTAAAAAAAACTTCGGCAATTAAAATTTAATGAGACATTAAAAAGCGTGTCATGTGCTTTCACTTTTTTATAAACGATTGAGTGGGTGATAGTGAGAGGAAGGTGCTGGGGGGAGGGGGAAGGTTTAATTTCCCTATGACGAGAGGGAACATTCAGGAAAATAGCCGGCTAAAATGAAGCAAAAAGTTTCGGAAAATTGTGTCTCCTCATTACCAGCTCAAGACTACAGTGTCCGCCATTAGCTTTTAGCTAACAACACAGACACTTAAAATAAAGTGTTCATTCATTCATTCAGTTAGAAAGGAGCGAGTTACAATGTGGGAAGGAAGGACCAACGTTCCCATTCCAATCACTACTTTTGGAATAGAGATAAGGGAAGAACTTGGTCTTGGAACCGACGCTAACTAAGCTAAATGGAAATTGACTTTGATTGAGGTCTGATATAGACCTCGGTGCAGGTATTGCTTCCCTGAAAAGCGGGGAATATAACTCTTGACGACGTCACCTGTGAAGGTGGCACTATGCCAATGCAACATCGGCCCGATGGTGGAGCGCGGCGAAAATGCAGCGAGCGAAAAAAAGAGGGAGATTGGGAGAGCTGGGACAAAACACTTCCCAGAATATTCACCGCCCCGTCGCTTTAAACCACTGAAACCCGGCCTCCTCCCTCCCAACTCAAATTGTAAAACAGTTAACATTCACACGATTAATTGCTTTGCACAGTTTCTAACAATTTCTATATAACGCCAGAATCCAAAACAGGTGGAAGGATAATGTTTATGGGAAGCTCGATCTCTCTTCGGGGGAGGATCGCGGGCCCATATCCCGTACAGCGGCTGGTAATCGAGCCTTGTGTATCTGTATCGAACGTGTTTTGGATTCTAGGACGCGTTTTGGAGTCTGGACATTGCTTTTGGATCCTAGGAAACGTTTTGTTCCTACGAGCCACCGTATTATCTTCCTCTCTTTTTTCCCCTGCTTTTTGTTGTTGTTTTTGCTCGCTTTATTTTCTCTATCTAAAGGCCTGCCTGGGATAGAACAGGCTAATACACCATTTCAGACCCTTGTACGTGGACTCAATAAGTTGAACATAAATCTGCAAACCTGATCGTACTAAGTTTGTCTGCGTGGGAGGTTACGTAAAAAATATCTTTGCAAGCGATAAACACGACGCTAGTAGGACCCAAACAGCCCCCCGAAAAGCTTGACAGGTGACGTCACCTCCGAAATCGCCGAGGACGACTGGGAACGAGGCTGGGACCCAAACAGAGTGGGGTTGTAACCGTCCACAGCTGTTCGGCACCCGGTATTGTGGCTCATCAGTACGGCGTAACAGAGACACCTGGAGAAAATACCCATACGCTCTGTTAAAAGCTTTAAAGCCTGAGCTCCGTTTTTGAGAATGTTGAGTACACGCTAAGCCAGGAAAACTATAATACTTGTGAGTATGCCCTCGCTTCAGTCGCGGGAGGTAATTTTTCGCCCATAACTTTTTCTTTGGCTTGACTTGTCCACCAAGATCCATTAATCAAGCACAAAGTCACTACACAGATAAATAGCATTATAACATAGCTAGAAAATTCGCCTAATCAAATTCAATAGCGCGAGCGTGCTTCATATTCCTATTGAGCACGCTGATGACGTCAATAAACTATTCGTAATTCCTCGAGTTGTTGTGAGCTTAGCAATCCTGAGTCTCTTGAGTGCATCCATAACTCAGCAATAGACAATGAAGCGTTTACCATGTGTTTTGTAAAGAAATTTAAGAGGAAACGTTTGAATTTGTTAACCGATAGTAAGGAAAAGAGGTGAGTGTTGTTGTTGTTGTTGTCATCTCCGCGAGCTGTGCGGGCTATGGCGTGAGCTCATTCTTTGCAAAGTTGTTTTCTCTCAATAACAATTTTTCGGTAAATTAATAGTTTTCCGGCACCTAAATATGGATTTTACAATCATTTTAGAGTACACTTTCTCTCAGTTTCAGGATAAAAACATAAGATTAACTGTGAGGAAAAAAGATATATTCACGTAAACATTGACGCGTACTGCTTTGAGCGCGCCCTTCAATAATAAAATTTTCAGTTAACTGCTGCATTGATCGCTTTGATAATGTTATAAAACAATTAGTTCATGCTGCAGCTGTGCGTATGTCGAGATATTGAGCACTTGGGAAGTTTGGAGAGCACTCAAGAGGCTAGAGTTGCACTCGGCTGCGCCTCGTGCAACTCTTACGCCTCTTTCGTGCTCTCCAAACTTCCCGCGTGCTCAATATCTCGACATACGCACGCTGACGCATGAACTAATTGTTAAGTGATTTCTCGTATCGGTTTATTGCTTTTCTTGACTTGGAGCATAAAACATTACCTATTTACAATATAAAAGTTAATCAGACTAGCATTAATAAATTAAGGAAGTTCTAATAATTATGCGTGATGGCTTGGGTGTACGTGGTTTTCTGGGCAATTTTTGTCTGCCCTTATCTTGTCTGAAAAAAAATAAATTCATTTGAGTTTGTTATGTTCTTTCTGTCAGTACGATGAATTCTTGACGAAGGAACGTTCTGTGTTATTAATTTGCTCATGCAAGGGTAGGAAATCAGTTTAACTGCAAAAATTTCGAGTAACAAAGGAGTTCATGATTTCTAATATCTAAAGCTTTCTTTGCCAGGCTCTCTCCTCCACAGCAGAGGCCTCTTTAGGGAGCTTAAGCAACAACGACGGCGAGGTGTTCGCGCTTCTTTAAACTTATCGCGCTTACTCCATATCGTTCTATTCATCCGATGTTGGCGAATATTTCTGGAGTTGAATTCTAAAAGACTGTATTAAAATTCAGGAAAAGAAAAAGCGGGTGGTTGCTTGTGTTCAGGTCATCCGCAAAACTTGAAATTACTAACAGTTTCATGATGTAGTCGTGCAACGACGGCAAAGAAATGTTAAAAAAAGTGAAGATGAACGAGCAAAGTTGTTGTTTTGTCAATCTAACCCTATTGCTTTTTTGCCGTCCTCGTTGCCGTCGCCGTCTTCGTTGCTTAAGCTCCCCTATTAAGCGCGCGTTTCAGGAGCCTGAGTCTCCCACAGGCTCGTGATTATTACTATTTTTATTGGGATACTGCTGAGGAGAGAGTCCTTTGCCTACTAGCCGGGCACGGGGACGGGGACGGGGCCGTCACACGAGGACCTCGTGCGACTCAGAACCCTCCTGCAAAGGTGGAAAGGAGGCTCTTGACAAGAGAATAGTTATAGATGGGAAAAATGATAATTCAGGTTCTCACCGTGTGGGTCTCGATTTAAGACAATATGTTTTCGCGAAAACCAGCGTTGCTTATCTCCTGATGCGTACTTTCTCGAAAGTTTTGCGCTGTGGAAAGGACACCTCTGGGCTACTCTGGCTGAAACCTGCGAGAAAATAATCTTCTTGCCCACCTTTGTGAATTTTATACTAATATTTTACTTCAAATCGACACTGTAACTGATTAAATCCTGTACAATTACGTCATTGGTGTTCAAGAGTATTGCGCACGTTTGATACATCAAAATTCGAACATGACTCCCAGGCTTTATGGACAAAATTACAAATTTTTCACGACTTCAGAACAATTCCCAGAAGAGACTTCAGCACCAAACCAAACCAATCATAGATATGTGACCAGAGAGACTCGGAGTCATGTTAGAATTTTAATATATCGTACATGGGCTATCAAAGAGGAAATGTTTGAATTTACGCGCCGCTTAGTTTCGTTCCCAGTCCTAATCTGGATCCAAAATTTGAAAACGCGTGTGAATGTTCGGTCATTGCTTTCTAAAAAAATTCTTTGGTACTACCACACAAATTATAGACCGCCCATGGTCCTTTGTATGCGTTTGTTCGGGAGCCTATTTCTGGTACTCAGTTTATCATTGTTCTCAATAAGCAAGGTTTTTTCTCCCTCGTTTTTGGAAGGCGTCTCACTTCTACATTAGCAGCTGTTGTCCCGTGAAGTTTTATGCCCGCAGAAAAGGCGCTATTTTTCGCGTTTTCTCGAGCATGAAGCGGAAGTGGATCGCGAGACACGCGCGACGGAGGAAGACGCTTGCCTGAAAAACGCGAAAAAAATAGCGCCTGTTCTGAGGGCTACTATGAAGTTCCTGTTTCCACAACGCTCTCATTTTCTGAGCGGGTCATGAAAATTTATAGCCATTTTAAGCTATGGTTTCGTTGTTGAGGTAGCCAGTAAGAATCACTTGACCGTTTGTTTCCTGCGCAAGCGTGTAGCTACTTGATCGTTTGGTGCGCGCGAGCGTAACGTTGTTGTCATCACTTCGTGACAAAGAGCTTTCCTTGACGATTGACGCAAAATTTCCAGTCACCACTGCGCCAGCTTTGGAAGGTTGAGACAAGTTATTTATGTGCTTTTTTCCACAAGAAAGCACGATTTTAGTGAAAGCTTGCCTAAAATCTCTATTTCGATGCGTGTATATGAACGGGTTAACCATTGAACCGCTGTAATGCATCCACTTGGTAAGGGGGACGATAATGGAGACGTTTATTTCACATGTCCTGCAAGTATAAATTACCATCAACGTGACAAAGAAAGGCAGCCATGCAACTACAAAGGCTCCTATCACCACTGCCAAAGTCACTGCAATGCGGATTTCTCGCGCGAGAGATCGCGATCGTCTCGCGCGTTCTCTTGTTTGAGCCACTTTGTAAATTAAAGAGTACGCGATTAGTATGATGAACAAAGGAAAGAAAAAGCTAGCAGTACTGACGAACGGTGGATACCATTTAAGATAAGATCCATTCACTTGAGTGACGCATGCGACCACGAGGGCATATATCCACGCACCCACGATAGTTATGACAATGGTGGTGCGTGACAAGTTCCGGTGTATCGCGGGTTGTGTGACAGAAATACAACGTTCTAGGCTGATCATGACCAGATTAATGACGGACGCCGTCCCGCACAAAATGTCGTAAACAAGGTAAACTTTGTAGGCCGTTGTATCTGTGCCAGTGCTCATATCAGGATTGACTGTTCATTAAAAAAGAGAGACAGACAGAAATTCATTAGTAATCATGAATTCCATCTTTGCACTCTACCTCACTCTACCTCTATAGGGAAAGTGAGTGTCCTAAGCTTAGAGACGGACTAGTAGAAAGCTTATGGGTGGGGGCGAAGTACAAAAATATTCGCGTAAGGGAAAATTAAAAGAAAAAAAGTCATGCACGCCAAATCACCCTTAAAAAATATTCATACAAAGGCCTAAAAAAATTCATGCGCCTCGAAAATTCCCCACCCTTCCCCTAACTGTTCTAATAGTCCGTCCCTTATGGAAACGACAATTTAAAGAACCACAAGTTTATCAGTAGCTGCTGTCACTGTTGTGTATTCCCCTCGTAAAATAAAGTCACTTTACCCGCTTACTTAATTATTATTTTTGTTTGACGCTTAGTGGTAACAGAAAAACTACCTACTCGAATCACACAAATTGCGAGATACAGAAAGAGGATTCTTTACGCCCTGAACAGCTTTCGTTACTAGCTATGTCCTGTCTGCCTCTTACACAGGCTTTTCAAAGCGTAAGCGGGGAGAGTGAACTCAGAACGGGACGTGGACACCCAAATAAACGATAGCCGGCGGGCGACTGACGACGAGGCAGGCGTACACATTCTAGAGGACGGGTGAAAGAAGTTGTAGAAGGTGCCGGGAACGAGTTAGGCCTGTTTCACACGACGTCGTCGTCGTCGTCGTCGTCGTAGTATTAGTAGAGTAGTAAAGGCTTTATTTATAGTGGGTGACACTTGACAGTAGTAAAAACACTAATGAATTCGTGGCCCCTCTCGTGGCCCGTCGTGTTACAGCCGTTCTAAGTCTTCTAAACTGCCTCAACTGTAGCACGACTATAGCGCTACTGGAGCTAGAGGTGGTTTCAGGCTTTGAATTTAACTCAGAAGAATAAAATAGCTGTTACGGAAAACGAAACTTAAAAATAAAAGGCGGTTTAGTGAGCTTTTAAATGTATTCTAATGTATTTATAATTTATGAATTGAGGTAGGCATGACAATAGCCCATTGTTTGCAGTAGGCCTTAGAAAGTCTCCTTCGCAAGAGAGAATAGCGACCTCAGTTTGATTTGCGAGTCACTGACTGATTTAAAATTTCAAAGAACTTTATTTCCCCGACACTCGCACCCCTTACTAAGTTCCTGTCCACCACATAACGATTAAAGAAATTTTAGGGGCAAGATTGCTGTCGGTGACATTAATATTACCTAAGGCGCCTGAACTTGCAGGCGCTTGCACTAGAACTTGCACTACTCAGTTCAAAGATGACAGACGACTAATTGTTGCTCCTGGAACACATGGAAATATTTATGATTTGTATCTGTTCATCTGAGTAAGATGCCAAAAATGGCTTTATTACCTCATACCTGCAATCTAATCTAAAGGTCCCTAATACAATGTATTAGATAGTAAGCTATAGTAGGCGACTTGATAACAAGTTTTGTCTAAGTAGTTTATGTGCAAGCTCCTGCCGATGACCATCAAAGCCGCTGGATTTACTTTGAGATGACTATGATCTTAATCAATGTGACTGGTAGACGAAATAGTTTTAGAAGGAGCATCTATCTTGTAGATATGGGTAAATGTAGGTTGAAAGTAATACCTAAGGTCTTTCCTTGTAGAAAAGCACGGTTTTTTTCACTTGGAAGACCTGAACGCCTGTTTTCAGGTCATGATATAATTGTGATCTGCAACGTGAAAGGGTAGACTAACGAATAATTGATAGTTCGTTCAATTAGGCTGTTTCAGATCAGGCTAAGCTTGTAAAGAAATAGCTCATATGAAATTAACTTCCTAGCTAAATTCGTATGCTAAATTTACTAACTCAACATCCGTCCTAATCAAATTATTTATCAAATGGCCGCTTGTTTTTTACGAAGAAAGATGATCTTTATCGACCTTTACATCCTTAAGTAACCCTTCCCTTTCTTACTAAAACATCCGCCTTTGAAAGGCGATTGAAACACAAGATTAAAGAAAAGTTGTTGATTCTGGATTCATAGTTCACCACAAATTCAATTACTTCACTGAATCATTGAATTTGTCAATCCTTATAGTCTAAGCAGTTAAACTTGTTTGATTTTATCAAAATGCTTTGGAAGACAACTGAGCACACTTGTAAACCATTCATATATATATACCACTTGATATTAAAAGCCTCTCATGGCGGAAGCCGCAAGACTAAACAACAACTGGTGGGAAGGCCCGAGGGTGAAGTTGCTTTAAAAAGTACACTTTCCTAAGTGGAAAGGCCAGGGTCAAGTTGTATAAAATGCAATGTCACAGAATCACAACTTACAGTGCAGCAGATAAACGCCTGACATTAACATTTATACTACTGGCCCCCGGCGAGAAGGGCAGTTCAGATTCTAGGTGCAAATAGCAAGCAAGCTGCCTCTTTCCAGTTAGTCTTCTAGGCATCTAGCCTGAGAAAACAGCCAATATTTTACGACGCGATTGTTTTAGCTGTTTTCCCCGCTCAACGACGTCTGAGGGACGAGCCCAGAAACTCATATCTGGGTAGTGCTTCTGATTGGTTGAAAATCTGCTTCATATTTAGGGGTTGCTTACATGGAGGGAGGAAGATCCTAGCACCAGGAAGATCGTAGAAAGCGGATCATCCTAGCACCATATGTTTCCTGCGTTCAGTTTACATGCAAAGACCTAGGGTTGTACTTGTGCCTAGAGCTATGATCTTCTTATTACTAGGATATTCAATACTGAGAGGTAGGAAGATTTGTGCGCCGTGTAAACTGCTTTCGCTATCCGAGTACTAGGGACAAACCAGGGGAAAATGGCGGCGGGTCGTTGAGTCAGGGTAACCACGGTAACTGATAAAGGTCAAAAGTTTCGTTTGGCGTTAGCACTGACAAGCTTCTTTATTCTGCTGAAAGGTACAGTCGAACACCGCTTTAAGGATACCAGCTTAATACGGAAACCTCGTTATTACAGACAGTTTCTTTGTTCCTGGGAAAAGCTCATACATTTTCTCTAAATTAAACCCGCTTAATACGGACAGCCGTTAATGCGGCCAACGAACACTCGTTTCTTGCCCAATCAACAGATTCTCATAGAACGTCAACCTCGCTAATGTGGACACTTAAAAAGACCAGAAGGGCCCAAATTGCATTTTTGTTACTGCCGCCCGCCATTTTTAATTCCCTCTCTTCTTGTAACCACACGGGCCGAAATTTCTGCATGTAAACCCGACGTAAGGTTGTTCCTCCTTCTGGAATCTTCCGCCCTCCTCTATTACTAATTAGGACCTGCGCTCGCACGTGCACGTGTCATGCTTGCCCCGTGCGCAACAATCCTGAGGAAATGCAAGCAGGCTATAGGACAGTTCTTAATTTGTAGGGTTACAAGTAAACACTATGATCGTTGTCCTACGTCTTAGAAAAACCACCGCTTTCAAGGCACTTTTGTTATTCGAGTTCCCATGTAGCGCAAAATTACGTGTGTTAATACTGACGAAAGAAATCTCCCCATATTCCTCGCCCTCATTACATTACTAGCTTTTCCTTAATGAGCTTTTTAGAAGGCTGGAAATACACAATGTGAAGTGAATTGGACCCCGAAAATGTGATGAATGCCATTAAGGGTTGATTTCCACTGTCGCGTAATTTTCAGGTGCCTACGCAAGTAAATTTTACGCGCGTGAATAAAATAGAGGCTGGAACGTCGCGCGTAAACGTAAAAGTTGAAGCCCGCTCAAGTCTTACGTTTACGTGCGACCTTTTATACATTGCCTTTATTTTGTTTACGCACTTAAAATTTGCGTTACGAAAAAAACACGCGACAGTGGAAATCCACCCTAAAACGCCCGTGGACTCGTAGACAAAGTCGTGGTATACGTTATTTTTTTCCCTCTTTCCTCTCAGTTAAAAAAAAACCTTAAATCAAAAACAAGATAATGAAGGAAAAAGTATTGGGCGGACAGGCTCTGTTGTAAGGATTGTGCAAAAAGGTAAGAAAGTTGCTCGCGCATTACGGGCGTTTTCATCAATCGCTTGGCCCGTTAGTACACTACTGCGATGGCGATGATCCCTAATCGATTTCTTCAGTTGTTGTATCCATTTTCGAAGTTACAAAGAAGGCCGTTTTGTTTACATTTGACTTGTTTTGTTGCAATAGGTGCCAGTGTCGTCACTGAGTTAAATCAATAGAGAGATTTATTTGATTTTTTCGCGAATGGGCTTCCGATCATTGAGTGTAAACTTTACGGAGACACTGATGGCGTAACAAAAGACATTTTCTCCGGCTTTATGTTTCTGGAACACAGTTGACGTGCTTAGAAGCGTCCTATAGTTAGCGTTTTCTGCGTATCTGAAAGCTTATATTGGAAAACTGAAAAATCGCTCAGTTTGCTGGTACTAAGCAACAATGGAGTCCTTCAAATATAACATCTGCTCTCTGTTTAACATTGTGCCCATGGCGAGCTTTTCAATTACTGGAACATTTTGAATAGAATATACTGAGAAATCAGTATATTGAGTATTCTGAAAAAGTTTGCAAGGCCATGCTAATCACCGCCAAACAGTGGTTTACTTTTTCATATCGGACGAAAAATTCATTTTCTCAATATACCAATGGTGACATGATGTTGTGTAATCAGATAGATTTTCATACTGACTTGTTTATGCTCCGTGGTATTCAAATTGATTCTCGTGATTCAATGACTACACTCGTCCAAAAAATCAGTAATAATTTTCTTTTTCAAATTTAATCCTTCCCCTTAAAATGGCACTTTTTCTTGGAAAAATAACTTTCTAGAATTGAAAAAAGGTTTGTAGAGGTAATTAACGCCTTCTTTCCTGTGGGAAGCCGAACAAACGGCATTTTTCCGAGACAGGATCAGTGCTCAAGGCGAAACGGAAAGACTGGTCCGCTTGTCGCTTTAGCAAATCTTTACTCAAATTTTTGGAAACTTCCTTTCGCTTCAATCATCTCTTTATGGACCATCAAAGTATTATTTTCAATTGCCTTGACTTGAACTAAAACACTTAATCACAACAAGACTTTAGAACTGAGGATCCGCGCGATGGGAGATCCATACTTTGGACAAACAAGTTCTCATTGTTTGTTTTATATTTAGCCCAAAACTTGGGATATTTGCAAATCTCGATATAAAGACTTCAATGTTCTGGTTACAAATTTCTCGGCGAAGGAAGTCACGCGATTAGGAACTAGTTAATCTTAACGAAGCAAAACGTCACGCGAAAAGGGAGATATCCTATATGTATGCATCTGCACGTGAACTGGAGATTGTTTTTGGCATTACACTGAACCCTGCTGTTTAATATTGCTACGTATATTTATCGGTGATATATTGACAACACAATAGTCTAGCAAATGCGAAGGCAAGCAGATTTTCTAGTCTGAAAATTGGTGCAATTTTCCGAATTTTATACGAAATAAAAGCATCTTTTCCGCACTATTAAGTTAATTATGAGAGATTTATCGCTGGTCTGGTGAGCCCGGCCATCGAGCATCATTAAGATCTGTATATGAAGTTTATGATGTAGATTTGCAACCAAAGCTGGTTATTTTTACAACGCGCAAAGAAAGCACATGAAGTTGTTAACGCTAGTAATGCTATCTGACTGATTTCGTAATGTGTTTATCGCCCCTGTCTTCGAGTCGGGATCAACTCAAAGAAAATATCACGTGTGATAAGACTGATCGCCGATCTGTAGCATTCTTCAATATATTTGGACAGACCGTTTAACAAACCCGAATAGTTGCCAGATTTGTATATAAAAAATTAGTAAGGCTTCTGTTTTCTCTGCTTTTACTTGCTACCATGCGTTAAATAATTGGTGTTACTTACCTAATCTAAAATAGACCCAGTAAGGTACTGAAAATACTCCCACCAGGATATCGGCAATAGCCAGAGAAACCAAATAGTAGTTTGTTTTAGTCCTGAGTTTTCGGTTTCTGTAAATCGCCGTACAAACCAGAGTATTTCCAGCCAAAATGACAAGACTTAGCAAAGCGAAGAAGAGAGATTCTACGATCAGACCAGGCCTCACTGCATTTGCTGTTCTGTTGTTTGGCATGGCGGGCTGGGAACATCTAGCCTACATTGAAAGAAAAACAAATGTCCTGAGACTTTGACCTGAGTTTTACTACAATTAACATTAAGTCTCGTCAAGTTTTTTTAAAACACTGATTGGTGTATTTTAAGAGGAAGCCAAATAATAACAACACGTTACAAGAGACAAGACAGACTAAGGCCACGACAGTTGGCCAGTTGTTTTGTTTTTGTTTAATAGAAAACATTTAACCAGATACAATCTGAACTGATAACCGTCTAAAATGCTTAATTGGGTCAAATTTTAGGGTCTCTAGAGAAAATAACATGAATCATATACCCAACTAATCTAAACAAACCTTCATTTAATACTTGTCCAACATTCGGTGCACGAAGTTTTATGGTGAAAACCTTGTAGATTATTTGACAGGCGTTGTAAACAACTGAACCTTGTTGTCATCGTTCGATACAATATTAAAATTCTTACAACAAATCACTCAATTGTCACACCTACGTCACTTTTAGGCCTTTATTTCCTCCGCTGTCAATGAATTCGCTGTTTCATTTTTTTAAAGGTCAAGGCATTTAAAAAAGAAAAAAATCCGGAAATGTTCACAAAGCGCGTGGGTTTTATGCGAAAAACAAACAAGAAGATTGAGTTGTTTTCGTTATTATATCTTCTCGTCCAAACTGCTAGCGACCCAGCCTTTATAGGGCAGCCGTGTCCTTTGAATCGCTTGTCTTAACCTGTTGTCTTTGTTTTTCACCTTATAAACGTCAAAGTGATCCTGGCGCGTTGTTGTTTTTTTTTTCACACAGCCAACCAGAGGTGAGAAGCTACTGGGGCGAGAAATTAGAAGTGATCTAGACAATGTACTTAATAAAACACTTGTTTGATGTCTAGAGCGACAGAAAAGGCAAATCCCGCTGTGCTCATGGTGCTAAGCTGACAAAAGATTAAAAATGTGGACCTCTTAAGAGACACCACGCAGTGAAGTTTATTAGCCTTTGCTACTTTAAAATTTTGATTAAAATCGTGACATCACACATCTGTGACCTGAAATGGCATATTCACCCAAAAATTGCCAAGTAATCGTTGTTTTTAGGATCACAAGATTTCGCTTCCAAATGCACATGTTCAATGTACGAAAAAGGAAAACAGGTTGATTTCATGCAGCCTCCTTTTGGCGCGGGGGTGGGAGTGGGGAGCGGGGGTTGGGGACTGACTGGGTCCAACCATATTTGACAAAAAAGGTACCCCTTTCGATCGTATACCTTCCATCGACAAATGGTACCCTTTTCACACACCTAGAAAGTTAAGAACTTTGCATCCCTTAACTTTCAATATGCTCTGTCTTAAAAAAATATGAATAAATCACAACGTCAGAACGTTTTTTCGACTTTTTCAAAGCCATGAAATGCATCTGTAAGACCTTCTTGGCCTTTATTCCAGACAAAAGAAAAGATTCCCCTTCCCCTTCATATGCTTCAACTAATAAAATCTCTACCCTTTTTTATGCGCCTGAGCCTGAAAATGGTACCCGGCCTTTCGAGCGGAGCCCCCCCCCCCCCCCCATATAGGCCCCCCCCCCCCCATATAGGCCATTATAGGGATCACCCCTGGGTACAGAGTACAGGCAGCAGTCTTTTGGTCTTGCATAAGAAAAAATTACGACTGTTTTTAGCTCGGTTTCAGATTGCATTAGAGAGGTAGTTATTCGGCCGGGTACTGTGTGTGAATGGTACTCTAAGTGGCACTAACCCTGGAATCTGTGAATGAAACCAATCCGTGTAACTTTGCTATTTTATGATTTTGGAATGCTAAATGCTTACGGCAGCGGAAGAGTTTGTTCGTTTAATTCTTATTTTAAGCAGAAACTGGCGTTTCACCCCGTCCTTCAACCTTCGTAGGTGACAGCATTCGGTTTCGTCATGATATTTCCTGCATATATTAAATCACTTGAACCCAGCCTACTAGCTTGGTTCTTTCCGTTGCTCAGATACCTTGCCTTTACTGCAAGGTCAAAAAGGCTTATTGGATTATTGTGGTTTTTAATGAGTTGTTGAACCAATTGGCAAACTCTTGGCAGTGAGAGTTGTTTATAAGAAAGTAGTTTTACGACATCCGTCACAGAGGAAATGACGATCGCTATTAAGGTGAGATCAGAAGAATACAGAAACTTAGCCGGGAGCAGGAGCGGGAGCTGAAACCAGTTGTTTACTCAATGACATTGATTGATACTCCTGCCATGACGGGATGTTGCTCTCGAAGTCAGTTTAATCAGGATGAGATACTATTCTCGTCAATTTCAGGGGCACCCAACGAGGATATAGTTCAAAACCACTTAACATAGCATTGTTGAACGTATTTTAGTATTCAAACGGAAGATATAGGCATATTTTTATCCCCTAAAAACTTTTCATCTTTTCGGATTTCCTAGCTGAAAGTCTAGTGATCCGAAAATTATAGGGATAAAAACTTACCTTCTCGAAAATTTCAGCCAGGAAAAGGCTCCCGAAAGTTCTAGGTGGCCCTTTTTAGGGTCAAAATCCGTTAAAAATGGGTAATTATACCATTTTGTAGATGTTCGAAAATCCTAGGAGAGGCAGGCAAGCAAGAAATTTTACAACAAATGTTCCGAAAATTCTTGATCTCAAATCGTCTTCCGAACAGATATTGTCCCGAAAATTGCCGTTGGGTGCCCCTGCAATTTGACACTGGCGCCTCAGCAAAAGAGGATATTAATTTCACTCCAAGGTGATATTGACTAAGTAGGAAAAACTACTGCCCAAACATATCGTCCAGTGTTTTAAAGAAGTCGAAAATATCATCAGTATTTGTTTTTCATTTTTTCACTGTTTTGTTTGTTTGTTTGTCTGTATTTCCGGTGAAGTCACGATAGAGACCCGAGACAGGAACGTTAATGCCACACACATACAATTGATTTCATGAAGTACGTGTTTGACCGGTTCTAGAATATTGCGCGCGTGTATTCCACCACGCACTTCCTTCGTACTTTAGCGACGACCTGTAGCGCTTGGCGGCATGCAAAAGCAAGCTTTCTCTATAATCTCTCCAGGACTGCTCCTGTTCAAAATTATATAACATTAGCACCCTAAGGACAGACTGGTGTTAAAAACTGTTTTTGAAATTATTTGAGAACGTCGACCGAGGATGTTGCTATTTCAGGTCAATTCTTTGCTTAAGTCCTGATGATAACTTTAGCAGGCAAAGCATTAAAACAGTTTCAATCCAGGTCCATCCTTGCCATCCGTAGCAACAGCGACAGGAAACAGTTTCAACGGCTGAATAGAGTCTTCAGGATCAAAACTGGACCATCATTTTTGGAATTTAGTTGATGCGATGACGGCACTTTTCAGCTTTTTAAAAAGATATCAAACTGAACGTGATCGTGACCCGGAAGCAATTTCAATCCGTTTAATTTTTTTTCAAGTTTGCCATCTGTGGCTTCTTTTTTATTTGCTGTGCTTTTCATACCTTTTCTTCATGTTTGGACCAGTTATTTTTGTGTTAAACCCAGTTTTAGGGCGGTTTCGACTGTTTGAATTTCGACGAATTTCGTGACACATCTACTAAATTAAGCTCTCTTCTCTGCCACCCAAGCTTATTTCCTCGGCTATAACCTCAGGGGACCGCGCCCTTTCAATCGCTTGGCACACACGCAGCACAAATTCCGGAGCAAATTAATACCAGCCACCAGTCTGTATTAAAAACACCTCGTTACAATTCTCAGGTTTAAACATTTTAATGGTTTTACAATCCTTTGGAAGGTTCATAAAGGAAGGAACGCCTGTTAAATCAATCTGGCCTGTACTAAGATAGAGAAGGGCTACGCGGAATTTCTTCTCGGCACCGTGCGTCACCCCATCATCTGAACGCCCGGAATCAAGTCGTCGGGTGAAATTTCGTGAGCTTGTTTGCGTGTTTCGTATATAAAATCGGTTTCGAGGTAAATCTCGGAAGTAGTATAGTATTGGTGCCATCCTGATTGAGGGTGAAACCATGAAAAGCGTTAGAAACAGAAACTAAAGAGGCCATTTTCTTGACATTTAGAGAGTGTTTTAACTCGGTAGCTTGCTGGGAAAAGACAACGTGGTGGCCATTTATCTGTATTCAACACTGGAAACAGAAAGTGTAACAATGTGATTTTTTGATAAAAACGAGAGATTTCAAATTATTGATTTGGCAAAAAATCGTGAACATTTAAACAGTTATAACATCGTTTTTCACTTTTTGGGGATGATGAGACATGTGTAGGGAGAACCAATAGTTTTAACTCACGACATTGTTGCATTTCTTTTGATCTCGAATGCTGCGCCAACTTCTTTGGAAAGCGCCTGTAGTGTATCTACTTTCTCTTTTGTGATGATAAACATAGACAGTTCATGTTTGCTGACACAGAGTCTTGACTGGTTGAGCTTCATTGACTTGGAGAGCCGAGACTAACGTCGACGTTCAAAAAGATCGAGATGAACTAAAGAGAAATTCGCCGTCGTTTGTTCACGTTCTCGATAAAACTAGGAACTGGACAATTTCACCTCGTAGTCGTGTGCAAAGACGACAAAGAGAAGTACTAAAAAGTGTACTACAATACGAACACCACACTTTTTAAACCTATATCGCTTTTTAACGTTCTTGTTGCCGTCGAGTTGCATTAGGTCCCTGCTTAACTTGCAGCTCTGTCATTGGCTGAAAAGCCAGGTCGCTAACGAAAAATTACATTGAATTAATTAAATTGATCACTTTGGTAAACGTTTGCACCGATAGTTTCAAAATTTGATTTCGTAAAATAGTGTTGAGGATAGCCCCGAGTTCCTGCTCCGAAATTCGCAGACCGTAAGGGTGAGATCAGAACGCACTATGCGGCACGCAGTTGAACAATGACTCAGTAGGTTAGGACCATTTTGGACAGTAAAACTGATCTCACTATAATCTTTCATTTAATTCAAGAATTTACCTTTTTGAGTATAGCTGTCATGAACTGTAGTATGATTTTACTTTCATAAGAAGTCGTACAAGTTTCGTATGTTAAGTAGCAAAGCGTACACAGGCCAGTGTTATTATAAAGGCGTTAAATTAAGTACGGAGTCTATGATTCTCAACGATTATTGATCTCGTTATTTCTTCAAGCTATTCAAAAGGTGTGAAAAGTGTATGTTCTGGGTTTGTTTCTTGGAAGGTTCGCATGATAAGAAAGCACCTGTTTATAATCAGTTAACTTGGTATTAAGACATACTTACTGTTTCAAAGGCCCCCAGACTACCGTTGAAAATCAACACCCGGCGTACACAACAATTTACTTCCCTCCACACACACAACCTTATGCAATAAAAGCATTTGTTAGGCAGGTGAGTTTTTTTTATCTTGATATCTAAAATATTTCGCATTTTACATACGCAAATAGGAACTTAATTGCTCTAGCTGTCAACCGTTTTGTGTTTTATTGTGTTGAACTAACGTGGCTAATGACGCCGCAACAGTGGTGTTTATAGCAAAAAGGCAAACGTGATTTGTGGAAAATAAACTGTTTAATGATAGGTGTAAATTTTTCATGAGGAAGGTATTTTTGTTTAAAAATATATATTAAAAAGGTAAACGTTTTAAAAGGCTTTAAAATTTTTGCTTAGTTACTTTTGTAATAAGCTTTCATTTCATTCTTTTATATTCCAAAAATGGAACTATTAATAATCGATTGAATTGCATACATGTAAGAGGGTAGGGAAAATAGTCCCCAAATTTGGACTGAACCAAAGTGTCCAATTTAAAAGGAACATAAAAGCCACTTTTACATGACCATAAAAGGAGAATCAAACCCCAGGAAGAAGAACAAATTCAGACAATAATCTGACGTATTTATCACAATAAATCTTCTTCTTGTGGATAAAACGCTTCATTCCTCTCTCTATAAATACACTCTTTGTTAATTCGGCTCATTGTAATATAATAATTAAGAGAGAATATCAATATTTAGTCTGCAATGGTTTTAAACTCGATTTATTTACCTTTAAGTAATTGCATTCAAAGATAAATCTAAGTCGTATTCGCCAAGAGAACCGCTGAAACTAGCGTGCAGTCGAGGCTATAACCCCGAGGCGTTTGAAAATATTTACATGTAAAACGATTTTTCCAGTTTATTACGAAGAAAGACGGATAAGGGAGATAGACTTGTATATGTTAGTGAGGAAATAAAATCTTGCCATGATTTGAAATTAAATCAGGTATTTTACGGGTGTTCTTCAATTTTGATTTCACAAAGAAACTTCGCCAAAACGACTGCCAGAGAGATTGATAAACGCAGTATCAGATTAAAAATCGCTATTAAAGTAAACTGAATCGAATGCGATGAGTAAAGATAAAGAGTAAAAATAAATAATTTTAAAATCAGGTTCTGTTTCCCATCGTTATGAAATGAGTTTTCAGCTATATTATAATAGTTCCTTTAGAGTGGTGATAGGCTTTGAGAATAAGAAGTTTGATATGTGAATATTAAACTTTGTACGACGGTTCATAGAATGTTCTAGTCCCCAGTGGGTGTATATTAGAAGGCGTGAGACTTAAAAACAAATTATCATTGAAACAAATACCGGCTACTGAGCTCAGAGTACTTACCTGTGGTCATGTTGTTTTAAGTTTGGAAATTGAGGATGATCATTTTAATAAATCAAGCTACCGAGCAGGAAGGCTACCAGTAGGACGCCGGGAGCACCCATTTAATTTCCGAAAATTGAGAATTGCAGAGAATTGAAAGCCAAAACTGGTGTTGAAAAAAAGCCGAGCGGAAAAGGAAGGTTGACTGTACAGCTATGAGATTATATTTCTTTAATTTCGTAGCTGTACAGTCAGACTTGCTTTTTTTAAATACATGTTTGCTTAAAAAACATTTTGCTTACTAGATCCATCAGGAACCGGCACCTTTCTTTTGTATGTAGGCCCTTGCTATTTATTATAGAGGAAAAACTAGCTGACTATCAAGATACTCGTTTTTTGACAATGTTTTCCTTTTTAATCGATAAAATTTAGTTTCGGCGGCGTTGTACAAATGACTGAATTCGGTGGCTCCGGCCTTCTGCCATAACTAACAGTCATTTACTCATATAATCATTAGTAAATAGACTTAGAAACTTCTAGCGTACTTTTTTTATTTACGAATGTCGCAAACATCATAGCTATTAATCCATTTTAAACTCTTCAAGACAATTTTATGGCTCTATCTGTCACTGATCACACATCATAATTGTCAAGATTTTAAAGCTGTTAGTTCCTACTTAATTACACCGGGCGATAAAAGACTAGCCGATTCAGAGATATGCTCTCCATACCTTGATGACTTTTGGGCTAAATGGGAAAGCCCCCTAAGGGCAGTTGCACCATGAAAACAATACTGGCGCTTATATAACTAACGTCCAAACTCTTTGCCAAAATAAAGGATGTGATGTATGAGTTCACTGCGGAAAATTTATCAGTTGAAAACGATCTTAGAATCGGATTCAGTAATATGTCAAAGAAAGGTCGCCCACAAGCCGATGTTTAATCGTAAAAGAAACATAACAATTTCATAGGTTTTGGGTCGAAACAATAAACACTTAATGACTGGTCACGAGGTTACTGTTTCCCGAGTTTGTTATATAGCTGGAAATTTTGAAGCTGAAAATTCATTAAACCTCGCTGTAACGGAGGTCATCAGTCAACATTCGCGGGTAACATTGCATTGTTACCCTCGGACGTCATTTTTTGCAATTTTGCCCTCTCAGAGATTTTGGCGGGAAACAGTTTCATTGTTAGATGTCATGTGACCTCGAAGTAACCAGCGGCACATACCCATTAGACTCTTATAAGGAAGTACCCCCCGCCCCCGCGCGCGCTGTGAGAAGAAATTTCCAGCTATATAACAATGGGAGTTATGGACTGCCGCCTAACTAGTAGTCAGTCATGTCAGCCTATGTTTTCATGTTAGAGGGTCTCAATGGGGTTAACCGTCAGCCGTCAAACGGTCTAAAATTTAACTGTCAGTCGACAAAAAAGGTTATATTTTACCGTCAAACGTCACGGGTTAATATTAACCGTCAAAAGGTTTTAAGGTATCTTAATTTTCACTATTTCAGCTGATCTTCACGGATTCCAAGCCTTCTGAGGAATCTCTTAATTGGAAAACTCAGTTTCCATGTTCTCAGAAACACACTCTTTAGACATTACAAGACCTTACAACCTGCATATATCTGAAAATATTTAGAATTTTAGAAGCGAAAGGCCACACAAAAGTTAATATTAATTATACTGAAATTGATATTAAGTTAATCCCTTGAACTAAACTTTTAGTTAATAACCGTCAACCGTCAAAAGCTCTAAAATGTAACCGCCAACCGTCAAAGCTACCACTCCACCACCCCATTGACGCCCTGATGTTAGTCCATTGCGCAGTCGCAGGAGACAGTCATAGTAGTTATCTAATACGGCGTATAACATCTCATTACGTCTTGTCAAAGACTTAATCTATGTTTCAACTTAGTTTTCCAGAAAACGAACCTCAAAAGTCATCATCATTTTAAGATACTTTAAGTAAAACTACATGCATACATCAGTACAACACTCATCAATTTCCACCTCCTCCTTTATATTTAATCCCCCCCCCCCCCTTCTAGAGTAAGCAAGCTAACGAAACTATAGTCTCTTACTTCGTCCTGTTTACTAAGGAATTAGGCTTGCAAAAATCAATGTATCGGGTCCTGAGAACCAGAACTTAATTCTGAGGATTGCAAAGAAGAAAAATTTTTTCCCCTCTCTCTTGGCGTTGTATGATACGATAACTTATGACGTTAAGAAGTAAAAATTGAGAACAGAATGTCGACAAACATAAAAGGGAAACTGTGGTACTGTATTTTTGGATAACTGCTGGAGCCCAAGAGTTTTGTTTTGCACTGATAAGTCCTTGGGCATGTCTAATTCATCATGAATTGAGGTTTCAACTATTGAAAAGCAGTTATCTTTACGTTATGCTCGCTGCTTTTAAACTAGTTCCTTTTATTTACTTTGAAAGGAAAACCGTTTGCATGTTATCTGGGTTTCAAATATTTTCATCTTTTTCAAAATTAAATCGATTTTACAAGTCTACAAAGGTGAGTGATGAGAAGCAGTTGTTTGACATCTTATATACTCGTAGAAAATGACGTAAGTGAATGGTCAAGGATTGTATACAATGAAAAGTGACTTAAATACACAGCTGTAAAGCATAGATCATTTCTCGAAATGAATTTGTCAGGAAACTGTACCAACTTAGAGCCGTTTTTTAACCTTAGTTATGAAATTGTTTAAAGAATTTTCAGAGAACTGGTTAGATGACCTCAAATTTCAATACCAACCCAAACTTCCTTCGATCTACTAGATGTAGTTACAGGGAAACGACTAAACGAAAGAGCCTCCACAGTAAATTGTTTATACTTACGTTTTCCACGTTACCTGTCAAAACGTTCCTTTCAGACAATAGATGTTTAGGGCAATCACTTCCAACTTTCAGTCAGCTGGTGTTTATTGCATGGAATGGAGGCAATATCGTCCTACTAAGTTCATTCTACGAACCTTCCCTAGGACATTTCGTTCTTTATTTTTGAGATTTTTACTCGTTGTTATACATTGTCGTAAATATATACCCGTTATCTCTTTTGGAAAACACTCGGACTGTTTATGACAGTTGAGGTGTTTAAAACCTGGTCATTAAAAATTAAGCCGTTGGTTTGGTTTTTGCGGGTTGTTCCGCTGACAAACTTGCGGAGCAACATTCATTTCGAATTATTTTTATTTACATTAATACCAACCTGCCTAGCTGTTGGATTAGCGGGCAAGTACTGCAAAGAATCGAGCGAGTGCTTTTGTTTGGGCCGCGGACTCGAGAGAACATTAGGATCAAGTCACTGCTAGCGAAGCTCCGCCGCCGAAAAAGTACCCCAGTCCCCCCACCAGCGACGTGGGCCACAACAATACGGCAGCGGTAAAAAATTCTCCCGAGTGGAAGCGGGGGGAGAGGGGGCGTTGTTCTCCTTTGGAATCTCTGTATGTATGTGTGTCCCAAAGGGTATGATGTTTGCGCCGTTTTGGTCTGGAATTTGTTGTTAAGGGTTTCTCTAGTTTGTTGTCAACTGCGGTCTGAGATCGGGTATGGTTTTCCTGACTTGGACGGTTAATGAACACACTCAAATGTGTACAGCTGCTCGAGCTCCAGTTATTAAAACGTGCGCGCCAAAAAAATATTTCTATTAGTACTCAAAGTACCAGCGAAAATTTTTGCATGTTCACAGTTTTGAACTTTGCCACAGAATTAAGAATAGCTAAGAACACCTTGTACTCAGCATTATAAACAGTACCACAGGAAAGAACTGCTCACTAGCAAGGGCGGATTTAGGAGCTGGCCGAGGGGGCCGCGGTCACCCCTTTTTGTTTGAAATTTTGTATTATTTTTATATAATTCTCAGAAAATAAAAAGCATCTAAATAGCTTGCAAGTGGGAAAGTGTCCCGGCCACCCATTTCTGAACTTTCTAGATCCGCCCCTGAGTAGAATGGTTATGACTTAGGAATTCATGTAGACTACTTGGCTCTCAGAATAAACAGCCATAGACATAATAGAAGAAACTTAGCTTTCTGGAATACTCTACTTCACTGTTTTTTGTTCCTGTATTGGTAGGATACGTACAATGGTGCACACAGGGAACTGATAAGTACGTCAGAACTTTGGTTGAGTTCTGAATTTATCATCTACTATCACTCCCACTATTGGAAAAACGTCTGAACACTTAAAGCAAGGGCTTTTTACACTAACCAATTTACTATTCGAACTCTGCTGATCAAACAAAATGTTTATAAGTTTTCTAATAACTTTACGAACTTAAGTCTGTCGTAAGAACCCCTAGCGATAGGATCATGTACCTCCTGTTGATCGGTTTTGTTGCCTGTAGTGGCTTGTAGTAGTCAAAACTTATCTGTTTTCCCATCGATGAATACAGTTAAGGAGAAATTCGATGTTTATCATGCACCGATGAGTTAAATTGCTAGGTTCATACCGATCGATACCTACACGACTAGTTAGTTCAGTTGCAGTCTATGAACCGATTTTTGGTAAAAATTTCATCGGTTAAGTAAGACCAAGATTTGATTACCTACTACTTTTCTTACAGCTTCAAAATCAAATGAAAACAATCTTGGCCGAAAACCTGTTTTCTAACGTTATTCTCACGGTTTACATTCAAATCGCTCTACGATGCTATAATCCTTTAGGCTAATTCTAAAGGCTCTATGCTACCTGCATTAAGGCAACAAGTTCACTTTTTAAAATTTCACCACTAAATTTCAGGCAGTTATAAAACACTGAAAAAAAGATCTCTGCGGTTGCAGCGGTAGGTTCACTTGTGTCGTTGTAGTAAGTGTAAGTAAAACAGAAAACTTATGAAACAACGTACACTAAACATAGCTTGTTTTTGTGTTTTCTCAGCCTTAAGACATACCTTGATTATGGCCCATGAAGTCAGAAGGTATATAGTCCGTTACACAGAGAAAAGTTTGAAGATTTTTAAGAGTGGAAGATGTTGTTTTTACAGTCTCCCAAGTTCAAGGCCTTGTTTATATCTGGTCGTCAGCTCCAAAAACAAAGGGAATAGTACCTGAAAAGCTATTATACGACACATGCAAATTTGGACATCCAACAGTCTGTCTGATTAAAATTTCACTTTTCTTTAGTTCGTCAGACAATAACCCTAGAACTTAAGAGTACACAATCATCATTGTTATGCCTGCAATCATCTCTTTTGCGAATAAAGAACGCGGGATAACAGCTCCACTTTGGGAAGAAAATGCTTGAGTTTACATTTGCATTTCAGAAAGCTGCGATGGTTCACGGATTGGACAAGACCATGCGTAGGTCGAGAGAATTTGAATTGAGGCTTTAATACAATTGAGAAAACAATACAAAAGAAGCTGTTTGCTCTTAATGTCTCATTTACGTTACGCTACGCAGTTGATTTGGCACCGTCGGTACATGTTTTGAACATTTTTTTTCCGGCTAATGATGTAGCGGTTTATGTTTACAACCACGACTGGCCAGTAAAAAAGAATAAAAACGATCCAAAGAACACGTTTGATTTTCCGTAGTTTCGTGGTCGGCACGAAACAAACAATAATAACTGAAAATGCTATCGATAAACCAACGCATTTGATAAGAAAGAGTTTTAATGGGGTCGAAGAAAAAAAGAGGCTCCGCTGCGATGTACGTAATAAGGATAAATTATGTGCCTTAACGTATCTAATAAGATTATATACTGGGTTATATGAAGGGTTTTAGTAAATGCAGCGTATTAATCCACTTCATTATAACATGAGATTACAGATACTATTTTCTAGAAAACCGCTTACAAGAAAAGTGTGATCCTTGAAGAAGTTCTAGTGAGTTACTTTCGTGCGTCAAAGCAGAGTCTCGACGTCAGAGTGATATCAAGGGGTCGAATCTTAATTTGTTTACTACGTGACCTGCCCTCAGTTATTTCTTTTTATTTCTCAAAATGAGTTGGGATGATACACAGGTCCGTATAATTCTATCAAGTGGAATAAAAAAGGTGTGCGGCCCTGATATAAAAAACGTGGGAGTTTTGACCGCATTATCACATTTTGAGCGCTTGAGAATTAAAGATTACCTATATGCATTAAGTTATTGTTTAACTAACCTGCACTTTTGTCAATTCTTTCTGACTAGTTTCTCTCTATTGTTTTAAATATTCCGTAAAATTTCCTTCTTACGATGATTCCTTCCTTGAAATCAAAATGAAATTATAACTTCGTTTTCCATCTGGCAAATGCAAATAACCCCAAATCGCCACAATCTAGCGTCGAAACAATTTCCTTCTCAAAGCTACGTTCAGTTTGATAAGGAAGTGTTTTAATCAAAAGGCGATTGTTTTTTTAATATGATGACAAACTAGAAAAAATAAAAACGAAAACCAACGTCCAAACTGAAAGTTCAACGTCACCTTTTTAAAGCCTGATGCCACCAGGTATCTCCAAACGTTCTCTTTACGGTCGGAAAATAAGACATTCCTTGAAGTTATAAAACAGTTATGAGTTACGAAAAAAGTTCTCCACGCGCGGGCTATTGGCCCAGTTTTTGTTGGGATCTGTTTTTTAGGGAAAAAGCTGCATGTATTGCTTGCCCTAATGCGATTATTCAAATAGACTGTTAACAATGAGCATCGGCGAGAGAAAATTTCAAAAACAGGGAAGGTCGCTTCATTCCATATCCAGATAACCTGGATGTTTGGAGGAGGAGGGGGTGGGAGAGTGGAGTGAAAGTATACAGGTGTTTCAAGTCATGTTTTTCTTTAGCCAATTTATTTTTAGTAATTAAGGCTGATATCCTGACTATTATCTCTTCAGTGCTGCATGTTTCCTGCTATGTTTCAAAGAGAATGGTTTGAACTTAGCAGGCTTGGTAAAGTTGTTCGTACTACTGTATATTTTAGCTGGAGGCAAAGCGCTTCTTCACACGATAAAGAGATTTCTAGGCTATCTTCTATGATTGAATAAATTGAGTGTTTAACACAGTGACGGTAGCTTGCATTTTATTGGTCAAGACAAATGAACCTGGCAACAAAAGACAAAGAATTTATTCCCTTCTAATGCATTATTTTTAACTCTTTTCATAAACATGAGAAGCTGAAAGACAACTGAACAATAAAAACTGAAAATCAGAATAATCGATGTCGTCCGGTTTTTCGACGCTGGCACGGAAAGTGACGCACCGTGAAATAAGTTTATATTAGAAAATGTGACGATTTTGATACTGAAGTTCTAAACGTTGAATCGTGTTTCTTCCTTAAAACCTTGAATGATATTTTTGCTTCGGTTTCAAGGAGATTTTTGAAATGAATTATAATATACCACTAATTGTTTAGAAGTTCATCGCCACCGATCGTTAAAAGATGTTAAAATGCTCAAATGTTTCTTCTTTGAGAAAAATCACTGAATACACCAAGGGTGTTAAAAACTTCAACTAGGACAAAAATTTACGCCTGCAGAACTGAAGAGCTGCGGAAATGCCATTTATCAAAATATAAAAACAATCGTTCATGTGAAATTTTGGGGGGCAAATTAAAGTAAATGGCTTCCACATGCAAGACGCAAGAAAGAAGAATCTTTTTTAGTGCCTTCCACTCGGCAGAGCGAAAACGATGATAAAAAAACTGTCTGTAAAACCAGTATGTAAATGGGGTTAACTAGGTGTTGATGATAAGAAGGAAATATTGTACCATGAAGTTTTGCTAATATAATACCACGTAAGTAGCAAAATATTTTAAACCTATTTTTCATGCCTCAAGGTTTAAAATCAGTATACTCTAGTCATTTTCGTTGTTTTGTTCGAGGCTCGCTCTAAATGACTAGTAAGGTAATAAAGTGACAAGAGAAAATAAAATCTTTCTGGCCACGCAAAATTCAAACAACAATGTCTGGAGATAACACCATATATAGTCTGTGTTTATATCACACTGCATTTTCCAAAAAATAAAATACAAACCTGACTATCCGAGCATAAATATAGTGTCTTTGTACTATGCTTTGTAGACCACAGGGAGCGTCTCCAAAATGTTGAACGAAGCTCGCCAAGTGAAATTTCGGGCTTGCTATTACAAACTCGTAATATTCAGTTTGTAAAGGATGAAACCTTTTGTTTAGGGATCACTTTAGTGGAAGTCTGTTAAAATATGATAAATGGACGTAAATCAGTTGGTAATTTCCCGTATGTTGTTTTTCGCCTGTACATTGGTCCAATTCCAACAAGAGATTGAATACGAAGAAAACAATTTGAACCGTTATTATAATATAAATCCCAGTATAAATCTCTCAACAGCTAGACGACGCGTTTGAAAACTAATTTAAGCGTGCTAAATACGTGACTGGCAAATCTCAGAGCTAGATGGTACGGTCGGAAAGGTATTTTAATGAAACGAGTTTGTCTTCACGATTATGTGAAAGGTACAGGCGTTTTTGATACCATCATTGGCTGCTTCAAATATGTTGATTTCTTCTCATTTCTCCATCATCTTGGCAAAGTAAAAAACGTCTTCTTGAACCATTGAGTTCAGTTATAATTTTAGGACCTTTCAGCACAGCAGAGCAAATTGATATATATTTTTTTTGCACTATCCATTGAAATAAACGAAATCACGATTCAAGGTACTGGCTGGGAAATGAAATACTCAGTATCTCCCCGGGGGGAGGGGGGGTCTGCCAAATGAATCTGACAGGTGTACTCATTGTGGCTAGAAATTGCAGAGTTTGGTTTTGTTTGAGGTGGTCAGGACGGAAAGGCAGCGTTTTTACCTATAAACTGGTATTGCTTAGGGTTGTTTGTCAAAAAAATCCATATAACAACGATTGCCATCTGAGGCTATGCTCATACCATACCGTATCGCATTTCGTGCATACACGGACAGCTGTCCTGTATGATGTGAATACTCAGTTATCCACGATTTATGCGACTCTACTTAGACTGAGATCGGGGCGACGCAGTTTCGCTCCGTTACAGAAATCGCACCGAAATCACCGTTCTTATGTCAGTGCCAGCAGAAGCCCTGTGGTTTCCGCGCAGGCGCAAAAGCTATAAAGTCCGGTGTCGTGTGAAAATAGCCTTGGTGTCTTCTAGTAGAGTCCCCTTTCAGGAGGGTCTCAATGGGGTGGTAGCTTGACGGCTAAATGTTGCCAATTTCGACGGTTGACGGTTAAATTTAGACTTTTCGACGGCTGACGGTTAACCTCAATGACACCCTCCTTTAGGGCTGAAATAAAGCCTAAGTCATGCCCAGATGGGTCTCCTTTGGAGGCAATTAAATCTAAGCTTTCGACGCCGAGGATCCCCGTATTGTTCATGTGAGAGTCTCCCCGGAGGATCGCGGGCGTGCAAACCGACAAGGCAAACTCACTGCGTCATAATACCGAGATGGTGCCTTGACCAACTGACCAATCACAACAACAGACAGAAACAATCGCCCACCCAAACTACCAATAAAAGGTCGAGTATAAAACAAGACTTTTTGGAGGTTTACCTCGGAATGAATCGCAAAGCGTTAAATACAAACGTAAGTGATTTCGTTAACAATAAGTGTCGGGATTTGCGGGACGGATTTCCAGTGTTAAAACTATACGGCCATCACTTCAGTTGAGTTACTTTGCTTTGTCCTAAACAGCGCCGTAGCTAGTATGAGGCCAACCGAGGCACTCGCCTCGGTAAAATTTTGACGAATTTCGCCGATCATTTTTATTTTACATAAGCGATCATCGGATATTTTTAACGCATCATGATATTGCAAAGAATTCAGCAATTCAGTCAATATACTATGAAAAAATTACCATATCATCGATCTCAAGGGGCTACGTACGTTAACTCAAATTTTTTTTGAACAAATACTGATCAAAACCCTTGGCGAGGTTAACGGTCACCCAGATTATGTAGCTTGTTTCTGATTATTGCTTTTTAAATTCCACTTAAATTAACTCGAAAAAAAGTTACCGAAAGGCCCAGAAAACGCTGCAAATCGCATTTCCGAGAGACTAAAGTTCAAAATTTCTCGGGGGGGGGAGGGGGGGCATGCCCCCGAACCCCCCTAGCAACTCCCGCCTGCCTCGGTTGGCCGTTTGGTCTGGCTACGGCACTGCTAAACTGCTTTGTTTGGCAAATTAATAATCAAAGTCTGGTTGAGGTGAAGGATGAATTACTCTAAAAGAGCAGCTTCGAGTACAACTTGTTCCTTAATTGATGCAGTTTATAAAAGTTTACGAAAATGAAGGCATAAATATTAAAACAGCTTAAACAGCTCAATTTTTCGTTTTACTGCGCGGACTCCAAATATGCTATCAGTATATGTACATGTAGCCGGCGCTACTAGATAAATCTAATAAGACGAAACCTAAAAATTCTTTATTCTTTTGATCGATCTGAGGGTTTGTCTTTCACGCAATTTGTGACTTGACGTTCGTGTATGAAGAGAAGCGTTCAGTATAACGACGGCTGAACGCAATTTAAACAGAGAATGAACAGCAGTAGCCATGAAGACCGTCGACCCGGCGGGCTTAGCTCTTTTCTCTGCAAGGACTGACAACGAATAATTTCGAATGTCCCGAAAGTTCAGCTTTAGACAAAGGAGCTTGAATATGTGTTACGCTCATATATTTTAAAAACCAAAACAGTATAAATTAACTGCTACAAATAGGTGTGTACTCGGCCCTGACTTCTACCCTAAACAAGTATATAGGATACCAGCTTGTTTATCTTAACTGAGTGACTTCAGTTTGTAGGTCATTTAGACCGATATTAACCAAACATATGCATTCGTACGATGGAGTTTAAATTATTAAAGTTGCCGTTACAAAAGTCAATATTGGGTTCACTAAACCTACCTGAATTTAAGGGCAGTGATTTGGAGAAATCAAGCTTCCAGCGAAATGTCTAATTTGGAACTGGATGTGTATTATTCGAAAAATGCAGTACTGACTCAAATTATGCTTGGTGTAAAACACGTAATTATCCTTTCAGGAAAGGAAATTTCAGCAACGTAATTTCCTGTTTGTTGTTGAATGTTGATGCTGATGATCGAGTTTAGTTCTGGGTCCAACATAACAATACTCCGTGGCCAACTGAACGTTTTTTAAATGGCGCATTTAAATTGCTTGGAGATCAGTGTACATGCCCTCGTGCCACCGGAATTGTGTTAAATCAGTTTAAATCTATAATTATGGTTTGCCTTGATCAAGAGAAATTCGGGTCATTTAACGATATAGGTAAGCGCGTGTTTTCTGTTTATCTGAGTCAAGTAACGTGGCAAGCTTTTCGGAGTTTTTTGACTGAACATTTCAATGTGCCTTAAAGTTAACTTGTACCTGGAAATTGCCAGGTGATTTCCCCTTCTAGTCCTAGCTGACTTGATAGCTTTGCATTCGATCTCAGAATTAAATTTTTCAGTTGCCTATCCAATGACAACATACAGTGTAGGCGACTGTATTGTACACGAGGCTGAGGTGAGTTCTGATACAGTTGTAAGACGACCTCATACGTATTTGTCATTTTCTTTTTTTTCTTACTTCACAGCGCGTGCTTTGCACACGTGCTTTGATTAATTATTCTCATATATTGTACTCTCTGTCATCATTTTCTCAAGTAGATTACGTTGGTGGAGTATTGTAGTAGTGGACATGGTTGTAAAAACAACAATATCCCGCACAACCACTATCATGGCATAAAGATAACTTGTGCTGCTAAGAAAAGTGAGGGTGGGGTGAATAGTGGAGGCGGATCGAGCTGGGTGGAGGGTGTAACTGAATTTCAGCACGTTTGGTTTTTCTGGTTTGTTGGTATTGCAAAAACGAATTTATCACCTGATATTCTTACTCAACCGAGAGAGAAAGCAATATTAGAAAAAATAACGCAAACGTCTTTAAAAAAGCAACGGGAAAACATAGAGGAAAATTCAACAACAACATCGGTGAACTTGATATTTAATCTTTCAGATTAATTTCACTTTTTTATACTTTCGGTAATAATGGTATTAGTAATGATAGTAATAATAACAACAATAATAATAATAATAATAATAATAATAATAATAATAATAAAAACAAAACTTTATTCATAGATTAAAAAAAAATAGACTATTTACAGATTCAAGAATATGAAATATTAAAATATATACCCTATGTACATTATTATTCCGTTATTTACCCGCGGCAGTATATTTAGCAATAATGTTAGTAGGGCCGAGCAAATGCCTGAAACGAATAATTCAAATCAAACTTAACAGAGTTAAAAATCCCAACTGTCGGCGGTCATGGAGGGACTTGAACTCGGGGACACTGATTTCTGCTCGGCCACGCTTTCACTTAGTCAATTGAAAGAAATTACAGCTTCGTTTGAAAAGAAGTGATAAGCGACTTGTTTCTTGTAGAATAGATAGAGCGAATTGTTGCATGGTTGATTGTTTGATCTTCTGATTGACCGACTTAAACTGTGGAACTGTTGGAAATTATTAAATGTTTCGAGTTCACGGACTACATTACGTTCACGGATTGATCTACAGTCAAACTGATGAGCTTAGTGACTGTCAGACTTAATGACTCACTGCAGACCAACTGACAATAGACAGTGAAATTAACTGACTAACAGACTGTCAACTGATCGCCGGTCTGTAAGACTTACTAGAACTGACTACTTGACAAGTTTGAGTAGTCACGGCGTAACCGACTGAAGGCACAGTCATGCAGAACTAAACTACACCAAGGAGATGCGCTCAGGAATGAAACGTAAGAAATCGATTTAGCAAATATAACGAACAGCACTGAGCCGAGATTCGACGAGATATATAGATCGTTTTCACATGACGTCACGGCGGCCATATTTGTGTACAAAACAATGAATCGGCGGCCAAGTTAGTGTACAAAAAAATTCCTGTGGGAATTGAACTGTTTTCACATGTTAAAACTTTCTTTTATTCCAAGCAATTGGCAAAGCTGCTGACCACGTGACTGAAAACGATCTATTGCTGCTCTCCTTTCTAATTTAACTAACTTTTCAGTGATACAGTAATCTCGAACCCAGATCTCTTGTCGTCGAAGGCGAAGGCGAATTCTACTTTTGAACAACTAGTGAAATCCGATTTGTTCACGTAATCGCCTGTCACGGAATGTTACAGGCGATGAGAGAGCACATGCTTGAAATAAATCCTCAAAATGGCGGTGGCCAAGTTAAACGACGAATTTCATAGAGCTGTATGCTGTCTCTGACAAAACGTACTTATACCCACAGCTTAAGTATGAACCAACTAATTTGTTGTTGTTGTTGTTGTTGTTTTCTGTAACATCAAGAGAATTCAACGTGGCAGTTCGTTTAATTTTTTTTACAGCCGCGCTCAAATCTTAAAGCAGTAAGCGTCAACTTCTATGAGACAACATTTTTACCATACCCTTTTGAAAAGTCTTTATCTTTATATATGCCTAGAGAAAATTTTAAAATGTTTTTAAGATAAGATACAAAGGGTTAAAGCTAAACTAAGACGGAAAGCTAACTATTCCTCAAAAATATCGTTTTGAACAAAACTGAAGACTTTGAAAAGAATGAATTGCACACGCGTGAGTGTTGTAATCTGCACACAGCGTGTGCAGATTACAACACTCACGTCATTTCCTCGCAATCTAGCCAATCAGAAATATTGAATTTTCTTACTTGACCAGATCTAGATGTCGCCTTTGGTTTCGTCCACAAGAGATCTGGGTACAAGATTATTGATACAGATGTGCTGATTCCTAGAAGGCTTTGCTTTTACAACCAGCAAAGAAACGGGACAAAAGCAACTAGCAAATGGTAAACACTTGCTTGAAGCTTTTACCCTCTTCTTAACTGGAAAGAGCAAACCAGTTGTAGTTAGTTTTTGAAAACTCCTTGGGGCATGAAATTTTGACATGAACGACGATCGTGTTGGATCCAGTAGGAAACATTATCTTTTCCCCCAACATTACAGATCCTGTTATGATTCCATCTCAGGGTTAGGAATGACAGTGTTTTCCTGGCCAGGATCTTATTATAAAATAACATGGTTAAAAACATAAGCGCCTTACCATAGCCTGTTCCAGACCCTCAGTGAAAAGATAAGCGAGCTGAAAAAAAGAACGAATGAGGACTGGGAACGCCTTTTTTCGCGCGCTGTCTTGACGACGAGTTTAGCCTCCTATCATCGCCCTGTCACTGGGGACGTTTTATTGAGAATCTACGACGATATGTTATGAAATAGGAAGTAATACATAACAAAAAACCGTAAAAATCACAATTAAATGAAAGTTTGCTACTTCTCGCATGTCTATGTTCTAGAACTATATTAAATAAAATGTGGGATCATGATCTGCCCAAAATGCCAAAAAGTCCGAGAAAATGGCATGACAAATAGACAATCAGTCTACAACAAAACACGCTAGCTATTCCAGCGGGTATAACACATATTTTGTGGAGTAATGAAAATGGAGGAAGTGACTGTTAAGGATGGTTATTTTCTGATCTTGTACCTTTAAGAATCGTCAGCTACAAATTTTGACAAGTTGCTCCTTCGCCGATGCCCTTTCTATCATCATCTTCCGGCTCAGCCCTCTTTGGTTTTTATTCCACTGAGAGCTCCACTTTCAGAGGGCATGGATCTTATATATAAGCTTTCCTTTCAGGAATGAGAATTTTATAGCTGTGTTTGAATTTACCCGAAGCCTTGATACAAACCCACAAGAAATCTACTTAGGTTAACAGGAATACAACTAACATGACCGCCTATGATTCCAACCTGCATTGTTAATCAGGAAAAATTGTCAGTTAGTTATAATATAAATTAAATTCTGGGCTTGAACCTATCTAAATCACTTAAAAAGTGCGCAAAACCGTCGTTGAGTTCAGATTTCTCGAAATAACCAAGAAAACGTTAACCTTTCCGCTCCAAGTGCCCAAGAATGAAATCAGTGTTGTCCCAATGTAGATACGTAGAACTTCGTTAGGTTAATCTCCAGCACTAAACAAGGGATTTTCATTACGCTTGCCACAAGAAAAGGAATAAACTTTTCGAGCGGCGTTCGAGTTTATCAACCCACAAATTTCTCCAGAACGAGATTACTTCCTCGGAAAGGAATGCAGGAGTATTCCCGGGAGATGAGGTAACTAAAACAAATGGTCACGCCTTGATAAATAACATGCTATGATTGGTCAGGTACAATGTTGTTACCCGTAGATGCCGGTATTATGAGGTAATAAGTGTTTTATTGCTCGGGCTTCTTGTTTTATTGACTATAACGTACTCAAGTGTATCAGTTTGATCCGCGCTATTGATTCATGACCTAGCGTAACAGTGGCTTTAGTTTTATGACTGGACGCTTCAATGCAAATAAGTCAAGTGTGAAGCTGGATATTGGGTCAAGTTAAGTAAGTAGCCGAGGTGTTTTCAGATTAGCTTATGAATTTAGGAATAAAAGTTGAAGAGCCCCAATTTTATAAAGCTTTTGAAGCGATGAAAAAAAAGGATCAAAATAATGAATTCTTTCACTTCTTAAGAGGATCATTTTTGAAAACAAAATAGGTGATTTCCCAGATTAAACACTGATTACCAGATCAAAAGTGGATGAAAATATTTTTTTGAGTAACCCAACAGGATTTTCTCAGAGACAACCAGCTATTACTTTCTGTTATGCTACTATTAATCTCCACCTCAACAATCTCTCTCCTTTCTCGCTTTCCCATAGCTTATCACGATTTTAAGCGCGTATTTGTACCTGCTGGGCCGGGTTGGTTACTGGATGGGTAACCAGCCTCGATTATCCTGAAGTGAAAATTATACTTTCTCTCTTTCTTTTCCTTTTTTTCTTGTTGTCCTAATTTCTTCTTAAATACGTGTATAGTAAACGACATTAAGCATTATTTGAGGCCGCGAATGAAAGGCAAATGGCAACTTTGCTTGCAAAGTTGACTCGGGTTGAAAGCCCCAGGAACATAGCTGAAACAAGAGATATGACTGAAACCAGTCTTTAATCTATTGGCGGAGAAAGTGCAAGGCTAATTGTGGGTTGGCGGGGGTGAAGTAAGCAAGGTTTTGACGGTAAAAAGCCAAACTGAAGAGTACTTCTAGATCTGACACATTCATATCAGCCAAAATAGGCAAACTCATCTGGGAAATGAGACCTCGGCAATATGAATGCTCTTTTATCTCGGCTTTCGCTCTTATTTTGAAGCTAATTGTCCAGTTCGCTTCAATATTACTCCGTTAAATACTTCTGCCTTCAAGATACATCGCCAAGAGTATTTTTTGATGGCTAAAACGACCGCCAAAATAGCCGCTCAAGTAATTTTGTCCCTTTTGTTGCTAGGCAACTGCTGTCACTAACCCGTTATATATCTATAGAGATACCTAAAAGACGTACATGGGGAAATCGAAAATTCAACTTAGCCTGCAATGCAAGCGTCTTCCTTGGGGTGGGGCAGGGGGAGTGGGAGTAACTTGTTTATGTTAGAAGTGCCGCGGCTGCTATCTTTGATTGGGGAATAATCGCCTTTTTCAGAATTCAAATTGGCAGTTACCTGAACAAAAAAATTCGCGCACGCTAAGGAAATGCCAGCAGTTGAGGCTTATTTGAACTCGCCTTAACAGATCCACGCGAGATACGAATGACAATTATTTATATAAACTTCTCTTCGCGAGGTAAGATTATTTTATGGCGTATGTGAATTTCTTCGGTCGCTCCTAGTTATAAAACCTTATTATTCTTTTAAAACCACGCGCGCATGAAGCAGGAGAAATTGCTCCTTGCGACCACATTTTAAATATAACATTTTACTAGATCATAATAAGAGAGAGAATGCATTTATTGTGGTATTCTGTAGTTTGTATATCAAGCATTGAATTTGTCCCAGAAACGTACACCTAAGTGATATGAAAATATTTGGTGGTAGTGATGATGGCTTAGGTCTTAGAAACCACGAACTTAAAAAATAGCCCTAACCGCATAAGCGAGATCCTAAAAGAGATCTCAAAAAATGCATCATGGGCTCTTCAGATAACTCTCTTGAGTCGTCCTCTTTTGGAGTTACGGTTAATACATATCATAATAAGAGAGAGAATGCATTTATTGTGGTATTCAGTAGTTTGTATATCAAGCACTGAATTTGTCCCAGAAACGTACACCTAAGTGATATAAAAAAATTTGGTGGTAGTGATGATGGCTTTGTGATATCTGGTCTTAGAAACCACGAACTTAAAAAATAGCCCTAACCGCATAAGCGAGATCCTAAAATAGATCTCAAAAAATGCATCATGGGCTCTTCAGATAACTCTCTTGAGTCGTCCTCTTTTGGAGTTAAGGTTAATACACAAAAAAAGGCGCTTCAGGCAGTTATTTTGCTTTAATCATAAGAGTTAGGTAGAAAGGCAATGTTAAAAGTTGTCAAGTACCATGAATGACAACCATTGTTTGATAAACACCGGGTTAGGGCAAGAGGCGTTATTACAGGCATCATTGATTAAACTGCAACAAACAAAATACAGCTGAATCACCAAGCCCTGAAGACAAGTTCTGACAAACAGAAAACACACTGGACAACATCTGATTAAACAGCTTACTACACAAGGCGTATGGTTGTCAAAACATCACTTATAAAGTGATTTTGCATTCTTTGAAAGTTCAAGGTGGTAATCCCGAGGAACTTTGTAAAAAATGTAGGCGAACCCTCCTGCAGTAGAATTTCTATGAAAGAGGTCCAAGTTAAATAGAGAAAGCTAGGGAAATTGTAGTCTTTTGCGTAAAGCGAAATGAGGCAATTGCTCGTCGTAGTCTTGCAGTGTACCAAAACGCGTGATGCACGTGCCGAGTCATGTTTTGCTAATCTAAGGCCCCTTCCACACGACCACACGTATCCGGATATTTTTGGAGACGGAGATTTTTTTTACCTCCGTTTTCAAAAATATACGCGTCTACACGTAGCGTATTCCAATTGTTTTCGCCCAATGGAAATACGATAGCATCCCTCACAGAGCATGCGTAATGCTCATTGTAAATCATGTATGACATTATCGTACTCGAAAACTTCCGTTTTCGTCCTTCAATGTAAACGAGAAGCTAGCGTTTTCAAAAATCTTCACTCTGGAGAGCGTTTTTGAGAAAATGAGTTTTCGGTGATTGTTTTCACCGGATACGTGCGGATGGTAGGTGAAACCAGAGATAAAAAACCTCCTTTTTCGAACAAAAACGGATACGTGTGAACGGGGCATAAGACCTTTTATTATATACATACTGAGAAATACTCACCAAAAAGCTATGTCGTAAATTTTCGTACGCAAATTAGTTCTAGCCAATCAGAGGAGCGAACGATGGTTTTCACACGTGAAAAAAATAATACGTCCAATCAGAATCGCGAACGATGTTTTTTCACGTGTGAGAAAAATGATACGTCCAATCAGAAGCCACAGAGGTGTGTGAGTTTCGCGCCAAAATTCCCCCCTTTTATTGCAGCTTGCAGCGCCGCTTCGCACACATTCAACGAGAAAAGTTTTACTCAAAGAGTTTTTCTCGCTAAAAAAGTGAAAAACATTTCGGAAATGGAGTGGAATAGTTTCGTTTGTTTCACTGTCGATAAAGAAAACGGTGGAGAGCCGGCGAAACAACAGCGGAAAGGGATAAACAGAACGAGACGTAAGCTTTTGTTGTGCTTTTTGTCTGAGCTACTTTGCCTTTCATTTAAGCTTAAGCTTATATTGAAACCGGCCATTTTACTGAAATTCGCTCATTTTCAATTGTGCATTGAGAACGAACAGTTAAGATTACTTATAGTTCTTGGATTACCTCATATCCTCACCGTCATTTATGTTTTTAACAAACGTTTTTACTAAAAAGCTGATACTTCGTTTTCGTTGTGATTTTGCGGTAAGTGTGTAGCGGCAAATTTTAGCATTTTTGAAAGATTTAAAATAAAAATACCGCCAAAATGATGAATGTCTCAATATGTATATAATAAACACAATACCACATAGAAAGTGCTTTGTACGGTATTTACGCACTCGTTGTTTTTGTATCAGAAATCTTACTCGTTCGCTGCGCTCACTCTTTCGATTTCTGATACGTCAACAACTCGTGCGTTAATACCGTACGCCAGCACTTTCCATGAAGTATTCTCTATATCCACACGTATTCGGATATTTTTGAAAACGGACATTTTTTCTCCGCTTTCGAAAAATACGCTTCCACACGTGGCGTATTTGAATAATTTTCGCACGTCCACACGAAAGCGCCTAAACAATGAAACATTCTGCTATCCGGTATGGCATGAACAGCAACGGCCGGGGACTGGAGCAAGTCACGGGTTCACACATATTGAAAATCGTGCCGGAGCGGTTGGCCGAGATGGTTTGGTTCATTAAATTCCGTTTCTTACTCCTGAATATTTACTTCCCTTTCAGTGGTTTCCAGGCTCGCACTTTATTCACTTTTGCGACGGTCCGAATAGGTGTTTACACTGCACCAAAGTGTGGGACAGAACCTATCCGATACGTGACGTTCCACTTTCGAGATTGGCGCGGCGCAGCTTCGATTCGTCACAGATCGAAATCGCGCCGAAATCACCTCTCTTATGTGTGAACAGAAGCCCTGTCCGGTATGATTTTCGTGCCTGCGCAAAAGTAGCCTGCGAAAACATAAGCTCAGGGGCACCCAACGAGAATATAGTTCAAAACCACTTAAACATAGCATTGTTGAACGTATTTTAGTATTTAAACGGTAGATATAGGCATATTTTCGTCCCCGAAAAATTTTTCATCTGTTCGGATTTCCTAGCTGAAAGTCTAGTGATCCGAAAATTATAAGGATCAAAACCCACCTTTTCGAAAATTTCAGCCAGAAAAAAGGCTCCCGAAAATTCTAGGTGGCCTTTTTAGGGTAACAATCGGTTAAAAATGGGCAATTATACCATGTTTTAGATGTTCGAAAATCCTAGGAGAGGCAGGCAAGCAAGAAATTTTACAACAACTGTTCCGAAAATTCTAGATCTCAAATCGTCTTCCGAACAGATATTTTTCCGAAAATTGACGTTGGGTGCCCCTGATAAGCTCTTCGGTAGAGTGTGAACAACCATTAATTGCCTGCAGGGTAACTTTGACAGCTCCCGAATTTTTGCTTATATCTACCGTGGCATCTAATTAAAGAGACAAAGCACACCATTTCGTTAACATTTGGTCAATATAAATAATGATGAAAGTAAAAATAAAATTTAAAAAACTAGGCTATTTTAGCACTGGGTAAGCTAGTCATATCCGCTCTTGTTTACGTTTTCGGTTAGAAATGGCTGCATGTATAATAATCACGAATAATGATACCGTGTTGAGTCCCATAAATTAAGAGTAAAGCCGTTCGATTTTAATCACTGAATCAAAACTAACCCTAACGGTCATGGTCAATTGACATCAAAGGTGGCTTATTCGCGAAAAGTGAGAGCTATAAATAAAGGACCCTTTAAGATCTTTCAGGTGGAAGAAAGCAAAAGCGTTTCTTTGCTTTCGTCACCCCAGGCATTTTTCTACACTTCGGGGAATGCTTATCGGTTATGTTGGTTTCGCTGAATTTCAAGACACTACCTCACAACTGCCCCGTTTTAGCTGATGTTTTGCAAAAACAACCGTCGGCAGGAAATAACGTCATAGAATAATTGTTACTCTTAACTACTCGAGCTTTCGAAATTACGCCTGTCCGGCCTGGATGACCGCGTTTAATAAATGAGCTATATTTAAAAAGCGGTCTATTTTCGACCATTTATACTGTATAACTCTTTGGCCTTCTTGACTCATAATATAATAAATGGCTACAGTATTTCTAACAGGAAATGTTACAAAATGCAAACTCGAGGTTGGTCAACTTGTACACAAAAAGGGATAGATGTTGATTGTCACTTAATGGTTGAACGAGGGACAGAACTAACAAAGTGAAGCTACGTAGTCAGTTTGAGGAAATGGAGGGGGATAATGATGATCACAATTTTATCACTATTTCCTCATACGGAGTCCTCATACCAGGCCCGTGGCCGACTTTGGCAAGCTCTGATTGGTGAAAACGTTTGTGCTTCACTTCCTATTCGGCTCCTCGGAAGAACATGAAATGTTTCAAAATAACGTCAGGCCTGCTTTAGCTTTGATTTGCAGCTGCGTTAACAGTTGCAACTGTTATAACCGGTGCTTGCTGCCCGCAGTGATAGCAAAGACCGGCCGCCGATTTTACTCTGTTGTTCTTGACAAGTTTGCAGCAGGCTTTCAAGGCGAGACGATATGTAGGCATTCTCCATGCATAAATAAATGGGTTTAATGCCGAATTCAGAAACACGAATCGAGATAAAACCACGTCAATTTTATGAAACGTAATTGAATCCTCTTTGATCTCACAAGAATCGCAGAAGAAAGCCAGGTGAATCGTAATAAACTCCGGGATGTAGGTTAAAACGAAGAGAGCTAAGATAATCGTTATTGTGACGGCCATGTTTCGTTCCCGTTCCAAAGCACGCGTTGAAGCTTGTCTATTCGCTTGGAGTTCTCTGGTCCGCCGTACTAGGGCGCGGTACCCTTTAAAATAGACGACTACGAGTAGCAAAGCTGGCAGCGAGATGTGAGTGTGAATATAGACCAGAAAATAAGTCGTTTCAGTGATGTCGATTGCTGGTAGAAAGCTTATTGTGATCGATGCAACCCATATGGCAGCAATAAGAAGGTATATCTTTTTTTTCGTGATCTTGATCTTGTACTTGATGGGGCTGCTTATGGCAAAGTAGCAAGTTACTGACATTGCTACTATGGTAGCACTGCTGTTAAACAGAGTCGATCCAAGGAGACAATACCCAGCAATTAGCATCTCACGGGGTACAGGAATTTCGAGGTGGAGAGATCTATACACGTCCCTGGTTGCCACCGGTAATACAACAAACAGACCCACCATAAAATCAGAAAAGCTTAGATTTGCGATCAACAAACATGGCAAAGTACGAAGCGTCTTTTTCGGGTCTCGGTAGATCGTAGTTAGGACGATGAAATTTGCGACAGTAATAACGGCTGATAGAATAAATCCAACAGCTGCTAAACTCGTCCAGTAAACAGAGTCATCTATTATTCGTAGATAGAAGTCAGATATTTCTGCGGTAGAGTTCTCCATGGTCATCTTTGGTGGTACAGAAAACGTGTCCGATAATGAAACATACAATTCGTCCTTGTCTTTTAGCTTTGAAACACAGGCCAATATAACTGGTATTGTAAACACCGGGTTCAAAAAAGGACAAAAGATTACAATGCTTCACTTATCACTGAAGAAAAAAAGCACAATATACCCAGATAATATAAACGCACATATATTTTATATTCGGCTTTGTTTTAACAGAAAGAGTAAAAATTTGGATATGCCCCTCGTTAGGTGACCATGTGTTAACGAAAAATTAAGAAGTTAACATATAATGTAGAGAAAAGGATACCGTATTTCCTCGAATAAGCGCCCACGTTCTTAGAAGCGCCCTTCCCCTAGGCCTTAGTATCAAACAAGCGCCCTTCTCGAATAAGCGCCCCCTTAACCATTAACTTTCATACACAAGGAATGCGAAGATCTGCAAATCATTGACGAGGATGGTCCAATACATTAGTTACGCATGATTATCAACTACTATAATTAAACAAATGAAAGACTATAATATTAAAACATTAACTTCACGTTTCTCTTAAAGATTTAAACAAAAAAGTTGCGCTTCGCTGAAAGGAAATTTTAAATAAGCGCCCGGTAAATTTACTACATCTGACTACAGACCTAATTAAACACTGCTAAACTGTCACCGAATTGCTAAGTTCAAGTACTAATAGTAAATAACTTTTAAATGAAAATATTTCTCTGTCTCTGCTTGGCTTCAGGCTGGCATCAATGATGGGATAGTAAAGACCTTTAAAGCACAGGGATCCCACACAATCTATGTGTCTTAACCGATGTTATTTTACAGTTAATGTATTCACCGTTTGCCTCACCCATAGTGATCTATCGCCAAGCTAAGTGTGTATATAAATCAATGTTAAATAAACTTTGAATTACCTTACTTGTGGTACATTGTAGTCCTTTTCCCTCAAAAGCGGTTTTTTAAGCTATTTTGAAGGATTTTGAGTTTGCCTTTTACTGTTTCTAATATTCCTTCTATTATTAGGAACAGTAAACAGCGAACTCAAAATAACAGATCGCTCAATTCAAAAAACCGCTTTTGAGGCAAAAGGACGACAATATACCACAGGTAAGGTAATTCAACGTTTATTTAACATTGATTTATATACACACTTGGCGATATATCGCTATAGGTACAACAAAAAGTAAATCCAAAAAAAAGATATTCGCTTTTTCATAGGAAGCCGCAAACCGCAAACTGCAGTTTGCGGTTAGGTGTTTACAGTTTCAATCGCGTTGTTAGGGTTTTCGTATTTTTGTTTTGTACCGCCACGTTGTTTTTCGTCAAGAAGTGCTTTACTTTTACGACCTTTAAATTTACGTCCTTTAAAACATGAAGAATTAATTGATTCGAGTCAAATAACTAACAGTAGCATATAACAAGTGGGTATAGGAGGTCAAGCAAGAGAGTAGCGCGGCACCTTTGCCTTTCCGTCTACAGGAAAAAGTAATGCAGAAAGTTGATCATGTGCCTGACTACTGCAAAAGGCCTATTGGCTTGGAGGGTCTCAATGGGGTGGTACCTTTGACAGTTAACTTTTTCCAATTTTGAAGGTTGACAGTTTAATTTCAGCTTTTGAAGGTTGACGGTTATTAACTGGAAATTTTTTCCAAGAGTTAAAGTAAATATTGACTACATTTATAAATTAATAATATATAGATTTAGCCAGGGCTAACAGCGTAGCTCCAGTTAATAAATTTATAATTGTGAATCAAACAATAAACTTGTAATCCATAAATTGGTTAACTGGGGAGATCCATATGACGTTTATATAAGTGTGGGAATGTTGGGCGAAACAGTGCAAGAATGGAACGACATCTAAAATGTTACATCGAGTTAATAGTCTTACAGTTATCTTTACACCTAATAATTAGAAATCACCTTTGGCCACAGTAGATTAGACGTGGAAAACAAATTCTTTCCAATCACCTATTTGCCCACCTACACCACCTTTACCTTATAAGGGTAATTGGACTGTCCTGAAATATAATTTTATGCTATAAAGGCCGTAGAGACACGATAGTAGCGGTGGCAGAATTTACCCGTTGTAACTTATCGGTTTTATTTCTGTCTAAAGGAAAGGCCAAAATTGTATGGCTCGCTACAAGTTTGATAGCGCGTAAAGCAGCCTTTTTACACAAATAAAGAACTATCAGGCGTTGTTTGTTTATCGTTCAGACCTCTGACAGAGTTTGCCATTTTTTGCCCTACTGACTATCGCCCTGTTTGCTTAACTAGTGTGGTTGTTCAAGTCTTTAGAACGTCTTATACAAAACCACATAATGAGTTTTCTTTCTGATAATAAGTTATTATGTGACAATCAACATGGCTTCAGCTGCTCCAGCTTGTCCCGGCGAGTGGCTTGGTATTCTTGATGAGCGTGGCTCTGTGGATGCAATTTTTCTAGGCTTCGCAAAAGCCTTCGACAAAGTCTCCCATCCACACCTGCTACTAAAACTTTAACATTATGGAATCAAGGGGTCAATTATTGGAATGTATGTCAGATTTCTTGACTACAAGAAGACGAAGAGTAGTAATTGATGGCCATTCTTCCGGCTGGTCTGAGGTAACATCTGGCGTGCCTCAAGGAAGTATTTTGGGACCCTTGCTCTTTCTTGTTTATATTAATGACTTTCCTTTGGCAGTTAAGTGTAACTGTGGGCTCTTTGCTGACGACAGTATTCTTCATCGGAAAGTTACATCAGAGTCGGAATGTGAAGATCTTGAAACTGACCTCCATAGTGCCTATGACTGGTGTAACTCCTGGCTTGTTACTCTGAAGTCCCAAAAGTCCAAGGTCCTACACCTATCGAGATCCAAGGATCTATATCATCATGAGTACTGATTGTCTGAACATGAATCCTCTTCGCTAGCTCTTCGCCTGTTAATTGTTGCTCCCCTCCTTTCTTTCCTTTCTCATCACCTTTGCTCTTCACTTATAAGCAAATAGGTTGAATTCCGCTATTGTTTGTTGCTGTAACAATTTTTAGGAACAGCTCACTAGAAGCTGAGCACTAAGTTCACAAAATCCTTATGGTTTCTTGAAATTAACGGTTAACATGTTTTTGTACGCTACGAAAATGGCCACGCCATCATCTTGCGGGATTTCCCGCCAAGAAAATTTAAAATACCCATCCATCTGACGGACTGATAGCTGATTACCTTCCCTTCCCCTCAAGGAATGTACGGACGGGCGTACGCTGACGTCACCACCAAAATTTCTCGGATGGATAGTTTACCAAATTTTCTTCGTGCTCCGCTCGCACGCGCGAGGAGCTCCGCCATTAACCGTTGTGTTTTTCCAAGTTTGTAGGGTCTTTTAATGTCTAGGAAAGTGTTTTTGAAAACATGGGAACTAGTTCTTCCAGTTGAGAGATTCTTCAGGAGCCAGAAGTCGGTGAAAATCAGCTGAATTGGCAGTGTCAAGATAGCTAAGGTCAGGAAGGAACGAGAGTGGCAAGACGAAAGAGGATCACAATTAGGCAGTTTCTCATGGCTTCCACAACTTCAATATAAACATGTCAGTTTTCAGTCACAGTAGTCGCTTCTGTGATACAGCGAACTAAGTTTTCTGGAGTAGTCCGTTGTCTTTAGAGCGGAAGGAGACAACATCATACGCGGAGCATGCAAAAAGGCTGTATTTTGAAACAAACACGCGATGGGAGCGGCATTACTGGTCCACAAGCAGTCGTCATCTACTAAGTGGCTTGGAAATTATTTTAAAGCATCACATTTTTCAAGCACTTGATGGCCAGGTTTCATTTACAATTCTTTTCTATAATTTTTTCGGGACTTCGATTACTAGCCATTTAATAGAGCGTGGCTGCTTAATAGGTGGCTACAAGGTTCATGGACAGGAGCCCATAACCTGGAGTGATCAACTCCCATACTAAGGCCTAGCCTACGTCACGGCGTTTTTACGGATCGGCTTACTGTTAGATACATTTACGATTATTTTGTTCAGCTTTGTCTATGGGCGCTGTATAGGATATTTTAAAGGACGCCGCTAAACATCATTAAAGGTCAAAAATACCATTTTTAGGTCTGAAGGTTTTGTAGACTGGTCTGTGGGACTTGAAAGATATTTGACTAAATTTGCTCCTAAATCGTTCCAAAATAGACTCGTCGGTGAAAACGCCGTGGCAAAAATTCATGGAAGTCGATCCGGGTTATCGGCTTCTGGCGCCGTGTAGTTTCTCCTACATGTAACTATTTAACAGACAGAAACGACGTGAGCATATTCAAATTAACTGCAAAAACCGTTGACGAAGATCCTGCTTGTTGTCAAAGTTGGATCTCTAGGCAAAGAGATCTAATGAGCTAAAATCAATATTAAAAACAAAAAACCGAGAAGTCCAAAGACTACTGCGAAGCTGATAACAACGTGTGTTCAGTGCTCTTTTAGAACAATATTTCGGCTGGCCATACCAGCCTTCTTCAGGTTTATAGATGTTA
>OZ037778.1:48984350-49226850 GCA_964035525.1 Porites cylindrica
TGACCAAATTTTCCCCCGATTAGCGAGTTAATCGTCCTCGCTAGGTGGGTTAAATTTAACCTTTAGTTTATTCCTAGATTAAGATTAATCGTGCTTTCAGGAACAGAATCTAATCGTGGGACAAAATTTATTCGGCGATTAGCGATATTTAATCCTCGATTAGCACTAATCGGCTTTCCAGGAACCGGGGCCAGCTCTTTAACATTGTTTTTTCACGAAAAGTGATCTACAAATGCGGCGGAAACAATTTGTAGCTTAAAATGAAGCTAGCTAACTGCTGAGAATATTGTCCTGTTAGTCAGTCATAATTCTTTAGGCGCAGATACAATCCATGTTGTTTCTTGAGATAAGTGGGTCTTTGGACTGGAGCGCGATGTCATAAAGTCCTCCGTTGGTAATTGCTCTTCAGTTAGCTTCACAGTCGAGGTCGTCGAGCAACTGTTCTGTTCTGTTCAACTTTCGAACTGCCAGTTTTTATCAGGCAACGCTCATGGTAATACAAGTTGTAAAGGAAGACTGCAATTTCGGAACTAAAGCATTCCTCGTTAGTTGCTACTTAGGTCAGGGGCACCCAACGACAGTCTTCTGTACGGCAATATCTGTTCGGAGAGGCAAAAATTGCCTAAAATTTTCTTTGCCTTGAGGAAGGCTAAGAATTTCTAGATGACCGTTCCATTTATGTCTAATTTTCGAAGCTTACCTAATAAATTCCGTACGATTTTCTGAAGATAATTTTTGGCATTTTACCCTCCAGCTTAAGCTATTTTTCGCAGAAAAAGGAAACCTAAATTTTTGGGATTCGATAATGCAATGGAAAGAGGAATCAGAAAAATTCTCTCTTCTTCTCTCATCACTAAGATTTTCGGGAAGATAAGACTGATGCCCTGGTAATTCGAAAAGACTCAAGTTGCCCTAGGATTACCGACTCAGATATAAATTTTATAGCGTCTATTCAGCAAGTGGTTTTGATTTTTGCCGTCATACATTCCCCATGAAAGCATGTACTTCGAAAAGAGTCGACGATTAAACGTTCTCTGGACTATTTGGAACTTTTCGATGGTCAGCGCAGAAAAAGTGCCAGGATCATTGGATTTTTGTCATCACCGTGGAATGGGTTTCACCGGCTCAAGTACCGTGTGTAAAAGCAATGACCTAACAGGGGCACCCAACGACGGTCCTAAATGCATTGAAAACACAGGTAGCCCAAGCTCGAAATATGAGCATCGGCGAGCATCGGCATTGTTGCGTAACATTCAAAATATAAGGATATGTATGGGAAAAAAACCTATCGTTTTTTCCCTCGGAGCTTCCCCCATGCTAGATGTAAAATTGCAGTTATTCAGCCTACAGTGGTTTCGAGTTTTGGGTGCTTCGTTTTAGATAGGTGCTTCGTTTTCGAGATTTAGGTGTTTCGTTTTCGAGTTTTGGGTGCTTCGTGCTTCGGTCTTCGTTTTCGAAACTACCCCTCTGGAACCCAGGGTAACTCAGCGCGCGAATGACGTCAGAGGGACTAATTTGCATTTTTTTTTCTGGCAAAAGACAGGCAAACATGACATTTAAATGAAAAAAGTCAGACAAAAGTGAGGAATTCGCCAATGTTAAGTTCAGTTTCTTTGTCCGAGTTCCGGGTCTATAAATAGTAACTGCGCATAACGCTATTCTCTGCTGAAGTCATTACTTTTAATATACCTTTACCCATACACAAGATATGGGGAAGATAACAACCAAATTTCATCAGGGAGAACTAACTATGATAATTTGCAGACAGAGCATTTTAAAAAACTTGAAAAAGTTGGACCAACTTTGACAAGGGTCAATCCAAGTCCATTTATGGTCCTTGAACTAATGATCCTTGTGGTCGGGTTAAAATGGAAATTTGAGTGGTTATGTACGCTTAACTTACTTCAAGTGACTGTTTTGTTGAATGAGCAATTAGAATTCAATTTCCTTTAGCTGATGGATATCTCGCCAAAACCCACTCAGTGTCACTAAGTCATTAGTTGTTGAGCTAAAAAATCGTTAAAAAATTCAATTCAAACGGATAAGTGATCACCTTGGCTGATTATGGCTGTCGTCACCGGAAACGTACATTTTTGCTATTTTTGGATACGATTAAGTTTGTGGACTAATTTTACGAGCGTTCAACCAAGTTTAGGGATAAGCTTATTTTTCTCAGTACAAGGAAATAGTTATGTTAAGGGCAAAATAATTTTTGCAATTCTCTATTTCTGGTGACAGGTGGTAAACAATACAAAGTACTCCGTATTTATGTATGCTACGAATACACAGCTCAGCAGGTGAAACTTCCAGATGATGTATGCATGGAACAAGCAGTACTATTTACATAGGGTACGTTGGCGTGATATAATTTCAGGGCTGGTTCGGTTAATGATTTGACTCACGTACGCGAAGGTGATTTTAGGGAATTACATTTTCAAGATAATTTAGTTTATTGCGGGTACTGAAGAATGTCTGAGGCGCTGAATTCATCGGCGGATCCAAACTTCGATTTTTATCTATCGACTATTCAAGACAAAGGCTACTGGTTGACTTTAGCATTCGTTGGATTCATTTTGGCCTTCGCCATTATCATAGGAAACTCACTTCTTCTCTTCATAACTTACGAGGATTCTCGAAAAACGCTTCGTATTCCGCCATGTTTGTTGATCGCCAGTTTGAGCGCTTCTGACTTACTTCTGGGACTATTCAACGTTTCTCTCGTGGCGGTGAGAGATGTGTATCGTTATAAACAAGTACCTATGCCTTTCTTTGGATTATTTAGAGGAATAATTTATACTGTTCTCACAACAACATTGTTCGTCAGCTGTAACTCAATAGTAGCGTTGTCAACAACTTGCTTGGTGGCGATAAGTAAGCCAATGGAATATAAAACGATCATTACTAAGAAAAGAGTCAAGATATTTATCGCTGTTTTATGGGTAATTTCTTTGTTCACCTGTATTCTACCTGTGACTAGCGTGTCCGAGGAAACATATACGATGATTTATCTTCACACGCACGCTACTGTACCGGCCATTTTGTTGACTGTGATTTACGCCAACGTGTTTCGCGCTCTCGCGCGGAGAACACGCGAAGTTCAACGAGAAGGTTACGACTCGATTGTTAGTAACGCACTGGAACGTGAGAAAAAAATGGTCAATGCCATTTTCATAATTCTTGCGTTGTTTTACATCACGTACACGCCTCAGTACATAACTCTTCATCTATTGTACTTTTGCGAATCATGCAAGAAATCGTTAACTTTCCACATGATCGATGTAGCCTTGTCTAGATTTTTGTACATTAATTCCGCTATCAATCCCTTTGTGTACGCTTGGAGACTGCCGACTTATCGCCAGGCCTTTCAAGATTGCTGGAAGATGTACCTTGGCAAACTTAGAATTACTTCACCTAAATCAACCCCTATTCCATTGCGTCAAAGGCCGAATGGAACGTTTTTGGATGGCAGGAGCAGAGCACAAAGTCAGCTAACTATAACTGAATCATCCAACCTTTAAATTATTCTGTAAAAGTAAAGAGAAAGAAAAGTTAAGCAAGCGTTACTAAATAAACAAGTGAGAGAGCGCTTTCTGGACTGGACAGAATATTTCGCGCTCTCGCATATTTCGCTCGATCGTTTTCTTCTTTAAGGAAAAGAAAAAGCTAACTTGTAGTATACGACTTCAGCAAGCGAGCCCGGTCCCCCCCCCCCCCCCCCCCCGGGCAAGCGAGGACGACTACAAACGTTAGGTCTAAATGATGTAAAAACAGAACATCCACAAGAAACAGGGGCACCCAACGACAATTTTCGGAAGAATATCCGTTCGGAAGACGATTTGAGATCTAGAATTTTCGAAACATTTGTTGTAAAATTTCTTGCTTGCCTGCCTCTCCTAGGATTTTTGAACATCCAAAAAATGGTATATTTGCCTATTTTTAACGGATTGTTACCCTAAAAAGGTCACCTAGAATTTTCGGAAGCCTTTTTTCTGGCTGAAATTTTCGAAAAGGTAACTTTTGATCCCTATAATTTTCGGATCACTAGACTTTCAGCTAGGAAATCCAAACGGATGAAAAATTTTTAGGGGATAAAAATATGCCTATATCTACCGTTTAAATACTAAAATACGTTTGACAATGCTATGTTTAAGAGGTTTTGAACTATATTCTCGTTAGGTGCCCCTGAAGAAAGTTAAAAGTGGCACATTTCTCGGCCCTTCCGACGTTTCTTTACCCTGTGGGCAGACGTCTCCTAATTTCTTTGTTGCACGCGGAAAATTGTTCCTTTTCCGTGCATATTTGAGGAAACGTCTTCACCACAAAAAGAAATATCAAATAGACAATCAAGGATCGTCGGAAACTGTGAACCATTAACTTCCCAGCAAGAGAGAATGAGCTTATTATAGCTCATTCTCTCTTGCTTCCAAGTTATTCTTATGGTAATTTCTAGTAAACTGCTTGAAAATAGAGTCGGTTTAAGGCTTTAAATTTTGCCCCCTCAGTTTTCGTGACTTTGCGCCCTTCATCAGCTTAAGGTCCTTAGTAAAGAACAATAAAAAAAAACCGTTAATACTTTTTTAGCAATAGCTGAAGGAAAATCAGTCACGTAGTTTTTATAAACACGAATAAAATAAGCTTTTATTGTCGCTCCTTTGAAAAAATATGTATATTATTTAATCATTATTTCTGATAATTGTTTTTGTTTTTTACACGCTTCGTTCACTCCCCCGTTTCAATTTCTGAGGGAATTTTCTAGGCGTATAGCAATTTTCTAAAGCTTAGAAGGCGAAGGCGAGGAGGAATATTTTTTCTTTTGAGAAGCAAGTGAACGGAGTATAAAGGAGACGACTCTGAAACCTTCACCATTCCTCGCGGGTTACTCGAGTTCTGCAAGGATATTTGTGTTTCATACTGTAGCCTACCACGGCTTCATCACGCGCGTCAGTGTGAAACACCCGCTTCGATCTGCATGCATAATTCTTCATATAACATACATGAGCCTCAAAAATATTTACTTATTCAAACATGGAGAGTGATATTGGCAGATCTATGTTGGCCCTTTGATATTTTAGTACAGTCATTTTTTACGAACTGAAACCTTAATTTAAAAAAATTTCAAAACTAAAGGTCGCTACAGCTATTACAATAAACGTCAAGAAAAGCAAACAGGCTGTAAGCCAAGATCTCCTCTCGTAAGCGAACTGACAAGCGCATAAGCGACCACCTGTGCAAAACACCAAAGTTTCCCAAGTCAAAGCCCTATAATTAGAACCTCTCATAAGAGACCACGAACACTTTTGGGTCCCACGGTTTATAGTTTTCCATTGTTTTAACAGAGAGGGTAAACATGTTTACGTCTGACGGCAAACGCGAATTTGTGCTACGTGACCAAGTTTCCCCTTTACTTTCGATTTACTTGTCGTTTACTGTTCATTACTTCAACACATAAATTAGTAGTTTCACACAATCTTTTATCTATAAAAACTGTTTTGAGCTGTTTTTATCTGCTCATTTTCTATTTTGAGAAACGTTTGCCGTATACGTGATGCTTAAACTCTCTAGTCTGAGAAATTGCATGCAATGAAACCCTGTCGAAAAGTAGATGTACCGGGACCTCTTTTGGGTAAACGCTTCGGGAGGTTCGACTCTATTTTCAAATCCCTGTGATTAACTGCCGAAAAGCATGTCAGCCGCTAACGGATTAATGCGAGCTAAAACGTTTTTTAGACTATCCTGTGTACCAGAGGTTTTTTCCCCGCGTGCAGAGGGAATCTTCGGTGTCTGCCGAAGACACACTCGCGGGCGAAACCTAGTTTATTGAGTAGGGACATTGATCGTTGGTTACAAAATTGCATCATATGTCTTTCACCATGAACCAGAACTTGTTGATAACTTATCGCAACAAAGTTTACAAAAGATGGTTTTACCAACTCTACCAAAAATTAAATCCAGTATAGCCTTAAGGGCCGGTCTGAACAAAGTTTCTTTAGTGGAGAGTGGTAACGAAGCGGGAGGAAATGTTATTATTAGACTAAACGGTTTCTATTTATATTATTTTTTAATTACTCGGCAACTTCCGCTGATCCTAGATACTGCATACACTCAAAATACTCCATCTAAAAAAACATCGAATGATGCAAAGCTCTACAATGTATTATGTGTCTTTCTCACACAACAGCGACCATTTTTGTGCCTTACTAACTCTCCATTAAGGTTTATTGTCCTGTTTTGGCTCCCAGATTTTGATAGCCACGTGACCAGTCGAGGTAAGAGAGAGAACCCTAGGAGCGACGTTACGTTGGAGTAAAAAGTGCCCAGGCCCTACACCGAGACAGTAAAAACAATGCTCGCAGCAACGATTTTTCTTTATTTGTAATGAAAGAGCTGGAAAAATGAGACAATTGGAAGTAGCATGCAATTGGGAAGTAGGATGTAACTAGGTTTGCTAATCAGGATAGCTGGGATCTAAGATGGAAAAAGAAACAAACAAACAAACAAACAAAAAACAAGTAATAATGAACGTAAAAAGTCGGCAGCTTTCGGCGGCATCCGAAGCCATTCGAACTACACATGGGACGAACCTTATGCTAAACTGTAGAAAGAACAACAGTTTCGCTCATTAGCATTAGAAGAAATTAAAAAAGTTTCAATACTAACAAAAGCAAATTCTTCAAACAAACACGAGCGTCAGTTTCCTACCTTGACTGACAATTCAAAGTTTTTTGCTCAAGCCAAGATATTCTTTGTTCCTGCCGACAGTTGTATAAACAGTGCAAAGAACTTAGCATATTATGAACAATATTAATAAATATTAAAAAATGAACATTAAAATACTTGTTGTATACCAATTTTCTTAGTTGAATCAAAGTACTGTATTTCTTATATGCTTCTTCAATATTATTCATACATTATACGAGCATAAGGGAAGCGTTACGTTAGTGGAATGTGATATTGCGAGGGTGGCATTTGATATTTGGCGCATCCGTATTAGAGGTTTCGTGAGTAAATTTAAGGTCACTCCAGTTGATTGCGTTATCGTTAGCTCTGCCAACCAAAATGTCGGCACTGAATTCTTCGGATCCAAACTTTGATATTTACCTGTCGATAATTCACGACAAAGGCTACTGGTTGACTTTAGCATTCGTTGGATTTGTTCTGGCCTTCACCATTATAATAGGAAACTCACTTCTGCTCTTCATAACGTACAAGGATCCTCGAAAAACGCTTCGTACTCCACCGTGTTTATTGATCACCAATTTGAGCGCTTCTGACTTACTTCTTGGGCTGTTAAACGTTTCTCTCGTGGCGGTGAGAGATGTGTATCGTTACAAGCAAGTAAATATGCCTTTCCTTGAATTATTCAGAGGTATTATGTCTACAGTTTTTATTACAACAATTTTCGTTAGTTGTTACTCAATAGTAGCTATGTCAACAACGTGCTTTGTGGCGATTAATAAGCCAATGGAATATAAAACAATCATCACTAAAAATAGAGTCAAGATATTTATCGCTGTTTTATGGATGATTTCTTTGTCGACCTGTGTTCTACCTGTGGCGAACGTTCCTGAGAAAACTTATACGATGATTTATCTTCACACGCACGCAACTGCACCAGCCATTTTGTTGACTGTGATTTACACGAACGTGTTTCGCGCTCTCTCGAGACGTACACGCGAAGTTCAAAGAGAGGGCTACAAGTCTATGGCGAGTAAAGCACTGGAACGTGAGAAAAAAATGATCAAAGCAATTGTCATAATTCTTGGATTATTCTACATCACATACATGCCTCAGTATGTATCTCTCCACCTATTGCACTTTTGTGAATCATGCAAGAAGTCGTTAACTTTCCACATGATTGATGTAGCCTTGTCTAGATTTTTATATATAAGTTCCGCTATCAATCCCTTCGTGTATGCTTGGAGAGTACCGAAGTATAACCAGGCCTTTCAAGACTGCTGGCAGATGTGCCGTGGTAAACTGATAAATACCTCCCCTAAATCGTTTGCGTCCTCTCTTCGTCAAAGTGGCATTGAAATGTCTGTGGGTCGCAGGGACAGAGCACAAAGCAAGCCAACTGAATCAACCAAGCTTTGATTTATCAGTCACAACTATGAGAAATCCTTGATATATTTCGATTGTTTTCAGGCATTGTTAAAAAATCTAATATATTCAATTTATCATTACTTTTTGATACTGGCTTGAAAAAAATTAAAGCTTTAGGATTTTAGGCCTAGGCCAAACTTCGAACTTCAATGAGACGTACCAAACTCTTATTTACGTGGACGTAAATTAAGTTAAGATCGTCTGTTGGGTCAGATGTCGAACTTAGGATGCGTTGAACGAATCAACTGAATCAGAGTGAAAAGCAGTTTTAATAATTTTTTTCCCGAACCAGGCTAAATATACATTATCATACAAATTTTTAGTTTATCAGTCTAGTTCGTTGCACGTATAAGATCGATGTTTGTTTTGGAGACGATCTTCAGACGTTCTATGATCTTCTATCCGCAAGCAGACGGATAGAACGTGTTGGACGATCCAAACTCATTCAGACGAACTTAACTGAGCCAGACGTCGAACTTTTCATGAACTTAATCCACGAAGTTTGATTCGTCTCATGAAAAGTTTTACGTTTGGCCTAGGCCTTAGTACCTTTACTGCTGTGACATTCTTCGGACCCGCTTGCTAACGGTTTAGTTGTTCAGATATATACAAATTATAATAAACAATATGGATGGATTTTTAACGTAACAGTTTTACAGTGTTCCGAAAAATAGCAAGGTTGTTCAGTCATGAAATTTTTCAAGCGTTAAGAAAAGGCTGGCAGTGGTTATGTGGCCGGCTGCCGGTCATGTTTTGAAAACAATAAATGGCTGTAACCCATAGTACAAACACCTATATTCTTTGCGCCCTTAGCCTTTATCCTTAAATTCTAATCTTCCCTTAGGGCCTAAAATTATTTCGAGAGGAGACAAAAGCAGCTAGATTTGCGTCACAGTCAATTAGCGATTTTTAAAGAACTTTGACCGACAATTTGTAAAGAAAATGTTTTTTTTTTCGAGTTGGTGAAGCTTGAGATGTTGTCAATGCACCGGTTCTTTGTTATCAGTCTTTAAAGCTTGTATTTAGCGCGTGTGATGTCCGGCCGACAAGAGTACTCTTGAGTTCCTCTTCGCCAATAAAAAAGGTAAAGGTAAAGCAACCGCATTTTGTGTCGAGAACTCCTGACAGTAATAACTGATAAATTGAGGTCGACAATGCGCTCATTTTTACCCCCCCCCCCTCCCCCACCCCTCCATCAGCGCTCCGTTTTAAGGGTATTTAAAGATAGTCAAAGCTACATAGAACGGGAGAGAAGTTGAAACAGGGATCGCAGTCGGGACCTCGCGCATCGAAGGGTGCGCACTAACCAAATGTGCCACCCTTGCCGGCTCCTATAAAACGTTGTTTTGAAGAGAAAATTTCGGAGAAATCACGATCCCTTCACTATAACATATCATTCTTTTGTTTCCTCAGAAAAATTATGAATATTTCATAATTGTTTTTTTTTTGTACGCTTTCAGTTTCTCAAGGTGTCACCACTGGACCCAATTTCTCTTCAGTTTCTCAGATAATTTCCTTTATGTAGAATTTTTGTTTCTTGGAATGTAAGAATGAAGTTTTGCCCCCAGCCCTCGTGGGTCACTCGAGATCACGCGCGTTGGATTCCTTTCTTGTTTCCAGTTTTTCCCAATTCCTTTAGGGATGCTGTATTTGTTTTCTACGCCCTCGCGTTTGTTCCCAGGATCTTCGCCTACGCTCCGATCGGTAAGGGAGTTCTGGAAAAACACCAGGCGCTTTATTTTCTTCTCTTATCTATCTCATTATCAAGTAATTTTGCATGAGCGTCATTAGCGTTTGTCTTGCTTTTTCTTTTCGCTGGATCCGAAACGGGAAACGAGGGTAGCAGAAGTGGTGCCAAGGGATAGCGCCTCCTATCAATTCAAGTCCCGGAAGTGACGTCACAAGTGGGCTGAGTTTCTCATCACGTTCGAGATTTTTCTTCGGTCAGATCCGATTTTTCCCTCTCTTCAAAAACCAACAATTCTATCAGGAATATTGTAGACGAGGAGCTACTTCGTGGATGTCTTATAAGTTGATAAAACACCTTATTATTAATTTCAAATATTTCCCCAATTCTGACCGGACCAAATTTGGAAGAATTTTGTGTTTAACGAGGAAATGACGTCAAAAATGCAGCCCGCCACCGGTTAAGGCACCGTTACCGAAAAAACCTGGGGACGAGGTGGAGTTGTTTTGGTTGTGAAAAAAAAATGGTGGACATTTCACTCGTTTCAGGCGAAACAATAGCTAAAAACATGGCAAAAACAGCAAGAAGACAACTCAGAGGGCTACATCTGCTATTTGGAGAATATTTGCGAAGCTGAACAAACCGAAACGTACACTATCGAAGATGAACTTAACATCGATGCAGGTAAGGATGTGTTAGCTATGTTTTTAAACTCGGAATGATTTTGAATGAATAATAAAGCAATTAATGAATTCGGCTTTCGTAGGATATTAAGAATTAAGCAGATCTCGGAGGATGTTATGCACCTCGGCCGATAACACCTTCCTCGATCTGCTTAATTCTTCGTATCCTACTCAGCCTCATTCATTAATTGCTAAATATTTGCATTATATGTGTTTACTGCTCATACTGAGATGTCTGAGATCTACTGACACAAGGCGAGGAGACTCAAGTGATTCGAGTTAACATTTGCGTGACGCAGCGCTTCTCGTCAACTCAACGTCCACCAGAAAACACATGAGAACAGCTTTGTTAGATCATCAGCGCACTGATGTTGCCCTGTGTTAAAACGAAGTCTTCATTCAACCGTTTTCTTAAATACTCAGTAGTCTATATAAATAGAGGGTATGAATGGGGTAAACCGACTAGCAACAAAGGGCGAAAAATATTACTGTGACTACCGACAGAACAAGAAAAAAATTACCGACTACCGACAGGAAATATATTAACCGACATTATCGATATTTGTTTCATAAAGAAGAGTACTTTGTAAATTTTTTCTAGCTTAGGAGGTGATCACATTTACGTTTATGACTTATCAGATGGTCCAGTGGAAAGAATTTCCTCTTTTATTGATAAGTGTCATTGCTACAACCAATATCATATCACGGAGGTCATACCTTAAAAAGATACTACCAACTTTTTAAATTATATTTTTTAAAAAAGGTGAAAAACCGAAGATTTGTTGTTTTGATGGACTTCACAAGCCTTGGCAAATATAGCAGAAAACGACGGTATTGAAATAGTTTGCAGAGCGTACGAAAATTTCTACAAAGACAACCCTTCTATTCCTACACATTTACCTGCGAGAAATGCTTAGATTAATCCTCAAAGAAAATTCTTTCCAGTTCAAAGGAAAGCACCCACAAACCCACAGTACCGCGATGGGCAAAAAGACAGCAGTTCCCTTTGCCAACATTTTTATGGCATACATTGAAACAAAACTTCTCAGGAAGCAAAACCGACAGTCTTTAAACCAACAGTTTGGAAAAAATACATAGATCTGTGGGATGTACGTAAATCAGACATCGCAGCTTTCTTCGCTCAAGCAATAGGGACTTTAAGATCTGAGACGCGACGACTTCTAGAACGCGGTGGCTGATAAAGGACTGGACCTGTAGAACGCCGTCGTTTGCGCGCGAAAAGTAAAGTTAAGATCTCTGTCGCGATGCAAGACGACGCGGCTGCAAACCGCTCTTTATCAGTGTGATTCTTCGGCGATTCTTTCGCAGAAATAGCCATGGCATTATTTAAGAAAGTCCAAGAAATGCTTTGTTTGTGCTTTGTTCGATAGCATCACCTCCACTTCTTGGTTGACGCTTCGGTTTGTCATGGCTTTCATCCTCTGATGAACCTCTTTTCTTCGTCTCTGACAGCTTCTCCATCGCTTTTAGTCTAACATCTTTCACTTAAGCCCGATCGTATTGACGTTTTTTGCTAGCTGTTCCCTGTGTTTCCTGTAATTCCGCTTCGCCACTTTCCTCCAACGCGATGATCATATCCAATAGGTTTTCTAGTTCCGTTGGCTCATCGGGAGTTATCCCAGTTGCTTTTTCCTCCGCTAGAAGTTTCTTGTTATGCTTGTAAACAAGGATTCCCACGTGGTCTCGGACTGATCGCTTATCAACCCTGAATTTCGGCACAGTGAATTTGTTCAAGTTGTCTGCTATTTTTTCCCACATTCTACTTCTTTGTGTTGACCCTTTCTTAGTTGTGTAGGGATTTACATTGACGACTTCTCTGCATAGAATGGCTTCATGATCATGAGTCCAAAACATTACTGAACTAAAGAGAAGCATAAAAACACACACAGTTTAATAAAATTAAATTAAATAATACAGGCTTAAAATTGGCTTTTAGCCGTAGATGAACGCAATAAATCGAGAATTGCAACGGTACAAGAGACGAGAAGAGTATGCAGAAGACTCCTGCATTCACTATTTGCAGTTTTAGCTCGTGACTTTATACTTGCAAGCCTCGCTCGAAGTCGAAGTCGAAGGCGCTGCCATTTTATAAGCTTCGTACACCTGAAAGAAATTTAAAAATAATCTGAAATCCTTCCATCTCTGCGATCTAAAATGTCGCCAGAAATTACGTCCAATGATCCTAGAAGGCTGATGTTACATGTTTAGAGGAATATACCATCATTTAAGTTAAGTACAGGAACAAATATACTCACGTTTTGTACAGAACGTCAAACACGCAAAACCCACGTTCTCGACGCGACGTGGTGACACCAGGACAACGGCTTGAGCATGCGCAACATGTCTCCTCTTTGAAAATCTACTTCCTGTCGCGTCTTACAGCCGTCGCGTCTCGGATCTTAAAGTCCCTAATGGTACAAATACACGCCGATCAAACTTTAATGCATTTCTAGGTATCATGATCTACAACACCAATTTAGGGCACTTATGCAAAGAAGATCTCTCCCTGGTCTCCTTATGAAATGTCATTTTTCAAAGGTCTGTTGTCACACAGGAAGCGTTGGCGTAATATTAGGGCTGCCGCGTTTAAGAAATTAAAACATTTTCGAGGTGGTTTCAGTTCGTCACGTCACTTCTCAGTGATCCAAGATGACTGCGCTGAATTCTTCGGAACCAAACTTTGATGTTTACCTATCGATAATTCAAGACAAAGGCTACTTGTTGACTTTAGCATTCGTTGGATTTTTTCTGGCCCTCACTATTATAATAGGAAACTCACTTCTCCTCTTCATAACTTACAAGGATCCTCGAAAAACGCTTCGTACTCCGCCCTGTTTATTGATAACCAATTTGAGCGCTTCTGACTTACTTCTTGGGCTGTTAAACGTCTCGCTTGTGGCGGTGAGAGATGTGTATCGTTACAAACAAGTAAATATGCCTTTCCTGGAATTATTCAGAGGAATTATGTCTACTGTTTTCATTACAACAATTTTCGTCAGTTGTTACTCAATAGTTGCTATGTCAACAAGTTGTTTTGTGGCCATTAACAAGCCAATGGAATATAAAACAATCATCACTAAAAAAAGAGTCAAGATATTTATCGGTGTTTTGTGGGTGATCTCTTTGTTGATCTGTGTTCTACCTGTGGCGAACGTTCCTGAGAAAACTTATACGATGATTTATCTTCACACGCACGGAACTGTACCAGCCATTTTGTTGACTGTGATTTACACGAACGTGTTTCGCGCTCTCTCGAGACGTACACGCGAAGTTCAGAGAGAGGGCTACAACTCTGTAGCGAGTAAAGCACTGGAAAGTGAGAAAAAAATGATCAAAGTAATTGTCATAATTCTTGGATTATTCTACATCACATACATGCCTCAGTATGTATCTCTCCATCTATTGCACTTCTGTGAATCATGCAAGAAGTCGTTAACTTTCCACATGATTGATGTAGCCTTGTCTAGATTCTTATATATAAGTTCCGCTATCAATCCCTTCGTATATGCTTGGAGAGTACCGAAGTATAACCAGGCCTTTCAAGATTGCTGGCAGATGTGCCGTGGTAAACTGATAAATACCTCCCCTAAATCGTTTGCTTTCTCACTTCGTCAAAGTCAGCTGCAAAGTGGCATTGAAATGTCTGTGGGTGGCAGGGACAGAGCACAAAGCAAGCCAACTGAATCAACCAAGCTTTGATTTATCAGTCACAATTGTGCGAAATCCTTCACTGATCCTTGATATATTTCGATTGTATTAAGGCATTGTTAAAAAATCTAATATATTCAATTTATCATTACTTTTTGATACTGGCTTGAAAAAAAGCTTTAGGATTTTAGGCCTAGGCCAAACTTCGAACTTCAATGAGACTTACCAAACTCTTACTTAGGTGAACGTAAATTAAGTTAAGATCGTCTGTTGGGTCAGATGTCGAACTTAGGATGCGTTGAACGAATCAACTGAATAAGAGTGAAAAGCAATTTTAATAAATTTTTTCCCGAGCCAGGCTAAATATACATTATCATACAAATTTTTAGTTTATCAGTCTAGTTCGTCGCATGTATAGATGTGACTTTTGTCTTGGAGACGATCTTCAGACGTTCTATGATCTTCTACCCGCAAGCAGGCGGATAGAACGCGTTGGACGATCCAAACTCATTCAGACGAACTTAACTGAGCCAGACGTCGAACTTTTCTTGAACTTCATATTCGCTAAGTTTGGTTCGTCTCATGAAAAGTTTTACGTTTGGCCTAGGCATTAGTACCCTTACTGCTTTGACATTCTTCAGCTAGAAAAATGTACTGGACCCGCTGGCTAACGGTTTAGTTGTTCGGATATGTATACGAATTAAACTCGGAATGATTTTGAATGAATAATAAAGCAATTAATGAATTCGGCTTTCGTAGGATATTAAGAATTAAGCAGATCTCGGAGGATGTTATGCACCTCGGCCGATAACACCTTCCTCGATCTGCTTAATTCTTCGTATCCTACTCAGCCTCATTCATTAATTGCTAAATATTTGCATTATATGTGTTTACTGCTCATACTGAGATGTCTGAGATCTACTGACACAAGGCGAGGAGACTCAAGTGATTCGAGTTAACATTTGCGTGACGCAGCGCTCCCCGTCAGCTCAACGTCCAGCAGAAAACACTTGAAAACAGCTTTGTTAGATCATCAGCGCACTGATGTTGCCCTGTGTTAAAAATAGTCTTCATTCAACCGATTTCTTAAATACTCAGTAGTCTATATAAATAGAGGGTGTGAATGGGGTAAACCAACTAGCGCCGAAAGGGCGAAAAATATTACTGAGTACCGACAGAACAAGAAAAATATTAACCGACATTATCGACATTTGTTTCATAAAGAAGAGCACTTTGTAAATTCTTTCTAGCTTAAAAGGTGATCACATCACGTTTATGACTTACCAGATGGTCCAATGGAAAGAATTTCCTCTTTTATTGATAACTGACATTCTACAACCAATATCGAAATCACGGAAGTCATACCTTAATAGATACTACCGACTTTATAAATTATATTTTTTAAAAAAGGTGAAAAACCGAACATTTCTTGTTTTGATGGACGTCACAAGTCTTGGCAAATATATCAGAAAACGAGGGTATTGAAATAGTTTGCAGAGCGTATGAAAATGTCTACAAAGACAACCTTCCTATTCCTACACATTACCTGCGAGAAATGCTTAGATTAATCCTCAAAGAAAATTTTTTCCAGTTCAAAGGAAAGCACCACCGACAAACCGCGATGGACAAAAAGACAGCAGTTTCCTTTGCCAACATTTTCATGGTATATATTAAAACACAAATTCTCAGTAAGCAAAACCGACAGTCTTTAAACCAACAGTTTGGAATAGACCCGTGGGACGTACGTAAATCAGACATCGCAGCTTTCTTCGCTCAAGCAAACTTCAGTGAAACTTACCGTGATCACCCTTAATTCACGGCCGAAATATCTGACACTGAGACTGTGTTTTTAGACACGGTTATAAATATACAAAGGCACAAGATTCAGGTATCCTTTCATGATGTGAAGACACATAAAAAAAACTTTCCAGTACACACATTTCACCTTTTGTCACCCACAAAGTGTTAAAATGAAGCCTTCCAAACTCCTCTGAAGCAACGTTTAAGGAAAGTATCCCGGCGTCGACGCCATATGTGGGTTGAGTTTGTTGTTGGTTCTCTCCTTTGCTCCGCGAGGTTTTTCTCCGGGTACTTCGGTTTTCCCCTCTCCTCAAAAACCAGCATTTCCAAATTCCAATTCGACCAGGAATCAGGTAGACGAAGAACCACTTTGTGGATGTGCTACCTCCAAATCATTATTTATTTATTTATTTATTTTACTTAAGTATTTCAAACGTCAAAAATGCTTGGTGGGCAGAGGCTACCCACACAATTTGAAAGAAAAGCTGTTATCAGAAATATAACGCAAGGAAGTCCCCGTTCCTGATAGAAACAAAACAACAAGGAAGAAAAAGAAATATGGCCTTTCATGACACAATACTAACTCTTAGTGTCTACTATAAACGAAGCTTTGATGAAAAAGTGGAAACTCATACAAAACCAATCACTACTTAACCAAATGTTTAAAGAACGACCTATACCTAGCCTGAATAAATAGCCTTTCCCTTCAGGTATAGAATATACCCTATACCTGAATGAATGGTTATTTCAAAAGCGTAGTGGACCCAGTAGCAAAACTGGTGACATGACTGTTTTCAAATCAATTTCTTATGACTAATGGGTATAGGCAATTCATTCGTTGTAGTGCTAACAATTAAAACCTCTTTCAATTTATATGGAAAACATTACAGATGTGATCACCGCGGATGTCTCCTCAAAAAAAATCGTCTCACGCAACATTAACCGGAGAGGCTGTGTGGCTCTAGACTCCTCTAGTCGTCATCAAACGAGTTTGGTCGATTGAAAAAGAACTAGAACTGTCAGGAGAAGGGGTATGTATTTTTTTTTAAACTTTAGGAAAAGGATTAAACTTGGCATACGAATTTTCATTGCTTCCGATAGATGTATAAGCAATACATATTAAGATGTCATTGTAATGGTACAAATACTTTACACGCCAATCAAACTTTAATGCATTTCTAGGTATCATGATCTACAATACCATGTAAATATAGGGTACTTATGTAGAGAAGATCTCTCCCTGGTCTCCCTATGAAATGGCATTTTTCAAAGGTCTATTGTCTCAGGAAGCGTTCGCATAATATTAGGGCTGCTTTTAAGTAATTGAAAACATTTTCGAGGTCATTTCAGTTCATCACGTTAGTTCTCAGTGATCCAAGATGACTGCGCTGAATTCTTCGGATCCAAACTTTGATTTTTACCTATCGATAATTCAAGACAAAGGCTACTGGTTGACTTTAGCATTCGTTGGATTTTTTCTGGCCCTCACTATTATCATAGGAAACTCACTTCTCCTCTTCATAACTTACAAGGATCCTCGAAAAACGCTTCGTAGTCCGCCCAGTTTATTGATCACCAATTTGAGCGCGTCTGACTTACTTCTTGGGCTGTTAAACGTCTCGCTTGTGGCGGTGAGAGATGTGTATCGTTACAAACAAGTAAATATGCCTTTCCTGGAATTATTCAGAGGAATTATGTCTACTGTTTTCATTACAACAATTTTCGTCAGTTGTTACTCAATAGTTGCTATGTCAACAAGTTGTTTTGTGGCCATTAACAAGCCAATGGAATATAAAACAATCATCACGAAAAAAAGAGTCAAGATATTTATCGGTGTTTTATGGGTGATCTCTTTGTTGATCTGTGTTCTACCTATGACGAACGTGCCTGAGAAAACTTATACGATGATTTATCTTCACACGCACGGAACTGTACCAGCCATTTTGTTGACTGTGATTTACACGAACGTGTTTCGCGCTCTCTCGAGACGTACACGCGAAGTTCAAAGAGAAGGCTACAACTCTGTAGCGAGTAAAGCACTGGAAAGTGAGAAAAAAATGATCAAAGCAATCGCCATAATTCTTGGATTATTCTACATCACATACATGCCTCAGTATGTATCTCTCCATCTATTGCACTTTTGTGAATCATGCAAGAAGTCGTTAACTTTCCACATGATTGATGTAGCCTTGTCTAGGTTTCTATACATAAGTTCCGCAATCAATCCCTTCGTGTATGCTTGGAGAGTACCGAAGTATAACCAGGCCTTTCAAGATTGCTGGAAGATATGCCGTGGTAAACTGAGAATTACTTCGCCTTAATGGTTTGCGTCCTCTGTTCGTCAAAGTCAGCTGCAAAGTGGCAATGAAATGTCTGTGGGTGGTAGGGACAGAACACTAAGCAAGCCAACTGAATCAACCAAGATTTGATTTATTCAGCTATGTGAAAAATCCTAAAAATATTTCGATTGTATTCAGGCATTGTTAAAAAAATCTAATTTATTCAATTGAAAGTATTATTACCATTTGATACTGCCTTGATCTTTAGTATGTTAGGCTTGGGCCCTCGTCGAATTAATTTTTTATGAGACGACTAATTTAGGTCGACCTAAGTTGTAAGTTAAGATCGTCTATTGGTTCAGATGTCGAACTTAGGAAGCGTCGAACGAATCAACTGAACCAGAACAAAAAGCAATATTAATAATTTTATCCCCGAACTAGGGTAAATATACATTATCATACAAATCTTTAATTTAGTAGTTTAGGGACTGGTCAAAAATTATAGGGGGCGGGGGAGGGGGCGGACCATTTGGAAATGTCGTTGATAAAAAACACATGGCCCACAGAATTGTGCCACTTGTCCATACATTACTAACGGCCTCACAAGTTATACCTTTTACGCTACAGGTGAAACACGCTCCATCACTTCACCCATTACTTGTAACACTAAAAATGTGATCTACATGGTTCAATGTAATCGTTGTAATTTACAATATATAGGTGAAACTAAGCGACGTCTCAAGGACAGATTTAACGAACACAGACGTGCAGCGGACAAAACTAAAGTTAAATCTAAACCCACTACTGTTTCTGAACACTTTCTATCTCACTCTAACTATTCTCATACTGGCATGCAGTTATTCTCACTAGAGAAAATTCGTTCTTCACCTGACTCAGTTCGTAAGGTCGGGAAGTCTCATTTGACAGATAAGGCCATGACTCTTGAACCGCCGTGACAAATTATTGTAATCCATCTCCTGAGTATTTTTCCTTTCCAGTTTTTCTGTTGTACGTCATGATCATTTTTGTCTCTCCCTTTTAAACAATTTTTATTGCGACATTCTCCATCTATATAATATTGTGATTGCTACATAAGTTCAGTAACATCTGTCAACCTGAAGAAGGCTGCAGGTATGGCCAGCCGAAATATTGTTATAAAAAACAATACACGTTGTTTTAAATCAGCTTTGCAGTAGTCTTTGGACTTCTCGTTCATGGCCCAGCCCCTTCCTCCGGCACAAAAATGACGGACCCACCCATACACCAAGGTTGGAAATTACATGGCACTAGTATTAAAACATGGATTTTTGGTTTCCTCTTGATAATCCAATAAAACCTTGTTCTGTGCAAGACAAAACTTCTTGATACGTTGCTACAACCAATATCAAAATCACAGAAATCATACCTTTCATTGAAAAGACAAATGTGAAAAACCGAACATTTCTTGCTTCGATGGACGTTAAGAGTCTTGACACAAATATGCCGCAAAACGAGGGTATTAAAATTATCTTTAAAGCATATGAAAATTTCTACAGACAACCTATCCCTATACATTACTTGCCGGAAATGGTTAGATTAATCCTTAAAGAAAATTTCTTCCATTTGAATGGAAAGCACTACCTTCAAACCCATGGAACTGCAATTGGCGCAAAGACAGCAGTTTCGGTTCCTTTGCCAACATTTGCGTGGCATATATTGAAACAACACGTCTAAGCAAATCCGTGTTTAAACCAACAGTTTGGAAATGCTGCATGGACGATATTTTTCCCTACGGGACATAAGTAAATCAGACTTCGAAGCCTCCATTGAACAAGCAAACTTACATCACCCAACTATTAAATTCACGGCCGAAACATCTGACACTGAGACTGTGTTTTTAGGGTTAGGGTTTTTAGGCTCAAGATTCAAGGAAAAATGTATCCTTGACGCAAAGACAAATTTTAAGCAAACGGAAACCTTCCTGTACACACAAAAAAAGGATTTGTCAAAGAAGAAGCCTTGAGAATCCTACGAAAAAACTCATCAGAAACAAACCCTCTTGAGGAAAATAATTCGAATTTCAAAAGAAGCTTGATAGACAGTGGCTACGCACAAACTTTGAGAGAAAACCTACTATCAGAAATAAAATTCACAGAAAGGAAGTCTAAACTCCTAAAACAAAACAACAAGGAGGAAAAAGAAATACTGCCATTCGTGGCACAATATCAACCCTCAGTGTCTACTATAAAGGAAGCTTGAATGAAAAAGTGGAATCTTATACAAGACTAACCATACCTTCGCTAAACCACCGTATCACTTCCTTACAAAAAAGGAAAATCATTAAAGGACATACTCCTTAGAGCCAAAAAAATGGTTAACAAAGGGTTTCACGCCGGTATAGATGTGTGGCCTGTCACCCCTTGCATTTTCTCATACAACAGTTTGGAGAGTATGTTAGCAATAATTCCAGCAGGCTGTGTTTTATATAACAGTTGTGGTCAACTGTCTCGTTAGTATCAGTATAGTGTGCCTACCTGAAAATTGGACGACCCACCCCTTGCAAACGGCTAAAAACCTCATGACTCACCCCCTCTCTGCTCCGGCCCACCGCCCCCCCCCCCCCCCCATACTTTTTGACCCCTTCCCTTAGTTCGTCGCATGTGAGGATCGACGTTTGTCCCGGAGACGATCTTCAGACAGTTCTACCCGTGTGAAGCAGACGGTTAAAACGTGTTGAACGATCCAAACCGCATTCAGACGAACTAAACTGAGCCAGACGTGGAACGTTTTCACTACGTTTGGTTCGTCTCATGAAAAGTTTTACATTTACGTTTAGCTAGGCCTTAGTTCGTTTACTGCTGTGACATTCTTCGGACCCGCTTGCTAACGGCTTAGTTGTTCAGATATATAGGAATTATAATAAACGTTTTCAGAAAACAATATGGATGGATTTTTAACGTAACAGTGTTCCTAACTGACAGCAAGGTTGTTCAGTCATGAAATGTTTCAAGCGTTAAGAAAAGGCTGACAGTGGTTATGTTGCCGGCTGCCGGTCATGTTTTGAAAACAATAAATGGCTGTAACCCATAGTACATTTAACACTTATATTCTTTGCGCCCCTAGCCTTTATCCTTAAATCCTTATCTTCCCTTAGAACCAAAAATTATTTCGAGAGGAGACAAAAGCAGATTGACGTGACAGTCAATTAGCGATTTTTATAGAACTTTGACCGACAATTTGTAAAGAAGATGTTTTTGTTTCTTTGTCCGAGTTGGTGAAGATTGAGATGTTGGGCCAATAATGAATTTTTATGCACCTTTTCTATGTCTCTGGGGCGCCTCTTCTCCAATGTTGCAGTAAAGAAAGAATTTTGGAGAGATCACGATCGCTTCACAATAAAATATAATGCTTTTGTTTCAGTCCTCAGAAAAGTTATGAATATTTCATAACTGCCTATTTTTACGCTAAGTTTCTCAAAGTGTCACCACTGGACCCAATTTCTCGTCAGTCAGTCTCAGATAATTTTCTTGGTGTAGAATTTTTTTCTTGGAGTGTAACAATTAAGTTTTGCCCCCAACCCTCGCTGGTCACCCGAGATTACGCGCGTTGGATTCCCTCCTTGTTTCCAGTTCGTCCCAATTCCTCAGGGTACTGTATTCGTTTTTTCTGCCCTCGCGTTTGTTCCCAGGATCTTCGCCTACGTAGCGATCGACAATGATTCTGGAAAAACACCTGCGCTTTATTTCCTTCTCTTATCTATGTCATTATCAAGTAACTTTGCACGAGTGCCATTAGCTTTTGTCTTGCTTTTTCTTTTTGCTGGATCCAAATATTATAATAATCTTTGAAGGACAACAATTCAAGTCCCGGAAGTGACGTCAAACGTGAGCAGAGTTCCTCATCATGTCCGAGATTTTTCTTCGGTAGATCCGAATTTTTCCTTCTCTTCAAAAACCAACATTTCTAATTTTCAATTCGATGTGGAATATTGCAGACGAGGAGCTACTTTGTGGATGTCCTTTAAGCTGAATAAAAGACCTTGTCTATATTATATGCGTCGTTTACTGCTCATACTGAGGTGTACTGACACAACGCGAGGAGGCTCAAGTGATTCGAGTTCAGACATTTGCGTGACGCAGCGCTCCGCGTCAACTCAACGTCCATCAGAAAACACATGAGAACAGCTTTTTTAGATCATCAGTGCACTGATGTTGCCCTGTGTTAAAACAAACTCTTCATTCAACCGATTTCTTAAATACTCAGTAGTCTGTATAAATAGAGGGTGTGAATGGGGTAAACCGACTAGCGACAAAGGGCGAAAAATATTACTGACTACCGACAGAACAAGAAAAAAATTATCGACTACCGACAGGAAAAATATTAACCGACATTATCGATATTTTTTTCATATAGAAGAGTACTTTGTAAATTTTTCTAGCTTAGGAAGTGATCACATCACGTTTATGACTTACCAGACGGTCCAATGGAAAGAATTTCCTCTTTTATTGATAAGTGACATTGCTACAACCAATATCAAAATCACGGAAGTCACATCTTAAAAATACGAACGCCTTTATAAACTATATTTTTTAAAAAAGGTGAAAAACCGAAGATTTGTTGTTTTGATGGACGTCACTAGTCGTGGCAAATATAGCAGAAAACGACAGTATTGAAATAGTTTGCAGAGCGTATAAAAATGTCTACAAAGACAACCCTTTTATTCCTACACATTACCTGCGAGAAATGCTTAGATTAATCCTCTAAGAAAACTCTTTCCAGTTCAAAGGAAAGCACCATCGACAAACCCATAGTACCGCGATGGGCAAAAAGACAGCAGTTTCCTTTGGCAACATTTTCATGGCATATATTGAAACACAAATTCTCAGTAAGCAAAACCGACAGTCTTTAAACCAACAGTTTGGAAAAAATACATAGATCTGTGGGACGTACGTAAATCAAACATTCCAGCTTTCTTCGCTCAAGCAAACTTCATTGAAACTTACATCACCCTAATATTAAATTCACGGCCGAAATATCTGACACTGAGAATGTGTTTTTAGACACGGTTATAAATATACAAAGGCAAAAGATTCAACGAAAAAGCTATCTTTGATGTGAATACACATCAAAGAAAACTTTCCAGTACACACATTTCACCTTTTGTCACCCACAAAGTGTTAAAATGCCGGATTTGTCAAAAGGTGAAGCGTTCCAAACTCCTCTGAAGCAACGTTTAAGGAAAGTATTTCAAACGTCAAAAATGCTTGGTGGACAGAGGGTACCCACACAATTTGAAAGAAAAGCTGCTATCAGAAATATAACTCAAGGAAGTCCTCGCTCCTGAAAGAAAACAACAAGGAAGAAAAATAAATATGGCCTTTCGTGACACAATACCAACTCTTAGTGTCTACTATAAAAGAAGCTTTGATGAAAAAATGGAATCTCATACAAAACTAATCACTACTTTACCAAATGTTTAAGGAACGACCTATTACTTCCTGCAAGAAAGGAAAGCACCGGGGCACCCAACGAGGATATAGTTCAAAACCACTTAACATAGCATCGTTGAACGTATTTTAGTATTCAAACGGTAGATATAGGCATATTTTTATCCAAGACATTTTACAACAAATGCTCCGAAAATTCTAGATCTCAGATCGTCTTCCGAACAGATATTTTCCCGAAAATTGCCGTTGGGTGCCCCTGAAAGCATGCTCGTGAGAGTCAAACACACGGTTTCACTCCGTTATAGATGTACAGCCCGTCACCCCTTGCAGTTTTTCACTTTAAGTAATTTACGTATCCAAACTGCTAGAGTGGGCGTTTTCCTCTGTGTTCAGTTAACCTCTCTTCATTACTTTTTACGGTGCCCTGTAACCAATAGGGAAACCAAGCTCTCGTTTACAATAAAAGCTTTGGTGATTTTGACCGGACTATATTGGCAAACAAAGGTGAAATAAACTATCATGTTGCAAAAACAATCCAGAGTTCATGAAATTTTTAAAGTGCAATGATATGATGCATTCTTACGTTTTATAAGGATCAAAGTCTTGAAACTCAGGGTGAAATACATAACAACTATTAATAATCAACATGCATTTTTACTTATTAACTGAGAGTTACCGACTACCGAAAATTTTTATAACCGACTACCGACAAAGTAACTGAATTTTAACCGACAACCGACAAGTGGACTGTACCTTTTAACAGTTACAACCCTAAAACTGTACCTTAATTGTGTGCTTTTGAGTGTTGAAGGGTAATAAAGTTTAAGAAAACACGTTGATCATGACTACTTTTATTTATCTACAAATGGTTAGGAGTCGGGGAAGTTTTTAATTTTTCGAAAGTCACTAGCCGGTCCTATATTAACTCGTATGATTCTCCTTAGTTAATTACTTTCTAGATGCAATTCCGTGTCAAGAAATACCTGAATAAATAGTTATTTGTGATAAACTAAACCAGCGTAGTGGAGGACCTAAAATGAAAACTTCGGTACCCGTTACCAATACTGGTGACTATTAGGTCTAATAACAACACATGACTGTTTTGTTCAACTTCCGCAATGAGCTTTTAAAATCAATTTCCGATGGCAAATGGGTATAAGCAAATTCATTCGTTGTAGTGCTAACAATTAAAACCTCTTTCAATTTATATGGAACATGAACCGGAGAGCCTGTGTGGCTATAGTCTCCTCTGGTCGTCATCAAACGAGTTTTGCCGATTGAAAAAGAACTAGAACTGTCAGGAAAAGGGGTTTGTATTTTTCGTTTAACTTTAGGAAAAGAGTTAAACTTGGCATCCGAATTTTTATTGCTTCCGATAGTTGTATAAGCTATACATATTAAGATGTCACTCCTGGATGTCATTATAATGGTACAATTACTTTACACGCCAATCAAACTTTAATGTATTTCTAGGTATCATGATCTACAACACCAATTTAGGGTACTTATGCAAAGAAGATCTCTCCCTGGTCTCCTTATGAAATGTCATTTTTCAAAGGTCTGTTGTCACACAGGAAGCGTTGGCGTAATATAATATTAGGGCTGCGTTTAAGTAATTAAGACATTTTCGAGATCATTTCCATCAGTTCATCACGTTAGTTCTCAGTGATCCAAGATGACTGCGCTGAATTCTTCGGATCCAAACTTTGATGTTTACCTGTCGATAATTCAAGACAAAGGCTACTGGTTGACTTTAGCATTCGTTGGATTTTTTCTGGCCTTCACTATTATCATAGGAAACTCACTTCTCCTCTTCATTACTTACAAGGATCCTCAAAAAACGCTTCGTACTCCGCCCTGTTTATTGATCACCAATTTGAGCGCTTCTGACTTACTTGTTGGGCTGTTAAACGTCTCGCTTGTGGCGGTGAGAGATGTGTATCGTTACAAACAAGTAAATATGCCTTTCCTGGAATTATTCAGAGGAATTATGTATACTGTTTTCATTACAACAATTTTCGTCAGTTGTTACTCAATAGTTGCTATGTCAACAAGTTGCTTTGTGGCGATTAACAAGCCAATGGAATATAAAACAATCATTACTAAAAAAAGAGTCAAGATATTTATCGGTGTTTTATGGGTGATCTCTTTGTTGACCTGTATTCTACCTATGACGAACGTGCCTGAGAAAACTTATACGATGATTTATCTTCACACGCACGCAACTGTACCAGCCATTTTGTTGACTGTGGTTTACGTGAACGTGTTTCGCGCTCTCTCGAGACGTACACGCGAAGTTCAAAGAGAGGGCTACAACTCTGTAGCGAGTAAAGCACTGGAACGTGAGAAAAAAATGATCAAAGTAATTGTCATAATTCTTGGGTTATTCTACATCACATTAATGCCTCAGTACATATCTCTCCATCTATTGCACTTTTGCGAATCATGCAAGAAGTCGTTAACTTTCCACATGATTGATGTAGCCTTGTCTAGATTTTTATATATAAGTTCCGCTATCAATCCCTTCGTGTATGCTTGGAGAGTACCGAAGTATAACCAGGCCTTTCAAGACTGCTGGAAGATGTGCCGTAGTAAACTGAGAATTACTTCGCCTTAATCGTTTGTATCCTCTCTTCGTCAAAGTCAGCTGCAAAGTGGCAATGAAATGTCTGTGGGTGGTAGGCACAGAGCACAAAGCAAGCCAACTGAATTAACCAAGACTTAATTTATTCAACTATGCGAAAAATCCTTTAAAATATTTCGATTGTATTCAGGCATTGTTAAAAATTTAATTTATTCAATTGAAAGTATTATTATCATTTGATACTGGCTTGATCTTAAATACTGTTGGGCTTGGGCCCTCGTCGAATTAAGTTTTTTTATGAGACGAACCAAAGTCTGATTTAGGTCGACCTAAATTAAGTTAAGATCGTCTATTGGCTCAGACGTCGAACTTAGGAAGCGTCGAACGAATCAACTGAATCAGAACAAAAAGCAATATTAATAATTTTATCCCCGAACAAGGCTAAATATACATTATCACACAAATCTTTAATTTATTAGTTTAGGGATTGGTCAAAAAGTATAAGGAGGGGGGAGGAGGACGGTGGGCCGGAGCATTTGGAAATGTGGGTGATAAAAAGTACCTGGCCCACCCTCACCCTTCGACACAAAAATGACTGACCCACCCCAACACTAGCCTGCGTGGCAGGCGTTCGAAAGGGAAGGGGAAGGGAATTAGGGCGCGAGACCACGCGCGAGAGAGGACGGTGGAGGGGAACGCCTGCAAGGAAGCCATTGTTTTCGCCATCCCGCCTACATAACAAAAATAACGCAACTGTGAATGACTAGCTGTCAAATAAGTCTGACGGCGATGCATGTATTCTAGTCGTATTCCTCGCACTGTTTTACCAGACTTATTTTTATTATTAAAGTAAGTTCCTGGCAGTTTTATAACCGGCAAGAAGAAGTCCTCGATCAAAAATCGCCAAAAGTCCGTGAAAAATTATAGATCGCTTCGTCTTCAATTATCTTGCCGTTGATAACGCGGGTGAGACAGCAGAATAACAAGCACACAGGCAGCATGATTTTTCGTTTCTTTCTTCTGGCGAGTAAAACCGACAAGCTTTGGGAGATAATACTTTTCAGAACCGGTCAGTAAAACTCATCTGCTGACAGGCCTTTTTCTTCATACGGTTCATTAACTGCTTTTTTGTATTCTCCTTTGAATCTGAACTTGATGCCTTCTAACGATGAATTCCCGTAGAGAAATCTCAACACGCTTCACTATTAAACGACATATGTTTAGTTGTGAATGCTAACACTCAAGTTACTGAATGACATGTAAGTGACCGATTAGAACAAGCTATTTAGATCTTATCAAATTTTGACCAATCAGGATTTTAACATTCGCCTGGTAGATGTTAAAAACGAGAAAACCAATGGTTTCCTGGCAGGCGTTTCCCTCCCTCCTTCCTCGCGCGCCCCTCGCGTTTCTCTCGCACCTAAACCTCCCTTTCCCAAAGCTCCCTTTCCCTTCCCTTTCAAACGCCTGCCACGCGGGCTACCCCTACACCAAGGTTGGAAATTACATGACCCACCCCCTAGTATTTAAACATGGATTTTTGGTTCAATTAAAACCTTGTTCTGTGCATGACAAAATTTCTCGATACATTGCTACAACCAATATCAAAATCACAGATCATACCTCTCATTGAAAATACAAATGTGAAAGACCGAACATTTCTTGCTTCGATGGACGTTATGAGTCTTGACACAAATATACTGCAAAACGAGGCGGTATTAAAATTATCTTTAAAGCATATGAAAATTTCTACAGGCAACCTATTCCTACACATTACTTGCCGGAAATGGTTAGATTAATCCTTAAAAAAAATTTCTTCCATTTCAATGGAAAGCACTACCTTCAAACCCATGGAACTGCAATGGGCACAAAGACGGCAGTTTCGGTTCCTTTGCCAACATTCTCGTGGCATATATTGAAACAACAACTCTAAGCAAATCCGTGTTTAAACCAACAGTTTGGAACTACATAGACGATATTTTTCCCTACGGGACATAAGTAAATCAGACATCGAAGCCTCCATTGAACAAGCAAACTTACATCACCCAACTATTAAATTCACGGCCGAAACATCTGACACTGAGACTGTGTTTTTAGATACGGTTGTATACAAAGGCATAAGATTCAAGGAAAAATCTATCCTTAATGCAAAGACACATTTTACACAAAAAAGGATTTGTCAAAGGAGAAGCCTTGAGAATCCTACGAAAAAACTCCTCAGAAACAACCTTTGAGAAAAATAATTCGAATTCACTCAAAAAACGCTTGATAGACAGAGGCTACCCACAAATTTTGATAGAAAACCTGCTATCAGAAATATAATTCACAGAAAGGAAGTCTAAACTCCTAAAACAAAACAACAAGAAGGAAAAAGAAATACTGCTATTCGTGACACAATATCAACCCTCACTATAAAGGAAGCTTGAATGAAAAAGTGGAATTTTATACAAGACTAACCATACCTTTGCTAAATTTTTAAAGAACCACCTATCACTTTGTTACAAGAAAGGAAAATCATTAAAGGACATGCCTCTTAGAGCAAAAAGAAAGGTTAACAAAGGGTTTCACGCCGGTATTGCATTTTCTCACACAACAGGTTGGGGAGTATGTTAGCAATAATTCCACCTGGCTGCGTTTTATATAACAAGTGTGGGCACCTGTCTCGTTAGTATCAGTATAGTGTGCCTACCTGAAAATTGGACGACCCACCCCTTGCAAACGGCTCAAAATCTCATGACTCACCCCCTCTCTCCTCCGGCCCACCGCCCCCCCCCCCCCCATACTTTTTGACCCCTTCCCTTAGTTCGTTGCATGTGAAGATCGACGTGTTGAACGATCCAAACCGCATTCAGACGAACTAAACTGAGCCAGGCGTGGAACTTTTTCACAACGTTTGATTCGTCTCATGAAAAGTTTTACGTTTGGCCTAGGCCTTAGTTCGTTTACTGCTGTGACATTCTTAAGACCCGCTTGCTAACGGCTTAGTTGTTCAGATACATACGAATTACAATAAACATTTTCAGACGACAATATGGATGGATTTTTAACGTAACAGCGTAACAGTGTTCCTAAAAACAGCAAGGTTGTTCAGTCATGAAATTTTTCAAGCGTAAAGAAAAGGCTGACAGTGGTTATGTGGCCGGCTGCCGGTCTTGTTTTGAAAACAATAAATGGCTGTAACCCATAGTACAAACACTTATATTCTTTGCACCCTTAGCCTTTATCCTTAAATCCTTATCTTCCCTTAGAACCAAAAATTATTTCGAGAGGAGACAAAAGCAGACTGGCGTGACAGTCAGTTAAAGTTTAAAGAACCTTGACCGACAATTTGTAAAGAAAATGGTTTTGTTTCTTTTTCCGAGTTGGTGAAGATTGAGATGTTGGGCCAATAATGAATTTTTATGCACCTTTTCTATGTCTCTGGGGCGCCTCTTCCCCAATGTTGCAGTAAAGAAAGAATTTTGGAGAGATCACGATCGCTTCACAATAAAATATAATGCTTTTGTTTCAGTCCTCAGAAAAGTTATGAATATTTCATAACTGCCTATTTTTACGATAAGTTTCTCAAAGTGTCACCACTGGACCCAATTTCTCTTCAGTCAGTCTCAGATAATTTTCTTGGTGTAGAATTTTTTTCTTGGAGTGTAACAATTAAGTTTTGCCCCCAACCCTCGCTGGTCACCCGAGATTACGCGCGTTGGATTCCCTCCTTGTTTCCAGTTCGTCCCAATTCCTCAGGGTACTGTATTCGTTTTTTCCGCCCTCGCGTTTGTTCCCAGGATCTTCGCCTACGTAGCGATCGACAATGATTCTGGAAAAACACCTGCTCTTTATTTTCTTCTCTTATCTATGTCATTATCAAGTAACTTTGCATGAGCGCCATCAGCTTTTGTCATGCTTTTTGTTGTTGCTGGATCGAAATACTATAATCTTTGAAGGACAAAAAACGGGGAACGAGGGTAGCAGAAGTGGTGCCAAGGGAAAACGCCTCCTGACAGTTCAAGTCCTGGAAGTGACGTCAAAAGTGAGCAGAGTTCCTCATCATGTCCGAGATTTTTCTTCGGTAGATCCGATTTTTCCCTCTCTTCAAAAACCAACATTTCTAAATTTCAATTCGATCTGAAATATTGTAGTCGAGGAGCTACTTCGTGGATGCCTATAAGTTGAATAAAAGACCTTGTCTATATTATATGCGTTTGCTGCTCATACTGAGATCTACTGACACAAGGCGAGGAGACTTTCGAGTTCAGACATTAGGGACTTTAAGATAGGTCACTACGGTAAGCTGGGACGGTTGGATGCGTATACGGGCGGCCTGGGGCCATGACGGTAAGAAGCCGCGAAAATTTTCAATTTAAGATCGGACAACAAAACAGAGGACGGTGAAGAGGGTCTCAATGGGGTTAACCGATAGGCGTAAAACGGTCAAAAATTTAGCCGATAGACGTAAAAAGTGAAAAATTTTAATCGTTAGCCGTAAATAGGGTAAAAAAGAGTTAACCGTAAAAGAAAGTGTTCCCTAGATTTGCTACTGTTAAGGAAGGTACTAAACTCACTTATGGTTGCGTTTTTATATTATTATTTCCCGGCTAGTGTGACTCTAGCTGTACGCACGTTAGGCGAAGCGCCTTAACCAAGACCTAGGCTCTTTCCGGCGCTCTCTAGGGGAAATTATTTTTTCCATAGCGAAAGTGTGGCTTCTTTCCGGAGGTCGTGCCCTCGAGACACTAGTGAAACAACACGCAGAGATGTCACTGTTTGTAAAACACGTTGCCGATAAACAACATTTTCCTGTTTTTCTCTGACTCTACGGTAGAAATTGCCATGCCTAGTCCCTGTGCGGCGTCTTCCCACGCAGTCTCGGTCAAGGCATTTCGGTGGCGAACTCGCTCGGACCACGTGACCCGAAACGCATTAGCCGCGCAGAATAATGCGGCCTACGGACAAGGCAACGGCAGACAGTCGTTCCGTACAGTCCGTCGCTATCATTAAAAACACTGGACACGGGAATTTTGTTATTGGCCGTTTTCACACTAGAGCTAGAAATGGATCATCCGTCTGAGACTAGCCTGTATACAATCGCGTCCTCCCCACAGACACCTCTTCCCCGATTTTTTTCTGAGGGGAGGTGGTGGCTATACACAGGCTATCTGGAACGGATAATCCCGTCTTCAGAAGTCAGGCGGATTGTTCATTCAAACTTAAAACTATTCCATTTTCAAATTAAGATGTATTACCTATCTGACGCCAATCATCAAACGGATAACCCGTCTCACACGAATAATCCTTCTCTAGTGTGAAAACGGCCATTTCTGTTATAATGAATGTCGCGCCCCGACCTTGAGTTGGCTGTTCCCGTGTCTGCTTTTGCTTTTTCACAACGATTATTTTTAAATTGACTGTTGACATTTCTAAGTGTAAAATAATATTAGAAGTGGAATACTTTATAAAAAGTATAATCTATCAAATGTTAAAATTTTTCAAAAGAATAGCTTATTTCATCCCGAGATGATCCGAAGAGATTTATTTAAAAAAATACAGGTTAATTAATATTTAACTTTTTGAAACAAAAGAAGTTAATTTTTAACTTTTTCGTTAACCGTAACTGAAAAAAATTAACCGATAGCCGTAAAAGAGCCAAAATTTTAGCCGATAACCGTAAAAGCCACCACCCCATTGAGACCCTCGGTGAAGTCATGTGCGAAACTCGCTTGTAATTTCTTTCGCAGAAGGCTCAATTACTGAAGAAGAGTTTCTTACTTTATACGAAGAATACCAATCAGAAGAATAAGGGTACAAATTAAAGCTAGCTAGTTTTCAAAACTGTAGTCGATGTTTTTATTTGAACTTTCCTTTCCTAAGCCAACACAAATTTGAGTTAAAGAAATCTTTTCTTGATAAAAATACAGTTTTAAGTTATAAAAAGACGGCTACAATCATCAGTGTTAGGCCCAGTTGAAACGTCGAACTTCTCATGTGCCGAAACTAAAGCACAAATTACTAAAATTTATTTTCACTTGTTTAAAGCATTCTAGACCATTGAACATCGTGAAAATGAATCGAGTTCGACTATACTTTAAGTTCGACGCCTGAATCAACCTCGAACCATTTGGGTCGACCTAAATAGGTATTAAGTTCGGTACATGAAAAGATGAACGTTTGAACTGGGCCTTACCTTTCTTTTCGGCAATTTTCCTCTGCCATGGTGCTAATGGTGGACGACACTGGGTAGAAATCAAGCAGTCGCCATGCGGCCGCGAGCTAAGTTATGAATGAACTCAGACATTTTCGCTTTTTTTTTCATTTCACCGATAGGTAAATCAATGTAAACACAAGCGAACGCATATTTAACCCATTGGCTACTCAGTTTTAGAAGAAAAGTGACAATAAGTATGCATGAACTCTCAACGGTTTCACCGTTGTCTTCACGACGAGAAACCCGGCGAAAACATACCGTCCCAGAAGGACGACGGTAAAAGGTCACGCGTGTTTTGCGTGACGTGACATCTATCTAACCGTCCCAGGCGACCGTAGTGACCTATCTTAAAGTCCCTATTTGCGTGACGCAGCGCTCCGCGTCAACTCAACGTTTATCAGGAAACACATGAGCTTTGTTAGATCATCAGCGCATATATCACGGTTGCCCTGTGTTAAAAAGGTCTTCATTCAACCGATTTCTTATATACTCAGTAGTCTATATAAATAGAGGGTGTGAATGGTGTAAACTGACTAGCGACAAAGGGCGAAAAATATTACTGACCACCGACAGAACAAGAAAAAAATTGCCGACTACCGACAGGAAAAATATTAACCGTCTACCGACATGAACCGACATTATCGATGTTTGTTTCATAAATTAAAGAAGAGCGCTTTGTATTTTTTCTAGCTTAGGACGTGATCACATTACGTTTATGACTTATCAGATGGTCAATTTCCTGAGGAAAGTATTTCAAACTTCAAAAATGCTTGGTGGACAGAGGCTACCCACACAATTTGAAAGAAAAGCTGCTATCAGAAATAAAACTCAAGGAAGTCCCCGCTCCTGAAACAAAACAACAAGGAAGAAAAAGAGGTATGGCTTTTCGTGACATAAGTGACTCAACAATTATTCGCCGAAGGCGAAGTTAATATTGTTGAATAAACTCCGAGACGAAGTCGAGGGGATTATTCAACAATATTAACTGAGCCTGGGATAAATAATTACAGTAATAATTGTTTTAGCATATACACACGAGTTGATCTCAACAGAATCAGAAAGGAAACCATGAAAAAAACTATTATTTTGATTCAAGGGTGAATTCATGCGTGAACATGTAGCCGTAAACAGCAGACTCGCACAACAGTTGGATCTTTACAGTATTTTCAAACATGGCAAATCATAGTTTTAACTTTTTTGTAAGCTTTAGCATCAATGATTGAAAAGAAAACGTTGAAAGTTTAAATAACTCCCCTTAATGAGAAGAAACACAGAGCTTTATTTTCTTCTGTCCACTCACCGTGAATGAGACGGTTTTTTTGTCGCTTCTAGGCCTTTCCCGATTGCGCTGAGCACCTTTTGACCACTTTTTTGAGTTTGGAGCACTATTTTGCATTTTGAGCACCCTTAAGCACTTTTTCGCACTTTGGACAACATTTGAGCAATAATTCATTTCACTCCTCACGGGAGAGATATGAACTCAATAAATTGACCTCGCTCCCAATGTGTGGCTTCATAGCTCAGTTGGTAGAGCAACGCACCGGCAACGCGGAGGTCACGGGTTCGAATCCTGTTGAAGCCCTGATTTTTTTCAGGCTTCTTCTTTCCAATTGCTTATTGGAAAATTTACTGCGATGATCATTCTTCACTTTCAAAAACTGTGTGTCGCTCGAAAGGAGAATCGTGTTCCAGGTCATAAATTTGAATAACTAATGATGTTGTCAAGAATAAAAGACCGTTGTCATGGAAAGGCACGTGGACTTATCCTTACTGAGCCTGAGAACAGAAGTTTCTGGTGGTGGGTGGGTGATTTCTGGTCATCAAGAATTTTTTTATAGCAATCTGGTGGGCAGGATATTTTTTCCCTTTTTTCCCATAAGCTTTCCATTACATTTATGCTGCATGCAATTTTTTTCTTCCGACAAGCCCTTGCAGGAATCTTTTTTTCGAAATCACCACCCCGTTTATAAGACCACCTCGTTATTACGGCCATATTCTTTCAAACCAAACGTAAAAACCATTGAGTCATTTTATTATTTTGAGGACCCTGTTAATGCGACCACCTCGTTATTACGACCAGGATTTTATGGCCCAACGGTGGTCGGATTAGCGGGGTTCCACTGTACAATTGGTTAAATATATTTCAGCTTGCTTTGATTTCCGTGACAAATTGTTAGCAAAGTAAATTAATTGCAATAAGATGAAATTTTAGTTTTTCTGTTTTTCTCTTAAGGTAGCTTTTGCAATACTATGTGTACATGTATGGTCATGCAACAGTAGTAGTGGACGGCTGTTCAGGGCTTTTTTATCGATTAGTTAAAGAGCCAATTATAAAGTAATATAACGAACACGTGATCAATATCGATTTAGTGACGGCACCACTATCTGTGAACCGGAAGTTGTTAAACCGGAAGTGTCACAGGACAACATGTTGAGCTGATTCCACAGAAGCTAAAAATAACTAAAGCGAAATCAAAAACTCGGTTCCCATTGGCTGAAATTTGACAATTTCCTGTCAACCTTTCAAGAGTTGCCCAATCATAGTCTTTTGGGTGGAAATTGACCAATCACTGTTTGCCCCTTGGAATGGGCGGAGCATTCTTGTCGTTATTAGTAGCTGTCTGACTAGAATGTCCTCATTTTTATCAAGATGGCGGAAGATGACGATGTTCCATGTCAGAGAGAACGTTTTTTAGTGACGTCACCAGTTGTTAAACCGTAAGTGTCACAGGACAATATGTTGAGCTAAAAATAAAGCGAAATCAAACGTTACTATTAAATGGACGAATATTTTATTTAAGCAAATCCAGGTATGAACCACAGATCTCTTTCGCTCTTCTGAGATAGAAATATACATATAAGCACAGCACTAAACAGTACCTAAAATCTTCTGAGAAGCAGGAAATCGCCTCCTAAAATCGGCTAAATCGCACCTTCGATCGTCTCCGAATCGTGATAAACTTATGGAAATTACCTTATGAAGCCAATAACAAGCATCTAAGGCCAGTATGAGCTCTTGAAAATTCTCCAAGTCGCTCTCCTCCGTAAAGTTTTTCAGAAAAGGAAGCAGTATTTTGATTCCGGGTTTTGATCCATCTCTCTCACGAGATGCGAACTCGACCGTGTCTCGATTGAAATAAGGCACATAAACAGTTTTACCCATGAACCTTTGAGGGTCGTGACGCACACCGCCTGGTCATGCAAATAAAGCTTGTTGTTGTTGGAACAATTATCTGTCAACAGCTGTAAAACTGACCAATCGGGCTCCGTTTCTGGGCTGACGGAGAGTTTGTTTACAACAAAAGAGTCCGCAGTCCGTCTTTTGTCGTCCAAATCCCTTATTGTAACATAAAGTCGTGGTTTGCAATCGCACTGGCTGAGATAAGAACTAAACGGATTTTAAGAGAATAGGCGGACTGCAAGCAGTCTAACATAAAGCCGAAATGTCTGAAATCTACAACGTCGTCTTCTACGCCTGTACGCACCGGCAGCGGTTTTTGCCGCGTCACGCAACTCAAAGATTCCAGTGACGTTTAATTATGTAGAAAAACCTCTTATATATAAAGCAAGCTGGGGACCTCTGGGCTGAGGAAATGGAAATTCCTCTGACCGTAATTATATATACGTAATCCATAACCGGATTAGCATTCGTTAGGCAGGTCTACATGGGGTAATACTTTTTTTTTTCAAATAACAATTAAGTATTTTCTTGGCTTTTCTGTGGTTATAACGATTATTTTCAATCCATTGCAGGTAGCAGAGATCTGAAGAAGACAAATCTATTTTTTGAAAAAGTTGTCGAGTTTTGTCAATTTCGTCGTCTAAAACCCCTTTCAAGATGGAAAACAAGGGTTTTAAAGGAGCCCTCAGCCATGAGAAGTCACGTGAAGGCCTAACAAGCTTCTCTGCATGACCAGTTTCACTAGAAAGTTTTTAAGGTTAACTTTTTATGACCAATGTTTAAAATTCCTGCCTATAAATATATAGACTGCGAGAATGTCGTTGTTTGGAATCGCGCTGACTGGGATGAGAACCAACCACGTTTGCCAGGGTCCTCTCATCTCCTACTTCCGCTCCGGTAGATGAGTAGGAGAGGACCCCAGAGACGGGGTTGGGCTGAGAACTAGACGGATTTTAAGAGAAAAGGCGAACCGTAAGCTTGGTGTTTAAAAACTAACATACAGTTTCGCATGTTTCAACCAGTAATTTTGTCTAGCTACATTATCGCTCTTAAAATCCACAATAGATAGAGAGCGCTTGTGGGGGGCGAGCGGCAAGCTTCAGCTCAAAAACGCTAGAATCCTATGCGAGTGATTTACAAGCTTTTCTCGTGTTCTCCCAACATCCCGCGTAGGTTATCACGCCGGTAAACCCATAGAAAGTTTGGTCTATTGCTTAAATATTCACCGCGCTAGGTGCTGAATATACAGCAAAAAAAATCGCTGTCGTGAGCGGGTGTCTAGAGAATGACGATCTAGAAAACGAAGACCTACGGCCCATAAAACGACGCCCTAGAAAATGGCGACCTCTTTATATTCGCATTTTCTTTCAAAAACTAAATTCCAAACGACACTTTTCATATTTTCAGGTCGTGAATGAAATATATGTAATGACTCATATTTTGAACTGCAGATAAAGATGTGAAAGAAGAAATAGTTAAATAAACAACCCAAGGGGTCGGAAAAAAAAAAAAAAACGGAAAAAATTGAGGCCTGACTAACGAACGGACCCTTGACAAAATCTGGATCAGACAGGATCGGTTCAACCCCTGAAAACTATCCCAAACCTTTTGTCATTAAGTGAAGTACAGGGCGGGGTTGATCCTATCCGGGCTTTGCTCAGTGATGGTTACATTATAGACGTACAGCCTGTCACCCCTTGCAGTTTTTCACTAAAAATAATTTACGCATCCAAAAGACTAGAGTGGGCCATTTCCTCTGTGTCCAGTTAACCTCTCTTGATTACTTTTTACGGTGCCCTGTAATCAGTAGGGAAACCAAGCTGTCATTTACAATAAAAGCTTTGGTGATTTTAACCGTACTGTATTTAATAGCAAACAAAGGTGAAATAAATTATCATGTTGCATAAACAATTCAGAGTCAATGAAGTTTTTAAAGTGCAATGACATGATACATTCTTACGTTTTATAAGGATCAAAGTCTTGAAACTCAGGGTGAAATACATAACAACCATTAATGATTAACATACATTTTTACTTATTAACTGAGATAATTTACCCTTCGAGCAGGGGCTATATTTTCTCGGCGTGAGCTGTCGTGCGAAAAGTAGCCTCTGCCGACAACCGTTCAAATCCGTCCAGAAATCTGGACGAAAAAAAAACGGGTTTTTTCCTGTTCTTGACCGGTTTAGAGGATTGCATGAGTCTTGCGTAGCAGATCAGAGTTGTCGCAATTTTTTTATTCCCCCGAAACTCGCGTCATTTGACGACAGGCCTGACGATTAATTTTGCTTGCGAATCGCGTGACGAGTTTCGCGCATGCACGATAGAAAATTGAACGGTTGTCGGCAGAGGCTACTTTTCGCACGCCAGCTCACACAGCGAGAATTTAGCCTCTGCTCGCATGATACCGAAAATTTTAACCGACTACCCATAAAGTAACTGAATTTTAACCGACAAGTGGCCCCCCTCCCCACCTCCCCCACTCCCCATTCAACCCCTCTAAATAGGCCTTATAACGGTTGGAAAGCCATCTTGACGAGTAGGCAACCGCGTGAGAAATTAGTGTTTGTATGAGAATCTAATGTCGAATAATTCTGAAAAAATATGAATTGTAAACTAAAACTTCACTCCTAACGATTCTACTGAATACTAAAAAATTGGTGGGCGTTACATGCAGTTACATGCGCTAGAACCATTTTATAAAAGTTGTCTCTAAAGATTTCTCTTCCGGCCGACTAAAATTTCCCGGGAAAAATTGCAGACAAATATATGGAAAATCTAAGCAAGCGTCTGGAGAAATTTAAGCGTAGTAACGGCCCCCAAAATTTCTTAGTAAAATCCTTTGCTTTAGTTAAAAATTCATATTTTTTTCATAACAGCCGTTTTACGGAAATTATTCGACGCATTAGATTCTCAATAAACACTATTTAATTATTTATTTATTAATTCATTTAATCAAGTTTCAGATTTACAATTACAATGACGATTAAATCAATCAATCACTCAATCTGAGGTAGGCTTAAAACAGAGTACAAGACTCCTTAAAAATAAGCCACTGTAATTTCTCACGCGGTTGCCTATTGTCAAGATGGCTTCTAAAACCATGATAAGGCCTATTTCACCTTGACACTGCCTGGAGACAATTCAGCATGACAGACACATTATTTTACCAGAGACTCAATTTCTGCCATTTGCTCTAGGGCAACCGGGTTCTCCTATTTTCAGCCTTACACAATGCCATCCACTTAAATTAATGAAATAACAGCAACAAAATTAACTGTACCTTTTAACAGTCAACCTCAGACTGTACCTTAAATTTGTGCTTTTGAGCGCTGAAGAGTAATAAAGTTTAAGAAAACACGCTGATCCTATCTGTTGATTAAACTACTTTTATCTATCTAGAAATGATTGGGAGTCGAAGAAGTTTTTAATTTTTCGAAAGTTACAAGCCGGTCCTGATTAATTCGAATGATTCTTCTTAGTTCATCGCTTTCCAGATGAAATTCATGTCAAGAAATGCCTGTTATTTCTGATAAACTACATCAGCGTAGTGCCGGGAGGACTTGAAATGAAAACTTCGGTACCCATTGCCAATACTGGTCACTATATAGTCTAATAACGACACCTGACTGTTTTGTTCAACTTTTTAATGAGCGGTTAAAATCAATTTCCTATGACTAATGGATATAAGCAAATTCATTCATTGTAGTGCTAACAATTAAATTCTCTTTCAATTCATATGGAGAACATTAACAGATGTTATCACCGTGTATGTCTCCCCAAAAAATCGTCTTGTTTGGGACACACCCTTAACCGGGGAGCCTGTGACGAGTAGGCTCCTCCGAGTCGATCAAAAAGTTTGACCAGGAGCCCATCATCATTTGATGGGCTCCTGGTTTGACCGACTATTAAAAGAACTAGAGCTGTCAGGAGAAGGGGTTTGTATTTTTCCTTTAACTTTAGAGAATGGATTAAACTCGCCGCATGCGAATTTTTATTGCTTCCTACAAGCAATAAAAATTAAGTTCTCATTATATTTCTATATGGTACAAATACACACCAATCAAGTACCAATCAAGAAGTCAGTGCCCTTTTTAGTTAATTGATTAATTTAACAGCTTGTAAATAACTATAATATTCTGCTTTGGGTACAATAAATTTGTTGTTGTTGTTGTCAAATTAATGCATTTATAGATATCATGATCTACAATACCATGTACATGCAGAGAAGATCTTGCGAAATGTCATTTTAAGATCTGTTGTCACTCAGGAAGCGTTGGCGTAATATAATATTAGGGTTGCGTGAGATCTAAAGTGGTTTAAGTAATTAAAACATTTTCGAGGTCATTTCAGTTCATCACGTTAGTTCTCAGTGGTCCAAGATGACTGCGCTGAATTCTTCGGATCCAAACTTCGATTTTTACCTTTCGATAATTCAAGACAAAGGTTACTGGTTAACTTTAGTATTCGTTGGATTTTTTGTGGCGTTCGTGATCATTATAGGAAACTCAGTTCTCCTCTTCATAACTTACAAGGATCCTCGAAAAACCCTTCGTACTCCGCCATGTTTATTGATCACCAATTTGAGCGCTTCTGACTTGCTTCTTGGGCTGTTAAACGTTTCTCTCGTGGCGGTGAGAGATGTGTATCGTTTTAAGCAAGTAAATATGCCTTTCCTTGGATTATTTAAGGCAATCATGTATACTGTTTTCATTACAACTATCTTCGTTAGTGGTTACTCAATAGTAGCTATGTCAACAACTTGCTTTGTGGCGATTAACAAGCCAATGGAATATAAGACCATCATCACTAAGAGAAGACTCAAGATATTCATCGGTGTTTTATGGCTGATTTCTTTGTCGACCTGTGTTCTACCTGTGGCGAACGTGCCTGAGAAAACTTATACGATGATTTATCTCCACACGCACGCAACTGTACCAGCCATTTTGTTGACTGTGATTTACACGAATGTATTCCGCGCTCTCGCGAGACGTACACGCGAAGTTCAACGAGATGGTTACAACTCTGTAGCGAAGAACGCTCTGGAACGTGAGAAAAAAATGGTAAACGCCATTGTTATAATTCTTGGATTATTCTACATCACATACATGCCTCAGTACATAACTCTTCATCTACTGCACTTCTGCGAATCGTGCGAGAATTCGTTAACTTTCCACATGATTGATGTAGCCTTGTCTAGATTTTTATATATAAGTTCCGCTATCAATCCCTTCGTATATGCTTGGAGAGTACCAAAGTATCGCCAGGCCTTTCAAGATTGCTGGAAGATGTACCGTGGTAAACTGAGAATTACCTCTCACAAATCATTCGCACTTCATTCGCGTCGTCGAACGTTTTTGGATGGTAGGAGCAGAGCGCAAAGCGAGCCAACTGAATCAACCAACTTTTAAATTATTCAATGAGTTATTCTTGTTCTCTCGGAAGACAATATTTCAAGCTCTCTCGTATTTCGCTCGCTTTTACTATAAATTTAAAAATAAAGAAACTGTAATTATTGCAGTGTACAAGCGCCGGAACGACACAAAACGTGCGTTACTTGTTGTTATCAACAAGAAAACAAAATCTCCACAAGTGGGCCTTTAATTAATGCACGTTGGTAGATCATGGTCACTTCAAAGGATGTTCGGAAAAAGTGAACAAGCAAACTTCAAGGTTATTCTTAGGGTATTAAATTACATTCATTTGGTGAACATTGGAATCGAATAATTAAGTAGTTTTAAATGAAAAATGCTTTTATAGATCCTGAACCCGTTACATCCTTTTGCCGTATCTTGCACCTTGGTCAGCTAAGCTTCTTAATTCTGACAAAAATCCTTAATACTCCTAAATGTTACTGCTTTAGCAAAAGCAAAATGGCGGGCAAGTCACGTAGCTGATAAAGAAAGGTCAATAAACCCAGATAAGAATCAACCTTTTGTTGTTGGCCTTTGGAAAATGACGAACTTCATTATTGTGTTTATTTTTGCTTTCATGCTTTATTTGCCCCCCTGTAGTTCGGAGAACAATTTTATCGTTTTAATGTTGTGTACAATTTTCTAGGTTATCAACTTTTCCACAACTGAGAAAGGAATGGAGGAGAAAACTCCTTCTTGTCAGAACTAAGATAACGGAGCGTATAATGAATTGAAGGAGGCACACTCGTTAGAGATGACTCGAGACCGTTCTCGCTGGATACCCGCTCCTCTTTCCGGTTTTTTCTTGTAAGTTCCGCCGGTATGATTGTTGTTTTCTGTAGCCTCCCACGCAAACTATCCAGGCAAGGAATTCAACACGCGCCCCCAGAACTGAAGATCTGCGCGGAAGGCCAAATTTCCTACGTACGGTTGCTCGAAATACTCCTCTGTCCCGCAAAGGTTCGGGTTTCCAAAAAAGGGTAGCCTGTTCCAGGCGTTCAGATAGTGGGGAGCGGTGCGAAGTAAAAAGGAGCACGAAAAAATACAACTCACCTCTCTCCCCGGTCCCCCTCTACTTTTCATCGCTTTCTTTACTTCGCACCGCTCTCCACTATCTGAACGCTTGGAACAGGCTAAAAAAAAGGGTCACTCAAAGTAAACTCGCGGGCAACTTCCCACCTGAAGTCGAAATTTTTCCCTAAGCGAGAAGTAAGTGTTAAAGTTGGCTAAGTGAGGGGCAGGTGGGCAGTTTCCCAGGAACCTAAATAGATCCTTAAACTCTGACTGGTGGGATGGATAAGAAAGTGCGGATGGGTGACCAACCTTGAATATCCTGTCTTGTAGACTCTTATTTTTTTGTTTCATTTCTCTCTCTGTCTCTTTTTTTAATGCGTCGATGGCATAACATATTTGGTATAATTTTATATTGTCGGTGTACAGATTGCAACAGTCGCCCTGTTTCTAGGTTCTTCGCCTACGTCGACATCGAGGATCCTAGAAACGAAGTCAGGCGTTTTACAGTCAATCCTTTTCAATCACTTTACAGTGTTAATACACTTTACCAACTCAGTATTTTCATGAATAAAAGACAAATTTTTGTTCTTCGGGTATCAGTTTCTTGGTATGTGTCTTCACTTGAGCCCTTTTCAATTAGTCCAGTTTGTTTTCTATAAACTTCCTATCCCTATCATAGTGAGTTTCCTAGCAGGTGTTTTTTTTATATTAAAGCATAACAAGTTAAGTCTTGAAGCAGTTCAACTTCACGAAAAAAAAGGACACCTTACTTGGTCCGCAATTTATCCTGTAATATTGCCTGAATTATTTCGTTACGGGCTGAAATTTTTACTAAGCCGACTAAAAAAAGAAAACAAAATTGTCTTTCAATTACCTATATCAATTCATGACTTAGCATACTTTCTTTATATAGGCCTGTGTCAATACTGGCTGGAATGCGGTTTGGACATATACTAGTCGGCTCCTTTCACTGACAAAAACATCAAATATCATGCCCTCGAGCCAAGGTCTTATTAAAGTAGTATCGTGCATTAGCGCAAGGAAAGCCATGTACAACTCTTCAGTCTTGATGAAAACTTCACTGAAGTTCTTCAAAGATAAAATATCTATCCGGGTTTTCCTGCAGACAATTCACAACAAGTTTTGACGCTGCAGCGTTCAGCACTCAACTGTATGTAATGAAAGCTTTCTCGCAAGAATTTTGCCATTAATGATACACTAAAAATATATGATAACTGTGAAATATATCTTATTTTTATGCTCATTCTTGGACAATAGATTTCATGTTGCCGTGCGTCTTTTCATCAATAGATCACAAATGGCCTCAAAATGCGTAAAAACAAAAAAAGTGCTGGGAGTGTCATGTCTGTCACTGGTCCTTGGTTACTGGTGTCCTTACCTAAGAGAGAATAACGTCATCTGTGATCTAACCTGAGATCAGGCCCAATTTGAGCGGTTCTCATACATTCTCTCTAACGGCTACTGCTGAACTGAATAGGTGAAACGAAAATTGAGTCTGATCTCAGGTTATCTGTGATCTATTACTGAACAGGCGCACGGCAAAATGAAATCTATTCGTTGCATAAAATCCATTAAAAAAGAAAAGAAAAGAATAGAAGAAGAAGAAGAAAAAAAAAAACTTTCCCCGAACCGCAACCATTCGACTTTTGGAGGATTTGTGCCAGCTTAGGCATTTTCCAAGTCACAAACGCCACGTTACGTCTCTGCTTTTTCGTTTCTTCTTTACCTTACTTGTAGACAGTTTCTCCCGAATGCTTTTCAAGGCCTTTTCTTGCTCAAAGAAGAATAATTGTGCAAACATTTTTCAAACTGCGAGTTTCTCGTAGCTATGCCACACGATGCAATTGTTGGAAAGATTTCCTCAAGTCGCCAAGAACTTTTTCGTCTTGCTTTTTTTGTGCTTCGTACATGTAAACAGCTCCTGCTAAGCTTTTTTCGAGACCTTCACTTGCTTAACCCAAAATAATCTCGCAAACATTTTCTGAAAACCACCAGCCATGTTGAACAAAACAAAGAAAACAAGTTGTACTGACGTCACCCGTGTGTGTCTGTACTCTTTAGATCGTGAGCAACGACCAATCATACAATCAGTGTGCGCAGCATTTACTACGTTGAATGATTTTTTTAAATATCATATTTCATAAATTATATACGATGATAATTATACAATTACATTTTATCCTACAGTCTTAAATTCTAACAAGTACTAATGACAGCCTAATATATCAGAGGTAATATTGTCCACTACTTCTTGTAACAGTCCGGCTCTCCTTGCAAACAAGGTCATTACGAATAACGATACTTGAATCCTGAATTATCGCATGCAATGTATAACTTCCTCCTTACAAATTTTAATAGTTCCTTTATTCTCTGAGAGTCGTGTTATTAATTATAAAAACAATTGAAAAGTAGAGCAGTTCATATTGCAATGTCTTAAGGTAATTTCAGTGACTTTTTTGGTTTCGCGTTCGTTGCTCTTTGCGCGGAATGGTTAGAATATCCTTCTTGTTTTTTACTCTGAGAAAACTTCTATTGAATCTTTAGCTTGAATCTTGAATCTGACTGCGTTCGCCGTTTGCCGTAAAGTAACCAGACTCTAAATCTACAGATCTCTCTAATATTTGTTCTGTTAACAACCAATACGGAGTTTTATTCAATTCGTTTTAGCACAGACATGTCAGAACACGTTAGTAGCAATCTAAATCAATACATGTTCCCTCTAAGAAAAATTTTACTTGCATTACTTCTTGTAACACTGTGTCCGGCTCTCCTTGCAAACAAGGTCATTACGAATAACTATACTACAATCCTGAATTATCGCATGCATTGTATAGCTTCCTGCTCACAAATTTTAATAGTTCCTTTATTCTCTCGGAGTGTTATTAATTATAAAAACAATTGTAAAGTAGAGCAGCTGTTCATATTGCAATGTCTTAAGGTAATTTCAGTGACTTTTTTGGTTTTGCGTTCGTTGTTCTTTGCGCGGAATGGTTAGAATATCCTTCTTCTTTTTGGGTTCTCAGTTCACTCGAAAGTAAATCTAAGGCCATTCGTGATCGCTCAGCGCATTTCCCCGCACTTGGGAGCCACTTCAACGCACCTGTCTCGTGATTAGACTCTTATTCAGAATAGTTCTTTTGTAGGACGTTCCACGACTCCTAAACGACTCCTTCGATTTTGGTTTCACGACAAATTGTGCCCCAATTACACAAACAAATCCAACGTCAGCTAACGTCTGCAGTGTACCGATGTCCTAAGTCATTTTATCAAATGAGGCCCGGGAATACCGTAAAATTCTGAAAATAAGCTCCTCCAAACATAAGTCCCCCAAACACGCAACGCAAAAACGCCTCCGTTTAATCGCCCCTCCGAATATAAGCTCCCGGGGGCTTGTTCTTGGAAATTGCCCTCAAATACAAAGTAAAACAAAGCAAAAACGGTAAATTTCCTTCCAACTATAAGCTAGCCCAATCAATTTTGAAGCGCAAATTTTCCTCCGTTCATAAGCCCCTCCAAAAGTAAGCCCCTCAAAAAGGGTCTTTGAGAAATATAAGCCCCGGGGCTTATTTTAGGGGGCGTGATTTTCCAATCGCCATTTTCAGTCTTGATACGAGACATAAGAAATTTAGAATTGAACTGTAACACTTTATTTCACTGATACCCATTCTAGATTCAAAGTGCTTAAAAATACGTATGCTTCTGTCCCTTATATGCTCATAACGTAAGTTTGTAGAGTCGAAAAAAACCCAGTAGTTAATCTGTGTATTTCATATTTGAACTATTTGCAGGCAAAAACCAAAGTATTTTCAGGCTAAAATTGTCTCCTCTAAGCAACAAAGAACTATGATAACAGAGAGATTTAGAGTTAAGTTTACGGAAAACTAGACTGTTCACAGTCCTCTATTTTTCCGCAAGATCATTGAGATCGAGAGCTTTGCGTTACGGGCTACCCATCTTGCATGAGTGTCAAAACTACTTACGGGGCCGGGGCGGTTTGGGTTTGAACTATAATCCCTGACGTCCGCCCCCTCGGTACATTTGAAAATCAAGATAGCCGTGACGTTAAGACGCGGTATATCTAAACGATCTCACGAAAAAACAGGGGACTGTGAACAGTCTAACGGAAAACGGCAAACGTGAATTTGTACCATATGACCAAGTTTTCCCTTCACTCACTTGTCTTTTACTGTGAATTACTTCTACAGAAAATGAGTAGTTTCACGCTAGTTTTATTTATAAGAATTAGTTGGCACAGTTTTCATCTGCTCATTTTCCTACTCTGAGAAAAATTCTTATCTTGAATTTGACTGCGATCGCTGTTTGCCGTAAAGTAACCTGACTCTAAATCTACAGATCTCTCTAATATTTGTTCTGTTAACAACCAATACTGAGTTTTATCAGGAGCCCATGGGCTCCTAGTTTTTTCAATTCGTCTTAGCACAGACATGTCAGAACACGTTAGTAACAACCTAGATCAATACATGTTCCCTCTAAGGAAAATTATACTTGCATGGCTTCACAATAGTACTTTCCTTCTTTTCGAGTGTATAATTATCGGATAAATAATAAATATGTACTTGAAATGGTATTCAAAGGCCTGAAGAAATGCTGATCTCCTTGGTATTTGTTCGAGTTGACAGAAATCTGAAGTCAAGAAATGCCTGAATAAATAATTATTTGTGATAAACTACACCAGCGTATATGTACTTGAGAAACTAAAATGAAAACTTCGGTACCCGTTACCAATACTGGTCATGAGGTCTAATAAGATCTAATAACAACACATGACTGTTTTGTTCAACTTCCGCAATGAGCGGTTAAAGTCAGTTTCCTATGAAACTGTAGTGCTAACAATTAAAACCTCTTTCAATTTATAGGGAAAATATTACAGATGTGATCACTGTGGATGTCTCACCAAAAAATCGTCTCACGCACCATTAACCGGAGATCCTCCAATCGTTCGATTGACTTCGATTGGGTTCGGTAATCGAACTTAATCAAACTCACCTCAAAATTTTGCCAATCGAACATAAAACCAGTTTCATGCGTTCCGTTCAAATAAGTTATGTATTGGCTTCAATTTCAAACACGAGTACGATTGAGTTCGATTGAGTTCAGTAATCGAATTCACCGAAAAGTTCCAGTTCGATTATGTTCGATTACCGAACCAATCCAACAACAATCCGACCGATTCGGTTCTATTGAGTTCGATTGATTTTTGGTCCGGTTTCCTTCGATTGACTACGCCGGGAACAAGTTAAGAACTAGCTGTAAGGTGAAGGGTTTGCATTTTTTCTTTAACTTGGCATGTGAATTTTTATTGCTTCCGATAGTTGTACAAGCAATACAAATTAAGTCCTCATCATATTTGTATATAATGGTACAAATACACACCAATCAAATTAATGCATTCCTAGATATCATGATCTACAATACCATGTACTAAGAGGGTACTTTAAATATACAGAGAAGATCTCGTCTTACATGTCTTAGTCTCCTTATGAAATGTCATTTTAAGATCTGTTGTCACACAGGAAGCGCTGGCGTAATATTATATTAGGGCTGCGGGAAATTGAAAGTGATTTAAGTAATTAAAACATTTTCAAGGTCATTTCAGTTCATCACGTTAGTTCTCAGTGGTCCAAGATGACTGCGCTGAATTCTTCGGATCCAAACTTCGATTTTTACCTTTCGATAATTCAAGACAAAGGTTACTGGTTAACACTAGCAGTCGTTGGATTTTTTGTGGCGTTCGTGATCGTTATAGGAAACTTGGTTCTCCTCTTCATAACTTACAAGGATCCTCGAAAGACGCTTCGTACTCCGCCATGTTTATTGATCACCAATTTGAGCGCTTCTGACTTGCTTCTTGGGTTGTTAAACGTTTCCCTTGTAGCGGTGAGAGATGTGTATCGTTTTAGGCAAGTAAATATGCCTTTCCTAGGATTATTTAAGGCAATTATGTTTCCTTTTTTCATTACAACTATCTTCGTTGGTGGTTACTCAATAGTTGCTATGTCAACAACTTGCTTTGTGGCTATTAACAAGCCAATGGAATATAAGACCATCATCACTAAGAGAAGAGTCAAGATATTCATCGGTGTTTTATGGCTGATTTCTTTGTCGACCTGTGTTCTACCTGTGGCGAACGTGCCTGAGAAAACTTATACCATGATTTATCTCCACACGCACGCAACTGTGCCAGCCATTTTGTTGACTGTGATTTACACGAATGTATTCCGCGCTCTCGCGAGACGTACACGCGAAGTTCAACGAGAAGGCTACAACTCTATAGCGAGTAAAGCACTGGAACGTGAGAAAAAATTGATCAAAGCAATTGTTATAATTCTTGGATTATTCTACATCACATACATGCCTCAGTACATAACTCTTCATCTACTGTACTTCTGCGAATCATGCGAGAATTCGTTAACTTTCCACATGATTGATGTAGCCTTGTCTAGATTTTTATTTATAAGTTCCGCTATCAATCCCTTCGTATATGCTTGGAGAGTACCGAAGTATCGCCAGGCCTTTCAAGATTGCTGGAAGATGTACCGTGGTAAACTGAGAATTACCTCTCACAAATCATTCGCGCTTCATTCGCGGCGTCGAACGTTTTTGGATGGTAGGAGCAGAGCGCAAAGCGATCAACTGAATCAACCAACCTTTAAATTATTCAATGAAAGTAAAGCTTCACGAGTTAACAAGTAGGAGTGTACTTCTGGTTCTCCCGGAAGACAATATTTCAAGCTCTCGCATATTTTGCTGGCTTTTACGATATATTTAAAAATAACGAAACCGTGTAATTATTGCAGTGTACAAGCGGTGGAACGACACAAAACGTGCGTTACTTGTTGTTATCAACAAGAAAACAAAATCTCCACAAGTGGGCCTTTAATTAATGCACGTTGGTAGATAATTGTCACTTCAAAGGATGTTCGGAAAAAGTGAACAAACAAACTTCAAGGTTATTCTTAGGGTAATTACATTCATTTGGTGAACATTGGAATCGAATAATTAAGTAGTTTTTTATGAAAAATGCTTTTATAGATCCTGAACCCGTTACATCCTTTTGCCGTATCTTGCACCTTGGTCAGCTAAGCTTCTTAATTCTGACAAAAATCCTTAATACTCCTAAATGTTACTGCTTTAGCAAAAGCAAAATGGCGGGCAAGTCACGTAGCTGATAAAGAAAGATCAATAAACCCAGATAAGAATCAACCTTTTGTTGTGGGCCTTTGGAAAATGACGAACTTCATTATTGTGTTTTTTATGCTTTCATGCTTTATTTGCCCCTGTAGTTGGGAGACAAATTTTATCGTTTTAATGTTGTGTAAAATTTTCTGGGTTATGAACTTTTCCACAACTGAGAAAGGAATGGAGGAGAAAACTCCTTCTTGCCAGAACTAAGATAACGGAGCGTATAATGAAGTGAAGGAGGGCACACTCGTTAGAGATGACTCGAGACCGTTCTCGCTGGATACCCACTCCTCTTTCGGTTTTTTCTTGTAAGTTCCGCCGGCATGATTGTTGTTTTCTGTAGCCTCCCACGCAAACTATCCAGGCAAGGAATTCAACACGTGCCCCCAGAGAGATCTGCCCGGAAGGCTAAATTTCCTACGTAAGGTTACTTGAAATACTCCTCTGTCCCGCAAAGGTTTGGATTTCCAAAAAAGGGTAGCCTGTTCGAGGCGTTCAGATAGTGGGGAGCGGTGCGAAGTAAAAAGGAGCGCGAAAAAATATAACTCACCTCTCTCCCCGGTCGCCCTCTACTTTTCATCGCTTTCTTTACTTCGCTCCACTATCTGAACGCTTGGAACAGGCTAAAAAAAGGGTCACTCAAGGTAAACTCGCGGGCAACTTTCCACCTGAAGTCGAAATTTTTCCCTAAGTGAGAAGTAAGTATTAAAGTTGGCTAAGTGAGGGGCAGGTGGGCAGTTTCCCAGGAACCTAAATAGATCCTTAAACTCTGACTGGTGGGATGGATAAGAAAGTGCGGATGGGTGACCAACCTTGAATATCCTGTCTTGTAGACTCCTATTTTTTTGTTTCATTTCTCTCTCTGTCTCTTTTTTTTAATGCGCCGATGGCATAACATATTTGGTATAATTTTATATTGTCGGTGTACAGATGGCAACAGTCGCCCTGTTTCTAGGTTCTTCGCCTACGTCGACATCAAGGACCCTAGAAACGAAGTCAGGCGTTTTACAGTCAATCCTTTTCAATCACTTTACAGTGTTAATACACTTAACCAACTCAGTGTTTTGATGAATAAAAGACAAATTTTTGTTCTTCGGGTATCAGTTTCTTGGTATGTGTCTTCACTTGAGTCCTTTTCAATTAATCCAGTTTGTTTTCTATAAACTTCCTATCCCTATCATAGTGAGTTTCCTAGCGAGTGTTTTTTCATATATTAAATCATAACAAGTTAAGTCTTGAAGCAGTTCAACTTCCCGACGAAAAACGAAAAAAAAGGACACCTTACTTGGTCCGCAATTTATCCTGTAATATTGCCTGAATTATTTCGTTACGGGCTGAAATTTTTACTAAGCCGACTAAAAAAAGAAAACAAAATTGTCTTTCAATTAGCTAACAATTCATGACTTAGCATATATTCTTTATATAGGCCTGTGTCAATACTGGCTGGAATGCGGTTTGGATATATACTAGTCGGCTCCTTTCACTGACAAAAACATCAAATATCATGCCCTCGAGCCAAGGTCTTATTAAAGTAGTATCGTGCATTAACGCAAGGAAAGCCATGTACAACTCTTCAGTCTTGATGAAAACTTCACTGAAGTTCTTCAAAGATAAAATATCTATCCTGGGTTTTTCTGCAGGCAATTCACAACAAGTTTTGACGCTGCAGCGTTCAGCACTCAACTGTATGTAATGAAAGCTTTCTCGAAAGAATTTTGCCATTAATGATACACTAAAAATATATGATAACTGTGAAATATATCTTATTTTTATGCTCATTCTTGGACAATAGATTTCATGTTGCCTTGCGTCTTTTCATCAATAGATGATAAATGACGTCAAAATGGGTAAAAACAAAAAAGTGCTGGGAGTGTCACGTCTGTCGCTGGTTCTTGGTCACTGGTGCCCTCACCCAAGAGAGAATAACGTCATCTGTGATCTGTTACTGAACAGGCGCACGGAAAAATGGAATCTATTCGTTGCATACAATCCATTAAAAAGGAAAAAAAAATAGAAGAAGAAAAAAAACTTTCACCGAACCGCAACCACTCGACTTTTGGAGGATTTGTGCCAGTTTAGGTATTTTCCAAGTCACAAACGCTACGTTTCGTCTCTGCTTTTTCGTTTCTTTTTTATCTTACTTGTAGACAGTCTTTCCCGAGCCGGGCGCGTTTCAAGGCCTTCACTTGCTCAAAGAACCAGAATAATCGTGCAAACATTTTCCAAACTGCGAGTGTCACACGATGCAACTGTTGTGAAGATTTCTTCCACTAGGCTCAAGTCGCCAAGAACTTTTTTGTGTTGGTTTTTCCATGTTTCGTACATGTAAACAGCTCCTGCTCAGCTTTTTTCGAGACCTTCACTTGCTTAATCCAAAATAATCTCGCAAACATTTTCTGAAAACCACCCGCCATCTTGAACAAAACAAAGAAAACAAGTTCTGACGTCACCTGTGTGTTTGTACTCCGTTAGATGGTGAGCAACAACCAATCACACAATAAGCGTGCGCAGCATTTACTACATTGAATGATTTTTTACATATCATATTTCATAAATACAATGATAATTATACAATTACGTTTTATCCTACAGTTTTTAAATTCTAACAAGTACTTAGGACAGCCTAATATATCGCAGGTAATATTGTCCACTGCTTCGTGTAACAGTCCGGCTCTCTTTGGAAACAAGGTCATTACGAATAACGATACTACAATTCTGAATAATCGCATGCAATGTATAGCTTCCTCCTTACAAATTTTAATAGTTCCTTTATTCTCTCGGAGTGTTATTAATTATAAAAACAATTGTAAAGTAGAGCAGCTGTTCATATTGCAATGTCTTAAGGTAATTTTGTGACTTTTTTGGTTTTGCGTTCGTTGTTCTTGCGGGGAATGGTTAGAATATCCTTCTTCTTTTTGGGTTCTCAGTTCGAAAGTAAATCTAAGATTGTTCGTGATCGCTCAGCGCATTTCCCCACACTTGGGAGCCACTTCAAAATACCTGTTCCGTGATTAGATTCTAATTCACATGCAATGGTTCTTTGTAGGACGTTCCACGACCCCTAAACGACTCCTTCGATTTTGGTTTCACGACAAATTGTGCCCCAATTATACAAACAAATCCAACGTCTGTACGGATGTTATAAGTTATTATATCAAGTGAGGCCCGGCAATACCGTAAAAATCCGAAAATAAGCCCCTCCAATAAGCCCCCCAAAATCGTAACGCAAAAACCCCTCCGTTTAATCGCCCCCCCGAATATGAGCCCCCGAGGGCTTGTACTTGGAAATTGCTATCAAATACAAAGTAAAACAAAGCAAAAACGGTAATTTTCTTCCAACTATAAGCTAGCCCAATCAATTTTTAAGCGCAAATTTCCCTCCGTACATAAGCCCCTCAGAATATAAGCCCCTCCAAAAATAAGCCCCTCAAAAGGGGTCTTCGAAAAATATAATCCCCGGGGCTTATTTTTTGAATTTTACGGCATATTTAAGTTCATGATGGGGGCGTGATTTTCCAATCGCCATTTTCAGTCTTGATACGAGACATAAGAAATTTAGAATTAAACTGTAACACTTTATTTCACTAATACCCATTCTAGATTCAAGGAGCACACGCGTTTCAGGGCCTTAGATGCTCATTAAGTAGGTTTGTAAAGTCGAAAAAACCCAGTAGTTAATCTGTGCATTTATGTGAATTATTTGAAAGCAAGAACCAGAGTTTTTTCAGGCTAAAATTGTCAAACAGTGGACCCAAATCCCGCTCCTATGATGGGTGCACATTCTTAGACGACGTAGATGTAGACGTAAGCCTGGGTTTGAGGCTATATAGCATTTTGCAACAAGGACATTGTAGAGGTCATAAATGTAATATCTGATAATTTCAGCTCTCAGCAACAAAGTACTGTCAGTGAAAACAGAGGGATTTAGAGTTAAGTTTACGGAAAACGGCAAACGCGATTTTTTACCACGTGACCAAGTTTTTCCGTCACTTGTCTTTTACTGGTGATTACTTCTACAAAAAAATAGTAGTTTCACGCTAGTTTTATTTATAACAATTAGTTAGCACAGTTTTCACCTGCTCATTTTCCAACTTTGAGAAAAATTCTCAACTTGAATCTGACGTTCGCCGTTTGCCGTAAAGCCTAATGTGACTCTAATTCTCTGATCTAACATTTGTCCTGTTAACAACAAATTAAGTTTTAGTCAATTCATCTTAGCACAGACATGTCAGAACACGTAAGTGGCAATCTAAATTTGAAAGACTTTGCAATACATGTTCCCTCTAACGAAGATTTACTTGCATGGCTTCACAATAGTACTTTCGCTTCGAGTGTATAGTTATCAGATAAATAATAAATATGTATTTGAAATGGTATTCAAAGGCCTGAAGAAATGCTGATCTCATTGGTATTTGTCCGAGTTGACAGAAATCTGAATCTCACATCCTTTGGGAGCATTTTAAAACAATCTTTTAATGCTCGACGATATTTTGGTACCCTCCAGGCGTAGATGAATGGGTCAACAGCAGAACTAATGAACAAAAACCGCGATAGGACTACGTCAATTTTATGAAAAGTTAATGATTCGCCACATGCCTTACAGAGGTACAGCAAATGGAGTGTGATATATTGTGGAATATAAGTGATATAAAACATTGTCAGGACAATTATAATCGTGATTACCATATTTCTTTCCCGTAGAAGGTTATGTCTTGTTCCTAGTTCTGATTCCTTGAAGCTTTGTCGAGCCTCACTCGTGCGTCTCGCGAGAGCTTGGAAGACTTTCACGTTAGTCATCGTGAGTAATATGGCGGGAATTGTAGCATGCGTGTGAAGATAAATCAATGTGTAGGTCTTCTCCGGTATGTTTGTTGCTGGCAGAAAGGACATGAGCAAAGCGGTTGTCCATATCAGTCCAATAGAAACTTTGATTCTTCTTGTTGTAACTGTGTTCTTGTACAGAATAGGCTTGTTAATAGCAAAATAACAAGTCATGGACATCGCTATTATTGTGGTACTACTGACAAACAGCGTCGAGCAGACAACAGTGTAGATAACAGCCTTGAAGACTTTAACGTGAGGCATGATAGCCCTTTGGTATCGATACACATCTCGTAAAGCCACTAGAAACACAGCCACAGAACCCTGTAGAAATTCCGCCGCGCTTAAGTTCGCTATAAGAAAACTCGGTGGAGTACGGAATGATCGTCTTGGGTCCTTGTAAATCGTAAAAAGTAAAACAGCGTTTGATAGGGTAATCATGACCGACAAAATCATGCCAGCTATCGCTAAGCCTGACCAGAATTCAGGAGCATCTATTATGTCAGCATAAAAATCGTTCTCATCCTCGGTAGAATTGCCCATTACCAAATGTAATCTTCCGTAGAATTACAAATCTTCTTAGACAGCGGGTTCCTGAAATGACTTCTATTCCTTACAATTCTAGCTCTTAAGCGTTTACAGTTTTCGTTCAGTGAAGGTAAGTCACGTACAATCTTACGTAACCTTGACCAGTTTAAAGGTTTCACACTTTATATCTGAATTTACAGCTTGAAGTCCGATGAGAACTAACCGTTGTTGATGTGAGATGAATTTGATTAATTTTTTCTGTTTCATTCATTGGCTGAATGAGAATTTTTGAAGCCGATGGGCCAATAGCACAGTTAAATATGGCAAACTGAATAACAGTGTTACACTCGCTTTTAGGAAATGAATGCCAATTAAACAATAAATTTTCTTTGAAAAACAAACGACATCACACCTTTATTCATAGATTTGATGAGGCTGTTGTGATCATATAATAATTTATGAAAATTCTTTAGAAAGGTTGCCAAGACTATATCCGGACGTGACTGGGATTTAATTAAAGAGACTTAAAATGATTTGGAAATCTTATAATCAGTAGGGAAATATATTACTTCGTCGGAGTGCTCAGCTGAATCGCTTTTGTAAAATGTAAAAAAGGATCATAACTGGCTTAAAATTCAGTCGCATTTTGGCAAAGAAAGTTGCATTTTGAAAGAAATTAAAATGTTACCTCAAAGTTTCTCGGCCAATGATCAGAAGCTAGCAAAAAAAAAAATGGGTAATTTGCCGCCACTGTCTTGTTTTCCCGCGCTTTTTGGAGGCGAGGTAAATGAATCCTGCGGGTTATCAGCAACCTAGTTTCCACTCTCTCTCTCTCTCCCTTCTCATACGAGAGAGATCAGTGAACACTGGGAACGAGGTTGGTTTGTCAGCTTTTCAGTTTTCATACTACTACGGATAAATGAACTGTTTCTTTCGATGACAGTTGATATAAATTGCGGGTAGACATAAAGCGACGGGTTTTGAGGCCTGTTTATATGAGGTGAGTCAGCCCGGTTAACCTGGGACTGGCCCGCTTTACCGAGCTGGCTCGGCTCATGCATTGTTTCCTCATAAATTTTAGTCCTGTTCAAGTGGGAAAGCGGGCTGGCCCGCTTGCCGAGGGACATCCTAGTTACCCTAGTCGAGATCAACTCGGCAAGCTGGCTAGTCCTCTTCCTCATATAAATTAACACAGAAAAGAATTTATGCGGAAACAAGGCATAAGCCAAATCGGTCCGGTAAAGCAGGCCACCTAACCCGGCTGGCTCTCCTCGTATAAACAGGCTCTTATGTTGTAGACTAAGGTTAAAATATGCCTGTTTTGTCTAACATATTTGCTTCGAAAACGTTTGCTGTTTAAATGTTTGGAGCCAACCATTAGTTCCATGATTTTTTTGTCTTTAATATTTCTTGAATGTCGCGCTGTAAAATAAGCCACCGAAAAGTACTTTTCTTTTTGATTTATTATACTGTAGCTGTACGAACTAGTGGTTCTTAATTTTAAGTCGCACGTGATCAAATCCCGTTAAAGTGTGGCCAAAATCATTGATTGAAGTGATCACTCTCTGGCAGTACATATCGTTGTATCATTGTTATAGACAAAAAAATAATTTACCACTATTTTTGATCGATTGGTCTCAAACTTAATTTCCTTCTTTATAAGATTATCTACCAGAACTGCCAAAACGGTGGAGCTGTTTAGTGATTCAGCAACATGATGTCATAAATCCCTGATGCGTGCGACTCGACTCCTACCACTGTCATTCGGCCATGAAGTTAATGGCCTCTGTTTCAGTGCATAGCACCATTCAAAAGGATTCACTTGAGCACCTTGGATAATAAAATTAGCCGTGTATAATACTTATTACCTAATGTTGATCGTATCTGCTGGTGATAAGTTGATATCTGACCAATAGGATCACGTTATTCAGTAAACCGTAACGGATTGTTTTAGTTACCTCATCTCCCCGGAATACTGCTGCATTCCTTTCCGAGGAAGTAATCTCGTTTTGGAGAACTATTTTGTGGCTTGATAAACTGAAACGCCGCTAGAAAAGTTCATTCCTCTTCTCGTAGCAGGCAGAACTGAAAACCTCTTATTTTGTCCTGGAGAGTTAAGTTATCATGGAACAGAGCGCTTCCTATCCGCATTGGGACAGAAGCTCAGTCGTCAGTGGGTACTCCGAGGGGAAAGGTTTTCTTGATTTTTACTGAGGGTTAAGTATTTCGCTCATTTAGATTTAGACAAGTTTGCACCTGACTTTATCTTCTCAGAGTTTTACTTAGCCTATTAACTAACGATTCTCCTTAATGAAAATCGTGATGATAGGGTAATAAATCAGTGCTGTAAGTTAAGGATTTTTTTTTTCTCGTAACATGTCTACTAGAATTTATGTTAAAGTTTATACTCGAAGAAGTAAGATAAAACTGCACTGATATCACTGCAGAGAAGATATGTTCAACTAAGTTATGAAGTTATTGCAATGAATAAGGTAACGACTTATATCTCGCCCAGTAACTGAGTTCCAAAGTGTATAAGTTTGTTTTGGTTTTTAAGCCGGACTGCCGGTACCCGCTTTCCTGGGATTTTCATCAAGTTATCCGGCACGACCGCGGTAGAAATTTACGCTAAAAATTTAATTCGTTTCAAAATGAGGCTGTATGTTCTTTCGCTGTTTGTTAATGTCAGTAAAGATTTCAAAATTATTTTAAACTTAATCCATCATAGGTACGGATATTGAGGGTTCATCTTCTACTTAACAACCGTGAAATAAGTACCTGTTGCTCGAGGATTTCAACTTCAAACATACAAATTAGTTAAGCTCAGTGCAAAGAGGGAAACTGGCGTTAACTTAGCCATTACTATATTATCATTAGTCATGTTAGCTCTTATTGTCACTTATTTATGTAATAAAGCCGCAGTTTTGTTTTCAAGTCTCAAGCTATATCGCTACACTAATTAGCTGTTTGGGAATATACTCATAGAGTAACTTGAAGGTAAATGATGATCATTTTGAGGATTTTCCTTTTTTTCTTTTAGTTGCTTAATTTGCAAAATACGGCGTTAAAACTTAAACAGGATTAATAGCAGGAACTAACTGGAAACTTTAACTTTTTAATTTGACTTTTGACATAATGTTGTATTTTTTGTCACTAAGAAAAGGGTAAAAGTTTCAAGCACATGTTTATCATTTGCTAGTTGCTTTTGTCCCGTTTCTTAACTTGACATTATGGCAGGCGTAAGGAGGAAGAACAACAAAACGGTAGTTTGTTGACAGTCAGAATTATAGACACTGAGTAGATCACCAATCACTAAGGGTGGATTTTGAGCTGAGTGGTGGACCCAAGCTCGCGATCGCTTTGGTATACATTTGACCAATGCTGGATTGGCTAAAATGTTTTCGCGCATTTTTCTCAACGCTACTACTACCCTGCCTGGCTCCGGATGTCCGTTCTTATTAATTCATGTAACTGTGATGAAACAAACAGCGTCCACCATTTGAATTTGTTGCATTATCCATGGTTATAGGGAAAAAAAACTCTGGTATCCAGGGTACAACCGTACAGAAGTAACTCCAAAATTACTTGAAAGTTTTTCGTTAGTATTTTCCCGCGCTATGAGACTGAAACATTGATTGTTCCCCTAAGTCGTCTTTCTGCACCTGCTGGAAATTAGAGAGGTAGTTAGATGTAGGAAGCCTATGAACTAAAAGGGGCAGCCCAAAATACTCAAATGTTGTTGTTACTGTAATGTTTTATTGTCGGTAGTGCGTCACCTATTGTGCTTGATAAGGTTATCCGATGAAAACCGAGGAGGGATGTAAAGCGAGAGGAGGGGGCTCATTCGGAAGTGATAATCGAACGCGGGGGAGATGAGTGCGTTCTTATAAGGAGAGACTCAGAAAAATTGTAGAAAACGAGTTTCTTAAAGCTATTTATTTGTTTCTAAACTGAAATAAAATAAAATTAGGGTCATGTATTTTTTTTCGTATTTTCTTCTCAACCTTGCTCCCAGAATACTCTCCAACTCTTCTGGAAATGCAAGACGGCCTGAGAACAAGGCTGGCTTCTTCTACGCTTTCTTTAACTGTGAAGTTTTCAAATGTGTATTAATGTGTTGGCTATGGCTTATTAACAAAAGTTAGTGACGCCGTGATTTAACATTTAAGGGATATATCTTGTTCTTCCCTAGTTAAACTGGCAAGGTGTCAGCCAAATAGCTCAGAAGTGTGTTTTTCATTTTGAATAACCTAGCTCTAATACTTTCTATATGCTCTGCGTCACGCTTTTTGATAAGGAGCAAAGTCAGAGCCTGTTTCACTTTTGTATGGGGCTTTGTACTGTTGCCAAGGAAACAGCGTTGTCGGTCTCTTCGCCCCAAGATAACTTTTCATACTATATTGTTTGTTGTCCTTTGAATGTAGATAAAAATATATGCTTTCTTTTCTTGTTAATTTTAGTTAACTGTGGGAATTACTACCTGTAATTGGGATTTGCAATAAATATGTTGCGGTTATTGTTGCGTTTTGTTTCATTCATTCCTGCGCATGCTTGCATTATACACAACTGAGGCCCTGTTTAGACTCCTATGACTCCTATATAAACTTTTAAGGACTAGGATAAATGAATCTAAACCTCAAAACCTATTTCACCCTTTTATATGTCCGTCAGCTAAAGTAAAAAGGGATTTTAAGCCATGTTTATGAACATAGCCAATGCCACTTAATGCTGGTAGCCTTACTTTTCTTTACTCTATCTCTATCGCAGTGTAAGCACGCACGAGAAGGCCATTGCGGTCTAAAAATGTGGAAGCGTCGTCGCACTATTAACAACACCAAAAAAGAACTCGTGCTTGCGAATCCATAACAAAGTTTGTTTGTCTTGGGCTCTTGTCCATTCTACAGCACTTGAATTGTTCTTTTCACTTCTTCCCCTTGTGGTGCTAGGTGGAAAAAGAAAATAGGGTTTTGTTTCGTACTGGTTTCTTTAACTTTTTGCCATTCAGAGAGGAGAAAATATAAAACTCGGTTTATAATGTCCAAAAACGCAGGCAAGTGCTCAGCATGGAATCTCTACCCTTATGTCATTGTGCGCATCGGATATCCGTAGACTGTATTATACTTTTTTTTGTTATCATTTCCAGTCGGTATTTTGGCTGACCAGTTTGTATACCTCCCACAAATTTCCGGCAAAATCGATCCAGAAATAAACTGTTCTTCATGTTCACCCAGTTATGCATTTACACAGCACATGAGTATAGAGATTGATAGGGCCTTGTGTGCCGGTTTGGTGATATTTTTATCTAAGCATACTTTTCTGGACATATTCGTTCAACCTAGAAATTTGAGCCAGGGTTCTAATGAGAAAAATACCATAATGGCTCCGTAAATCTGAATATGAAAGTGACTGGCATAGAACTAGACTGGAGACACTGCATCAGAATCTCAGTACCAAACAAAGGAAAGATACCTCTTAATATTTCATTCCTGAACACTATACCAGCATGAGCCCCATTCTTGCTGAGGTACACCTGAGCCTTCGTTCCATCGTTGGCAGTCATCGTGTGTACAAATCCGCCCTTAGCATGCGCCGCCTTGTTCTCTGTAATTGGTTGGTTAAGCGTGGGCTGATTTGCAGTTTTAATGCTATCCTTTGGTGGTACCGACGCCATTACCGAAGCAGGGTTTTTGGCGGGAATTGCAATCAGTGGCTTTCCTTTTATGGATGTAGCGTTACTTACGGCTTGAACATCTTGATTTGTGATTTTTAATGGTTTCTTTGCGAGCGGCGTTACCGAAGCAGTGATTTTGGCGGGAATTGCAATCAGTGGCTTTCCTTTTATGGATGTAGCGTTATTTACGGCTTGAACATCTTGATTTGTGATTTTTAATGGTTTCTTTGCTAGCGGCGTTACCGAAGCAGTGATTTTGGCGAGAGATGTAGCCAGTAGCTTTGCCTTTGGAGATACAGCGATAGTTAAGTTTGAGGGGAGGGCATCTTGCTTTTCCACCATTAATGGAGATGTAGTTGGAGGTTTAATCAATGCTCCTTCTGCGCTGGAAACAACTGTACTGTCTTCAATTAACCCAGGTTTCTTCACAACAACACCAGGTTGTGTATTATCTTTTAGTGGTGGATTCATTGTCGGTAGAGGACCTTTAAAGAAGAAAAAACCCGTCAAGTTTTTATTTTTCGTTCACCCGGACGATCAAACTCAACCTACTTTCGATGTATTTTTAGTTAGCTAAATTACAGCAAATGTATGGCATCAGAAGGCACCTCATTCTCTCTTTTATAATACGTTACATGTCGTGTGTCTACAAACATTCCATGCGCACCCCGCCCACTGAAGGAAATTTACTTGACAATTTTAATAGGAAAAATTTATTTGCTCAAGTCCATAACTCGACAAATTTCGTATCGCAAACGTCGTTTCCACACGCATCAGAAATGACTCTGAACAGCACAGAGAGCTTGGAAATCACCGTGCTAAGAAGCAAACTAAGAGCAAGTTATACACCGACGCCAACCACGACTTTGACTGCTATGACGGCTATGTTATGCTGATTAGCACTTAATAAGGGCAAAGCAGCTGTCCATGATTTCTGCTGAGCGACTAAGTCAGTGCGCACGCGTGAGGTACTGACCAGGCCGTGGGTTGATCGGTCGGTGTGTCACTTGCTCTTAGTTTGTTTCTTATTGAACTTGCTGACACCCCGTTCTGCAGTAATACTGAACCGCCTTCACAGCGCATGTTCTGGGAACAAATGCCGTACAGGTCATGGCCAACAGCTCCAACATGTGTTTTGTTGAGCTGGCGCATAAAGTAGTGCTTTTACTGACAGAAAAAGGTCGGCTATGTCAGGCTGGTGAACCCTAGTGAATGTGAAATAAGACGTGATTAACTGATTAGAAAAAAATTTTCGCGTACCTCCTTCCGGGGGAACATTTTTGATGAACTCCGCAAAATCTCCTTCGTTTCCACTGGGCCTGTACCGAGCAACAGTTATGAAACCATACCGCTTACTGACCGCGGTTCCGACTCCTAATTCAGCTGAATTGGCCCAGATCATTTGACTAAAGTGTTTGTATGGGCCACTCCTGCTCTTGGGGCCTCCTTTATCAAAGTCGTAGTTTTTAACCTCATCATACCAGCGTTGAACCATCTCACGACAGTTAACACAATTGTCCACCATGGCACCTTCACATTTTGGAACAGGGGGTTGAAAATATGCCAGATTCTCACCTAATGAAAGTAATAGTCCAATTTCGTTATAGGATAATTTCTGAACTCCAAGGCCTTCTCGATAATAATGACCGAGCGCGTAGCGCAAAGTTATTATTTTTAAGAAGGCCGAGGAGCGAGGGTATTGTCCGATTTACATTCATCATTGTAGCCACCTAAAGTGGAGGAGTAAGCAATTATTCGTAATAATGCCCACCTATCTCACCTCAGTGACCTGCTTGTCATTTAGTATTCAAAACCTGTTCAAAACAATAGAAACACCGCATTGATAATAGATGACTGGCTCTTGTGAAAGTATTGTGTAAGTTCTATCTTACCTATCTTGCGGTTTTGTATGGCCACTTGATCGTGTTGAAACGAATCAGTTGAAGCAAGCTGGTCAGCCCAAACTTGAGCTCCTTCAGCTAGGTCATGTGACCACATAAGCGGTGGGACACCATGTTTGGCGCGATAGCTGTTATGTGCATCGAGGCAGTCTTGGGAAAACGGATCTAGAGCACCTGCTATAGTTAAATGATAAATAGAGCTAAATAACGCGTCGATTCGAAAAGCTACAAATCTGTTATTTTTAGATTGCAATTAAAATCATCTCATGAGTAACTGAGATTTGTATCTCGCACCTAAATTTCCGTTTCTAGAGCTAATGGGTTGAAACGGTGATTATGGGTACTTTGCAAACACGTCGAGTGCTAGTTATAATCATTGAAATACAGTTATCTTTTGCAAAACTTCAACGCTGTGAGAAAGAAAAGCAATTAACATTTAACCATACATGCTTGGGGATAAATTTCTATTGGCCGGGTTTAAAGCCTAAAATATTGTTTTAAACCGGGGCCATGTTGTTCGAAAGACGATTAGCGCAAATCCAATGTAAGTTGTTATTACAACTTCATATGCTATGTGTACAATCAACCAGGATTACCGGGCTTTCCCGACTTTGCAAATAACTCGACTCATGGTGCGATAAAAGGAGGTCCTTTATTTCATAGATACCTGTCTACAAATTACATCCTCGTCCTAAACTTCGCCATTGGACTCGAATGAGTGCCGCTTTGTCGTTGAAGATGCATCACCTGCCCATTCCCCCCTCCCACAAATCGATGGCAAAGTCCTTTTACCTCTTAAGTTATATGAAAATATGACAGTCAAACTTGTCTTTAGTACCGGTTCCTGCGTTTTATTTCTGTCATTTGTTTGGTAAAAAGTGCTGGTCAAAGGAGACCTAAAATACAATAAAGCTATTTATGATCCTGAAATATATACCTTTATTTCCAGAAGCTTCTGAGTTTATAACTATAACAGGAGCTTTCCCATTTGTTGATCCTGCTGTAAAATATATAATAAGTCTTTAGAAACAATGTATCACCAACATGCTCTCTTAAAAATCTCATTTCTCCGGTGACAAAATAATTCTTCCGTGAGAGGCACTGGCGTCGAATGTTCACCAGAGAATATCATATAACTATAGTGATATCAGCTTTAAGCACGTTGTCTTTAATTTGAAAAGATAAAAGAGCGATTTTTCCTTGAAAAGTTGTTTTTCTTGACAGAAATACTTATTACTTGCGAAACTGGGGCCTAGGACATTAAATTGAGCGCCAACGGCTTCCATTTCGATGTTAACTACACGAAAATTTCCTCTCTTTTTGCCCTTTAAGTCCCGATAGTGACCAACATCAATTTTCTCCTAACGATACCCATTCATTGTCAAGAGATTAGGTTATTTGAATAAATAAAATGATTACAAAAAGGAAAAATGCTTTGATCGTTTATCAAATTCTCTTAACTCATTCTGTAAGGAAATGTATAGAGATCAGTTTTGGAGAATTTGTGTGTGGATATTGGGGTATAACGGGTTAAACTCTAGAGTTCGGATAACAGAATGGCCTAACTGCCATTATTTACTGCTTTTTATTAAGTTAAATTCATATTTAGACACTTCACCACATTTCCTACAGACGAACTTTAAATGCAGTTGTTTAGTGGATTACCTTCAACGACTTGTCCCACCCCATCATTAGCATTTTGCACAAGTATTGCCCTCCCTGTGGCCTCTACAGGAACTCCTTTCTTGGGTTTAGGCTCATTGGCTGGTATCCCTGCAGCACTATGCAGATTGGGTGTATTAATTGGTGATCTCTGATTTGCTTTGTTTTGTTGAGGTAGTACTTTATGCAGAATGATGTTCTTTATTGTGCCTTTCTCAGTTGTGGATGTATTGGCAGCTGGATGATGAGCCTTTGGAGACGTACGACTGTGATGTACCGATGTCTTTTGGCGAGGTGCTATGAATGATATGGGATATTGTTAGAAGTTATAAGCGCAGCAATAAAGTCTTGCACAGAGCCGTTTATACCCGCGGAATGCAACCTACACTTACAAATAATTTTGAGAAAAGACGTTGAGTTTTCCTTCACCGTAAGACGTGTATTAACTTCCCGTTGGGACTTATGATCAAAGTCTCTGTAGGAAAATTTTTGAGGACTGAACTAATTTTGCTTTATGAACGCAAGGAAGTGTTTTTAAGTTAGTTAAAAAAACATCCTTGGTTCCAGGGCGCACTTATTCACATAAGAGAAAGTAACAATGTTGTTTAGGCAGGCTAACTCCAGCCTCTGTTTTTACACTTAAAAGTGTAAATCTCTTGGCTGCACCGCGAAATCAGTTTACGGTGTCTTATCCAGGTTTGGGCTTTAAAGTGGTTCATGATATATACAACTGGTTTAAAAGATATAAGAATGATTACATCTTAGGCTATATAATAGCAGTTGTTGTTAGGAAACGCCAGACCGATTGCTAACCATTAAACGGAAAATGGAATTTTACACCAGTTAAATGGGCTTGCTGGTTTGTTTTCCCTCCGTCATGTGCATATAACTTGTCTGTTCCAGGTTGTGCTTTTTGTTTATGGCTATTTGACTTAAACGTTGGTTATGGTCCTTAAAATCAAAATAATGATATAATTTTTCTACTTGCTGGACCCTTCTCCTGATCTTGGTTCTTACACACTAAAAGAAATCTTTCTTGTCTAGTATTATTAAATGCTCGAGTGAACACGTAACCTTAAATTTTAGGGCATAAGTTCTCAAAATAAAGCGAGAAGAAAAACAACCGACCTTCTTGAGTAGGCGATGCTAGTCCCCAAATGATTAAACAGGCATAACCAAGTACATAAGCTCTCATTTCAATTTGATTTTGTAAGAAATTGTGTTCCTTGAAGTTAACTAATCTTCAGGCTCTAACAATTTCATATAAATCAACTCTGACTGACATCAATTCAAACTCATAATTTATGACCTAATTCACTTATGACTCTATTCTATGCACTACACAGAAAGATGGATTTAGGTTAAATTTCCCAACTTTATATGCGTCGCGTTTAACAGTATGGCGGACAAGAGAAGTGTCGAGGTAAATAAGTTCCATATAACCAATGACACTAATCATCGTGGATCAATAAGCAGTTTATTTCTGGGGTTCCGCTTTGGCTCAAAGTCATGATAAACCTTTAAGTGAACAGGTATATCCCCAGCAAGCAGGTACCAGTCTAGGAATAACTGCTCTCAGGTTTTCCTCCTTTCACCAGCTGTTTTATCAACCTCTTTGTTTTTAACAGAATCTACGTAATCATAGCGGCCTGGCGTCTTAAATGATGAACTGCTAAGATGCTTAGACGACCGACAGATTTGAGTCTGATTAATTTTGTTTAGTATTCGTCAAGAACACTGCTCGTGGATGATGATGCATATCAGGCATAACTAAGAAATCGCCAGGGATTCTCTAATTAGGTTGAATTGGGTGTCCTGTGGGCTTGTCAAGAACGCGCTTTTATTTGTATACATAGCGTTTTACATTCACATGACCAGCAGCTCTGAAAATTTATCCGAACAAGAATCATTTTTTACGTAAGAAAAAAGGTCGACTCCCATAGGATTGCGCGATTGGTTGGAGACGCCATTATGGCCGCCATTTCATTGTTTTGTTCACAGTATAGCCACTTGATGTCATCGGAAAACGGTCCATGGGCGGAGAGCATAACTGCGTATGTTGTGTTTATGGTTGACCCGCATTTTCAAATGCCTCGTTTTTTACCGAGACTGGATGCTTCTTACGTGAAACTACTGATTTATCTCACAAGAATCTATTTAATCATCTGGCTCGGTCTGCGACCCTCTCCGTGAATCTCCGTAGGTAAGTGAATAGAGTGGGCTGCCGGTGTTTAGTAGGTCAGTTGTTTCTTTACCGCATGCTCGCGCGTGATCGTCACATGACCGAAATTTTCTTCGTTTACTCGTGTTCTCGTGTTGTGCGGCGGTTATGCCATGTTGATGAGCCTTAACACTGATGAGAAATCTAACCATGTATGCCATTCACGAATCATAACAGTACAAATTTCTTTGGAACCAAACCACGGAGATCGTTTGATGCGCTTGTGCCTGTCTTGGTCATTAATTTTATGTAAGTTTGCGCAGGTGTTCTTTGGTGGTTTTCAGCTCATATGTCGAAAAAACGTTAGCATTTTCGTTGGTTTCGCATCTTTCACGCTTTGTCTTGCGGACGTAAAGAGATTCGCGACGCACGTATTGACCATAAGCAGAGTTTCTCCTTGAAAAGAAACATTTTGCTGAAACTCAGGAAAGCACATGGCCCTTGCTGACTGGTTAGTGTGCTCCTTCTTTGCACCACTCGAAAGTCTCTCTTTCTATAAAATGTACCCGTAAAATTGTTGCCGCTGCAACAAATGATTTACGCGAAGATTGTTCATTGATAATTATTATGTCGCGAGTTCATGTATTGTAAAATTCATTATACTGGACCAAACCGTTCATGAATATTTTTTATTGGTATCAAATTAGATGATATATACAAATATTATTAATTAAAACTAAAAAACTTACCATATTTTAGTTTATTGCTCTTGCATTTTTATAAACTCAGCTTCCATAGGTAGCTTATTTGGCAGTCAAGTATATTATGAACTATCTTTATTTGTTTATCAGACTTAAATATAGGCCGGGAATCTTTCCCAGTTAATTTATTAGAATAAATAAATAAATAATATAATAATATTCTATTTATTCAGTAATGAAGAACACCTTTGCCTCTTATGTATACGTTCCTTGCCCCTCACTCAGTAGACAATCAATTTGCTCCTTTTCAAGTGACTGACAACTTTTAGCCTAGGAACCAATCCCACGCTTGGAGGTGTGAGGGTTTACTTATTCGCCTTAAAACCCTCCCAACGGGAGAGCTTGCTCGCTGTTTAATATTGTACGTCGTTCACTCATAGGAAACACATTTGCCACTGCCTCTTCCCCAGTCGCTCGAGATCACTTCCCGGGGGATATTTGAGCTGCATAGCACTATCCACCGGATACATCACTATCCAGTGGATAACTAATATGTAGATTTAGCCAGGGCTAAAAGCGAAGCTCTCGATACTTTTTATAGTTTAATTCGCCAAAATAATAGTGTAATGCTAAGTGGCGAAGGAAACGCCGAGAATGGTAAAAAAAAAAAACTAGGTCTAATTAGCAAAAAAGCAACTTTGCAAGTGCACCACACTTGTTTTGTACTTTTCTTTCCCGTTGTTTCGCACGAGTACAACATGAAACTTCCAGAAACTTCCTGGCTAAAAGTTTTATGGAGGAAATGACGAATAACTTGTTTCTTGTTCACTATTTTTTTTTTCTCTGCCGCTAATACTCACCTTGGTGGCCACTAGCATTTCTCAGTTTCTCACCGCCGCTACAAAATTTTTATGTTGTTCAGTCCAACAAAAAACGTCTCCTTTGTTTTATCTCTCGCTCTGGCTCTATGTAGGTCTTTTTCTCGTTGAGCTTCACTGGCTTGTCACCTATATTCTCTTTTTCTCTGTTATGAATTAAAAAGGATTTTTGAGCCCCATAATGCTTTACGAAATATTGTAAATTTACAAGAGTTTGTATGGAAAACCACTTAAACGTGTGGAAGAGTTGTTTTTCCCATACAAATCCTTCTAATTTTGGACGGCCGTTGCGTTCGCTACTTTTGAGATATACGGCTAAAAACTTACAGGCTACCAAATTTTGATATGCTCTTTCAGTTTCTGCGAACTGTTTTCGTCTTTATAGAAAGTTGATCACGTGATCAACTAATGCCAAAGGCCTATTGCACCATGGGCTGGATACAACCTCGTTCCCAGGGCTCTCTCCTACTCGTCCCTACAGAGTGAGAGAGAGGGGGGAGAATCTGGGACCGAGGTTGGGCTGGACAGAGATTTATCCGGTGCATTGCGTTATCCACCCTTTGAACAACTGGCGCCACAACCTCGTCCCCAGGGCGCTTTTCCCTGGCTTTGGGGACGAGGTTACTGGCACCAGTTCTTTACCGTGACTAGTTTAGATGGTGCCGAGCGCATTGTTATCGCTTCTCTACTTCTTGAACTTCAGTTTCAAGTCTTATAACTTGTGTGCTAACTATGATTGCTGTACATTTCAATAAAGAGGAGAAGTGTGACATCATGTTACGATGGTGGCAAAATTTCTCGATCACAACAATATGGAACTTAAGCAACGACGACGGCGACCACAACAAGAACGTTGCACGCATCACGCTTTTTTTGTATGACATTTATTAGCCGTCGTTACAGGACTGTGAATGGAACTTCGTAATTTCACGCCCCCGCCTTATGGAGTTAGTGAACACAAAATAAATTTTCTTTTTCTAAACTTAGATGCGTTCCTTTCGGATTCAACCTTAGAAAATTTTCCCGACATTTTACAAATTAAATAAATGGATAAGATCGGTGAAGTTTGAAACAGTGCGAATTCACTTCATTTTAATAAAAGAGACGCTTTCGATTTGTTGTCATCCAGAAATTTTGCTACCATGGCAACGTGACGTAACGAATTCTCCTCTTTATCATCGCAAACGGCAGCTCGACATTCTGAGGCCTAATTCCACGTCGGAGGGAAGAATTCAACGCCGAATGGTGGGACAATTTTGTAAGCGAGACAGTTATTGAAGAAGAATGGCGGGAAAATTTTCCCATGAGCCGAAAAGCCCTTTACAAATTAGCTGACTAGCTGAGAGTGAATTCGGATAATGTGCAAATTTGATTTGAATATGCTACGTGTGGACGTGGAAATTTTTGAATCCTCAAAGAAAAATTTGCGGTTTCAAAAATATCGGGATACTTGTGGACTGGACCGAAAACACTAGCTAGTGACTCCAGCTCACTTACTTTTTGTCCGTTCTCCATAAAACGTGGAATCTGGACATTTTCACGTCGTAGTCGTGCAGAGAAATGTCCAAAAGGAAAAGCCTGATACACGTGCAGATATGTTGTTTTGCTAATCAAATCTATTGCTTTCTTGACATTCATGTTGCCGTCACCGTCGCCGTCGCCGTCATCGGATCCTAAGGTTCCTAATAGTAAGTTGAGAAGGGCATACGGCTCTTCGTAGCATTAGGGACCTTAAGATCCGACAACGGCGACTTCCATGAAAACGTCGCTGAAAAATAGACTTCGCATCCTTTGAAACTACTTCGCGATTATCCCAAGTCACCCTGTTACTTAAAAGAAGGGAATTTAGGTTGGAAGTGAAGAGAGGGGTCCGCACCCAAGTTAAGACAGAGATTGTAGAATTCATAGCCCTACTGTTCCCGATCTCAAGTAAACTTAAAATTTGGTCATTTCACGTCGTAGTTGTGCAGGGACGGCAAAGTTTGACAAAAAAGCGTGATGCACGTGAAAAGTTGTTGTTTTGCTCATTAAACCTATTGCTTTTTTAGGTTCCTGTTGCCGTTGCCGTCGTAGTTTCGTAAGGTCCCTTTTGAATTAGTGATGCTTGCTTCAAATGCTTTTAATGGGAGAGGGTTACGTAAAACTTTCTCCTTAGCACACTCAGAGGTTAAGAATACAGTTAACCCCACACCCGTAAGCTTAAAATTTTCCAAGAACCCATCCTGTCGACTTGAAGCATGTTCAGAACGTTTACATATATAATCAATAATCTCTGGAGACAAGACATTTTGCTTAATATAGGCGATATTAAGCAAAAAGTCTTGAAAATTTATTAGGATAATCAAGATTATTATACTTTATTAGAAAACCTTACCAATCTTCAATGTTTTGATTTTCACTCCCTCTGCTAGAAATGTAAAATTTAGGTGAAAATGTACGATCCGCACTTAATTACCGAATTGCTTTTCATTAAAAGGTCATCATTTCTGACACACTCTTAGTTTTATAAGTTTTTGAAAATGAAAGTACTTCGATGGCTTTTGAACTACGCGGGGAAATATTTCTCATTCTCTCTAATTTTGCAGGTTAACGCGAGTTTTCTTCTTACTTTAGAGTAGCGCGGCTTGCCATCTTTTGATCTCTTCTACTATAATCCAAGCGTCAATGATCTGTAGCGTGAAGCAATTATGGCGGCTGATTGGTCCGTTTGACACGATAAATGGAGTCAGGTGCAGGTACCAGAAGCGTTTCTTTGTTTTCAGGGCTGGTGACTGGTGTTGAATTGTTGTAAAGACGGAAAATTCCCGCCTAGCTATTAACGCTGATCAATACGAAAGAGTTCATTGTGTGTTTTAACAATATCGGATCAAAATACGAGAAAGTTTTTGATTACACGCTCCAAAACTGCCTCAAAGAACCTCAACTTGTTGAGACATAAGTTGAAATTGAAATAATTAAAAAACCGTTCATACAATAAACTGTAAAAAAGAAAATTAACAAGCAGATTTTTTGCAGTGTTGACGTGAATGCACGGCTTATTCTTTCTTCTCTTCAGCTATTAATTTTATTGGGCGTTCACGGTTCTGTACACGCACAGCATTCTAAAACATGAAACTTTTGTTATCTTCACGCTGTGAAGATTTACCGTCACGATATCACAGAAAACAAAAGTTTTTGGAAGGTCAACAACTAGTTATAAGAAAAGATGAAACGCGTGCAATTATTTGAAGACCGCTTTGGAGGCCTATTTTGCCTGAACACACATTTTCCGTTCAAACGTGTTATTTCTATAACGAGATAACGCTGACCAGAATGATAGCTTTATCGTTGTTTATCAATTTCCTCTGGTACATGTCATCAAGCTTTTAATACATAATAATTTATTAATGACTTTGTTCCCAGCCTTTGTTCTGCGACTACTTGTTTGGGATCACGAGGAGAGTTTAGAACCAGGGATTTTGTTAAACCAATTCATGCAATTTTGAACGATGTGGAAGCCGGGCTGGTTAATTCTTGTATTTATAGCTTGTTTAGAAGTTAAAGGTAAGCTTACAAAGTACTATGAACTAAGATATTAGCAAATGATCAATCTTATGTCATTATTTATGAAATATCATTATATGAAAGACAGAGTGATTCATCATTTGCCTATGAACGCCTCTATTTCTGTTAATTTTTGTTGGATGATTGTCCCTCTTTTAACCTTCAATGAAAACTTCATGATCCGGCCAAGAAGTTACGTTGGAAAACAACGAAACAAAGTTATAGAAAATCACCAAAAATCCAAAACCTGTTGTTATTTCCGCGATATATTTTTCTCGCTTGTTTCATAGCTTTTCTGCTACTTTTTGTGGTTTCGTTAAATTGTATAACTTTCAATCCAGAGAAGGCAACTTAATAAGACAGCAAAAATTTCGTATAAAAATTGTTCCTTAAAAAAAATCTCAAAGTGTCGTAGATGGTACGCTTGTTAGTTCTTTGAAACCATTAATATTACATAAGCAATGGCGACTTCGACTCAGTTAATCTCTTCTCTTAATTTACTTTTCTGCAGTTAACGGAAAATTTCATATAAAACCAAAAAGTCACAAATCCACGGAAAAACAGACATATGAGAAAGAAAGTGAGTATGTTTACTAATATATATAGCGCTCAAAACATATGAACTTTATTATTGTTATACTGTCACTTAAGAAAGAGATATTTGCAGACGAGAAACCCTTTAGTTAGATTTGAGTGTTATTAGAAAGGCAGTCATAATCTGCGACGTAAGATTACCGGACAAATGGGGGAAATACACACCGTTAAAACTGGACCTTTTACAGAGCTAGTGACATGTCCATTATATTGTAAATTTGTAGACTTTTTATGAGTGCAAATCTTCCAAACTTTTTCACAGGGAAAACAAAATGTCTGTAAAAAGTTTGCAGATGTTTCATAAAGTTTTTTTTGATGTATTTATATCGAATACGGTCATAAAAATTCTCTTAGTTTTTCCTGCGGAATGAAGTGAGGAGACGAAGACTTGACCAAAAACTCTGAAAGATCTTTGTAAATCAGTTGACATTTATAGGGATTGTCTTGAGTTATTTCTTCCCGTAAAATCTCTGTAAAATGGTATAAGCAGGGCAATACCCTTAGCTCTGAACACGCACACTTGAAATTTTATGTCGATACGTACAAAATTCAGGTTCAAAATTCAGTGTCTTTGTAGCCCTATAATCCAACCTAACATGGCTTTATACCCAGATTTAATGAAATCAAGCGTGTGATAGGATTAAAATATAACTTTATCCTTTTATCCTAATCAGGTCTATTTAAAAGACCTAATTGATCCTCGAAAACGAGAGAGGTTATTTTCCGTTAAGCTTGTCGTTTATCTTGTGCGCACGATTTCATATTCAACAACACCCCACATTAGAATCATTTTCAGTTTCTGTATTATAAAAGTGATAAATCGCTTGGACAAGGTTTGTCATGTAAACTGCTTCTTTGATTCGTTTTCCTTCGCAGCAAAACAAGTGAAAAGAGACACGGTTCCTGTGCCAAGCGGTAAGGAAGTTATGAGGTCATTTTTCTTCACGTCATGTTTATAAAACATTTTGATTTTCCGCCATGAGAACAGAGAACGTCCTGTATAAATTGTTTAGAAATTATTGTTTCAACTATCAAATTATTTTGCCCTCTCACAAGAACCAAACACAAAGATAATAAAAATGCTTGTCATTCCGCTCCTTAGTCAAAGACCTGTAACTCAAGCTGCGATAATTTGATTGGCTGTGGCAGGTTAAGCTCTTGTTTGATAGGCCGCTGACTCGTTTGTTATCTCGTCGAAGGTCGTGTCCCATTCGCTGCCTTCGATTTTTTCCTAAGTATATCTATATTCATATCTTTCGATGGTCCGAATTTCAGACATCTCTTCGAGTGGCATACTCCTGTCGTCCTTGAGAGGTGCATGCGACTCGAAGGCATGTCTGAATTCCGATTCCAACTTATTTCCGAAAAATGTTAAGTTGTTTGTACATGTCGGTAGCTTGTAGTAATTAATTGCAATGCTAACACTGTATACACCTGTTTATATTTCATCAGGATACCCTTCAAGCTATGGTTCACAGTACACTAATATGGCTCAGTCCACCAGTGAAGGTACTCAATCGCAAAAAGAACCATAAATTTAATAACTTCCGGCCTTTTCAACAGGGAAACCATAGGATTTTGAGGGCAGAAATTCGTCTTTTCATAGCTTGAGAACATTTTCAGTTAAGGGAAAAAGCCTATGTCTACCTGGTTTCTCTAGACATACATCTTTTCGCGTACAGACCTTCAATTACACGCTAGTATAACAGCCTTAATGTTTGCGATTTGCAAACCTACTTCTTACGAGGTTGAGTCCTCTTTAAAAGTCTTTTTATTTGCTCCGTCTCTATGAACAAATGACCATGTTCTAGTGAATTCAATTAGTACCTTTAAGCTCATGCAGAAATGTTTGCGGTTAAGTTGCAAATGTGTTAAATTCTGTCGGACAGTTATCTCTATCAGCACTGGGCCGGTTCGAAGTGTCTGTCTAGAAGAGAGGCATCTTAAAAAGGGTCAAAGGATAGACTGAAGAATGGAAGGGACCAACTTTAGGGATCTGTTTCACCCAGATGTTCGCTGGAGAGAATAGAATGTACTTCAACATGATTTAGGTGTTCACCATTATTTTAACGGTAAATTTGTACCCCCCACCACTGTTGATGATAACTACGTTTCAGCTTACAACACAGCATCTACTGCTCAGACCAAATCAGCGATGCCATATCCTGCTGCCTCTCCAACAACCTCTACAGCAGCAGGTGCTCCTGCCTCAGCTTCAGCAACCACCGCTGCCGCCGCTCCTGCCCCTGCGCCCGCCCCAGCCGCAGCCGCTCCTGCTCCAGCCCCAGCTCCAGCACCAGCATCACCTCCAGCCGCTGCTGCTCCAGCACCAGCTCCAGCAGCTGCTGTCCCGGCACCAGCCCCAGCACCTGCAGCACCCGCTTACGCTGCAGCACCAGCCCCCGCCAGAGCGTCCGTGCCATCTTATCAAACTTCATCCAGTACCTACAGCGTCAACTACAATCCAGCTCCAGCACCAGCTCCCGCTCCGTACTACTCGTACCCAGCTCCCGCAGCCTATCCTTATCCAGCGTATGCTACCACCATGATCGCTTCCGCAGGTAAAAGGTTTCTTTAATTAAGAAGTAGATATAAACTTAGATTATCCCGAATGAGCTACGTTCTAATTCTTCATAAAATAAAGAGATTTTTGAATTGAATGAAATTCTAAAAAACGTGGACTATTTCCTTGATCGTTCTTACGACCTGTACGATGTATTGGACAGATCGATCATACCACTTCAAATATTAATGAAGAGGAGTTTTTATTATTCACTGTATCATTTAATGCCGACCAGCTGAAGTATGTTTCTCACTAAATGCTGAACGAAAACGTCCTTTAGCATTTACGATACAACCGTGTAATGTTTGCAGTAATTTTTCAGTCTGTGTCATTATACGTTTTTAAGCTTAAAGCACAGGTTACCCAGGCTCAGTGATAGTACCACAGGGCGAGTTCGAAACTTGTAAAATTACACTGTTTAAATGGCGTAGTTTCACAAAATTCCGTGCGAGCATTAAGGACAACAACAATTCAGTAACTGCAGAGAAAATTTCATTGACGTTTATTTGGTATTCACTAAATATTTTAGGATCGTATCCTTATCCCATACAAAGAACACTGCAATTTTACAAGGTTCGCAGAGTGGTACTATCACTGAGCCGCCTGGGCAGTCTGTGCTTAAAGAAGCCGCTTGAAGCCACTTACAAAGTACCCACTGCTCAAATCACCGACTGCCTAAACAGGTATCGATTTCATAAGCAATACATAAAACTTAGAAAAAAATTTGAAATTTTTTCTTTTCAGTTGCGCAAGTGGCTAAATCTACTGCTAGTCAAGGTACGTTTCGGCAACATGAACAATGCTGAGACAGAAACGACACAAACATCAATAACTTCGAGAACGAATAACATTTAAGACAATTATTTAAACGGCGGACGACGTCGAAAAAGCTTCAGTAAAGGCAAAATGTAAAGCTAAACATGCAGGTCTTAAAACTATGAATATACCGAACTGATGTGCATGAAATTATTTCTTTAAACCTTGAAGTTAAAGAAGTTTTATCACGCTATCTGCATTTTTTAAAAAGCTTAAACTTTTCTCGCATCAATTGAATTTCAAAAATAATGGTTCGGTTTTGTTATTTAACACTGTATTTAAACATTGAAACTGTTTCCTGTTGTCTTTTGTAACGGATGGCAATGATGGAAATGGATTGAACCGTGAAAACGTTGGGCCAACTTTTTCAAGTTTCAATGCAATGCCGGCAAAACTTACCAAAAATATATTATGTTTAATGCTCCCTTTCGAAATTAATTGTTTCATATCTTCTTGATAAATATAGGAGAGAATTTTGTAAATGAATAAAGACACTAAGTAATGACTTCAGCACAGAATTGACCACTAAAACAGAAATATGCTCGTGACATCACCCCTATAATCACAATAGTGTGAGTAATTTTATGCAGCGTGTTGTTAAGGCAAAACCAGAGGCATATCCTGGGGCCCGTTTCTCGAAAGTCCCGATAATTAACGGGCCCGGTAAGCTGTCTCCGCTTACATTAAAGATCGAGGTTTCAATAGTTTTGCATCGAGCATGATAAAACTATCAGTTAGTGAAACAGAATGGAGTAGTCTGCTAGCCAGGACCGGCGCTCTTATTCTTTATATTTCGATTTGAATATTTGTTTTCGGGCCCGAAAAGTTACCGGGACTTTCGAGAAACGGGCCCCAGGACAGGGTTATATGCTTTTGGCAAGGCATAAAAAATGCACTGAAAACTAAACACAAGGGCACCCAACGACGTTTTCCTCCTAAATACATTGAAATCACTTTTTAGGCTCTCCAGAGTACTTTTAGATCTCGATAGATACATTCTAAGCGATGCAAGGACTTCAGTAATATTTTCCCCAAAATTTGAGATGCAATTTAACGAATTACGAAAATGAGAATTTTTTCAGTCCTCTCTTCATCGCATTTTTGAATCCGAAAACTTTAGGGCTTTTTTTTGTACGAAAAACAGCCTCACCTGGGCAGTGAAAGTTGTCAAATGTGAAAAATTAGAATTCAGAAAATCGTAGGGAATTTATTGCATAAGCTTCGAAAATTGTACATGGATGGAATGGTCATGTAAAAAATTTTAGCCGTCCTCAAATAATAGAAAATTCTAGGCAATGTTTGCTTCTCCGAACAGATGCCTCACAGAAAACAGTCGTTTGGAGCCCCTGTAAACAATAGGTCTATAACGACGAAAAAATAAGTTATATAAAAATATATTGAAGAAAGGGTTTATTATTTTAAATACTGAACTCTCTCTTTGTGTCTTTAATCCAGGTTCAAGCAAAGGCAAAGGTATGTATTTCGCATAAAAACGTTTTGTTTTAAATATGTCGGCTCCAAAGTCGAAGCGTACCATGTTGCTATCTAGGTTTATGTTACTGATTCCTTTTTCACAATCATTTATTTGTTTACTAATTCAGTTTTTATTTTCTCTCCCACAGCACGAAGCAATTTGGCAGGTAAGCGAAGAAAAGCATCTTAGTTGCGAAAGAGTTAGTTTAACAGCGGAAGATTTAACTTAAGCGGCGGCAGAATTTACTTTCTCCAGGGTAGTGTTAGCATTTAACCGCGGCAGGGTTAGCCCTGCAGTAGGCAAAACAGCTTAGCGAGATTTCAAGGGTTTGTTCCGCTCAGTCACAGACTGAAGATAATTGAAGATAATTGCCCTGCTAACGACTAGACCCTTGTGTTGTTTAGATAACCATGTAGAAATCCCGGTTCCGTCTGCAGCGGGGGGCTAGTACTGAATAGAGTCCTCAATATAAATGTATTCAGGAGCACCTTTTACGGACAAGGGCCTTGGCTAGGTTGCATCTTAAGATGGCAGAGCCTGAGGGCTCTTACCTTCTGTTCTGGAACAATAACCTGTTGTCTTGAAATAATATTTACGAGTTCTCCTAATCTTAAGACGTTTTTTGCAACGCGACCTTTGCCTCTTATTAATTTGAAGATGGCCCAAAGTAAGGCAGGCGCTTTCGAAAAAGCTGGCATGGATTTTCGGATCGTGTCTTCAGGCCCTGTCGGTTCAACATAATTTCACAAGACCTGCGTCAATTTTTATAGCTTTTTAGGATAAAAGGACGTTTATCTTGCACTAGGCCTCGCTTTGCTTTTGATTTCACAATACATTCTACCACCCGCAAGTTACCACCAAAATTGCGGAAGATCTAGTGGCTGTTTAACATTTACTTAGGAGGAATTGTGGAGAATAATTTATTGCATGTAATTTCCAAGGTAAGATATATCATCCAACAAGGGAGTAGAAGTGGTCTTTTTCGGGAAGTTCTACTGAACTGAAGTACCACCATTCACATGAAATATGTTGAATTGAGTGTGGGGGAAAATCGGAAATGGCCTACTGTAGGAGTGACACACTTCTCTCTTTTTAAAACATTTTTTTAGGTGTTTGCATAGATGACGAAAGAGCAAGCAACTTCTGTTTGAAAGCAAGAAACCCTTGCTTTTGTGAAGAAAACCACCACTTCATGTACAACTACTGCAAAGATTCCTGCAACTGGTGTGACTCGTCTGAGAATGTCGGTGAGCAATTATAAATAAACATTGTTCATAAACAATAACGCATTTCAGAATGACCAGGGGCCCGTTTCTCGAAAGTCCCGATAATTAACGGGCCCGGTAAGCTGTCTCCGTTTACATTAAAAATCGAGGTTTCAATAGTTTTGCATCTAGCATCATAAAACTATCAGTTAGCGAAACAAAATGCAGTAGTTTGCTAGCCAGGACCCGCGCTCTTATTCTTTATATTTCGATTTGAATATTTGATTTCGGGCCCTAAAAGTTACCGGGACTTTCGAGAAACGGGCCCCAGAGTGATAAATGTTTAGAGACTAAGTTAGACACGTTTCCTTTATACATAAATATCAACTCAATAACTCTGTTTCAGTACACTCAGTATCCTGCACGCAAGCATAAACACAACCTCAAGCATATGTATGTGCAAAAGGATAAAAATGCTCCTTTTCTTGTGCTTGATCAAAATTGGAAGATTCTTCTTATTCCGTGTAAGCGGAATAAGAAGAATCTCTGCGACATTTCGACTTTTCGAAGAAGAATCTCTGACGAATTTCTGCGACATTGTTGCAACGGCAACGGCAAACGAGAGCGTCAAAAAAGCAATAAGATTATGAAGCAAAACAACAACTTGCAGCGTGCATCATGCTTTTTTTTACATTTTTTGCCGTCACTGCACGACTACGAGGTGAAAATGCCTAATTTCAAGTTTTACCTAGGACGCAAACAAGCTACGTCAAAATTTTTCTTGAAGTGATGTTTTCGTTGCCGTCGACGAAGGCTCCCTGATTGTTTCGAATCGTCACTTCACTGTGACAACATTGTTGCTAATAAAACCGTCCTCGTAACATCGCTATAAGGAGTTGAAGCAGCTGATCCGGCATCAAGCAGGGTGGCTTAAGCTTTGGCAAATAGTAAGACAAAATATGTTTTGAAGAGTTAAATGATCGTGCAGTGTGTTCATCATCTCAACAGGACACAAATTCTGGAGAATTGTCAACGAAGCAGATCTGGAAAGATCCTGGGTAATAAGCCAGGTTAAGTTTTACTCTGACAAGCACGCAAAACATCCTCTGGATACTTCAGATGTTACTAAAGCGTTCGCCAGCTCCAGTTACCTAGGGTATGACCCTAAAAGTGTGTTTGATAACAAGACCTCCACCTACTGGCTTCCAAATGGATGGTATAAACACGGCCCAGGCGAGGATTTCGTTGGCTACGAATTTTCACAGCCTGTTGCTGTGAATTCTATCCGCGTGGTCCACCAATCAGGACAAGATAACGTTGTTTCTAAGAAGATGTTCGTAGAGGCTGCTGATGCGTACGGAGGGCCCTACGTCACCAAATGGATCATTGAAAATACCAAAGGAAAAAGCAATAAAAGATTCAACAATCAAAGTAAGTGGTTAACGACTTGATTCGCTCAGAGGTTGTAATCGTATAATACTTTCTAGTTAAAGGTATATGCTAACAGAATAAAAAATTCTTTCAGGGCAACCGCGATGGAAAAAGAAAGTTTATCCCAATTTTCTTTCTGAAAGTGGTAGTAATGTCCCTTTTTATGTGGATCCCAATTTGAATGGATAACAATCGTTGAGTTTTGTTGGGGAATTAATGAACCACACACTGCCAAACCATACAGATCAGTCCTAACAAGCATGCGCATGAATTACCTGGGTCCGTGGGGTCCAAATATGGATAACTTTAGCACATGCTCTCTGATAACCTATAGAAGTTACTTGTCAAGCTTGACCCTCGTTTCTTCCATCTGTTTTTTCAGCATGTCTTAATCATTACCAAAATATAAATTAGTCACAGCCGTGCGGTGACAAGGTCGTTGATTTTTTTTTTTTATCTGTATGTCAATTTCATTATAATAGGCAAGAAACCGTTTAGCAATGCTTCTCTCCACTGCAGTGTGTGACACTGAAGTGACTTAATATCATAATCGGGCAGAATCAAAACTCTTAGTTAAGGAACCATAGCTTATACTCCCGTAGTGTGGAGTACCTGCACCTCTACCTTTAGATCATCTACAATTACGAACGACAGATGAAAACTAACATAATGCTTTTTTTTTTTACAGTGTGTCCTCTTTTCTGGAGGCGTTTTGCAACTGATCAAGGTGTCTACTGTTTCAAGTTGATAACCGAATTCATGACTTGGCATGACGCAAGAGACAAATGCGGTGAATACGGTGCTGATCTCAGCTCCATCAGAGGCGATGAGGAAGCAGACTTTGTTAAGAACCAAGTCCAGCTGTGCGGGTAGGTATCTCTTCAAATAGACTACGAATAGTCCCCCATTTTCCCTCAGGGATAGTAGAGCGAGCGAAACGTGAGCGCTCGTGAAACTCACCCCACGGGAGAAAAGGCGACATTTTTCTCTCTTCGCGCCGCGTGTCTCCTTTTCTCGCGTGGGGTGATTTTCACGCGTGCTCGCGTTTCGCGCGCTCTACTATCCCTGAGGAAAAATGGGGGACTACTCGTAGTCTACTCTTCAAAGTACATTTGGTAAAATCATAACCTGTTGGGTGTATAGACCACGCGCTTGGACGGCTTGGACGGCTTTAATAAAAAATCAGGTCAATCAAGGATCGTCTAGTCTCTCGCATGCGCTTCTCCGAACCTATCTTAAATTTGACTCAAGTTTCAAGAGGTTTGATCGACCCACTAGATGAAGTTTCTGCGCTGCTTTGCAAAGGCAACTACTTTATCAGAATGGATCAATCATTATTCGTTGAAAGCTGGTCTTGTAGAAGTCATAATCAGGTTCTTTTCCCCACACCGCGAATGGATCAATAAAACAATTTGCTGTTATCATAATCACTAGTTCTTGGGGTGGGAATTGTGGGTGATACTCACTGCGAAATCTCCCGAACATGGAGGGCTAGTCCTTTATCTCGCCTCTTACCCGCGATCCGCGATCTAACTCGTAAGCCTCATCATCCAGACAAAGTAACGAGCCCAGGATGACCCCTAAAGAAGTAGTGTTACTCAGTGAAAATGAACTGACATGGAGCCCCGCTCTACGGACTCCCGCTTATTACAGACACCCGTTTATAGCAAACAGTTTCGTTTGTATATTTTCTCTAAAATCGACCCGCTTAATACGAACACCGGTTAATACGGACAATAGTCACTTTTATGTGTCCCTAGTCACAAACTCTCTTACATCGTCAACCCCGCTTTTCCCCCTGTACTGAAGTCCTTAAACAAAGTTGTCTACCTTCTACCACACAAGTTTGACTTCCTTGGATTTATGCTGCAGTCTTTGGTCCTACTGTTCTTCTTCTTCTTAAGTTGTCATGTGTCTGATACGCTTTTTCTGAGAGCCTCTCGTTGACTGTATTAACCGAGTTAAGTCCAATGTAATTTTTTGCCTTTGCTTTCACACAGTTATACTTGGATTGGTCTTAACGACTTGAAGAACGAAAGTGACTATCAGTGGAGCGATGGCGCAAACTTGACTTATAAATCCATGAATTCTCAAATGGATTACATGAAAGACGAAAGAGCTGAACAGGAAATGGACTGCATTGCTTCAGATCAAAATGGACAGTGGTCAAATTTCCATTGTGATGATAAATTCTACGCTCTCTGCAAGAAGAAGCTTAGTAAGTAACTGATAACTGATCAGAGTTGGGTTAACACCCAGCAAACAAAAGGAGTTGGCTTAGAGGATCGAAGGATTTATACCTACTGGAGTTGATAGACTAATAGAGACTTGTTTGACTGAATGGTAAATTTCTTGCGCTTCCAGTTTATCGAGTCTTACGAGCCTCTTTATTAGCATACTGAAATTTTAACTTTGAAATTAACTAGAATTCCATTGTTTTACTCTTTCGTCTCCGGTACGTTCCCTTTACGCATCAAATCAATGTCTTCTAGTCGTTGCACTGATTCTAGAGAGTAAACAAAAAATGATAAAATGAGAAGATGAAGGGAAGAGATTGAAAGGTAAAAGAGTAAGAAGTTCGGAGGTGGGCGTCTTTCTCTTGCACGCATCATGAAATCAATGTCAAGTGCCTTAAAGATCCGGCAATCGTTTGCAATAGTTTGGAAAGTATTCGTCGATCGCCAGGGACGTAAATGTTCAAATTGTCTAGTCGTTATGTTTTAGGCAAATCTTGCACTTATGTTATACTACAAGTTCATTTCTTTCTATTGATAGAACCAGAAGATGATGAAGATGACGATGAGCAAGATGAAGCTGAGGAAGTCAAGAGTCACAAAACTCACATTAAATACCACATTTTAAAGAAAAACAAAGTGAGAAAACACAAGAAAAAAGTGAGCTTGGGTGAGTAAGACACAAAAAAATGACATTGAAGAAAGAGTTAGAGCCTGATTTCATGGGGGTGGGGGACCCCAGGTAGGTGATGTAACCTGAGGAGGGTCATCCAACCTATCATGTTAACGTGATCAAATTAAAATGAGAGACTAAATGGACAGGTGGGTTACCCCACCTAAACGGGTTACCTCACCTACCTGGGGTCACCTACCTTCATGTAAACAGGCCCTAAGTTAACAATTTGGTATTGCATTGTCACAAAAGGGAAAACTGACTCTTAACGCAGCAAAGCTGATTTGATCAAACTTGCATCTGGTGATTTTTCTTCTTCTTTTTTTCCACTGGTTCATTGAATTGGAGGTTTGCAATGTGACAGTGTTACTGCCCTCTTTTTCTAATTGGTCCCAAAAGATGGGACATGCACATGATGCAGTTAGTTTGTGGCGCAATGCGTCATAGTTTGACAAAGATTGATGAAAAGGTGCGTCTAGCGAAATGAGGACATCGTTGGTTCGACCACTTTGGAACTCATCAGTGTATTTCAGCCGCAAATATAATGAAATTGAGCAAAAAATCACCCATCTCATAACTGCAGCTTTTAGATCCTTTTCTAGAAGAGATGGAGAATCATATGATCGCCTGTTACCCTATTTAAAATTACAATATAAAACTTGTACACGCACAGGCTCTAGCTGATTAATACCCGCTTAATAGACGCTGTTTGAGTGTCCTCTTCATCCAGCTATGAGTTCAGATATTGAAGCACGCTTTTTTTTTGGCTGCAGCTGAAGAACTCAAAGACGCTAAATCAAGCGGAGCTGAAGATGAAGATGGGGAAGAGACAGCCGACGAGGACGCCATCCGGGACGCTGTGAAAGCTCAGAAGAATTCTAAGGACAGCGGAGAAGAAGAAGAAGAAGATGACGACGACGATGAAGGAGAAGATTCTGCCTCAGGATCAGGTCGATCGGCCAGCACCATTCCGAACAAGCCAAATAAGAGGTCTCCGCACAAAGTTTGGCAATTCTAGAGCACTGTTTTAATTGTCATGTCCAAGTTATGGAAGCATTGTGTAACAAATGTAGTTTTATTGGGTAGCGTAAAAAGGCTCTCCCCGGTGAAAAAAAAAATGGCTTTACTGGAAAATTCAAGGGAATATAGATCTATGACTTCTTTCTGAGCCAAAGCTAGAGTAAGCAAGTGTGAGAACCAATGCTTTCATTACACAATGCATGATGTTAGAATAGAAAAAACTTATGTTTTCTAAAAAGGAAAAAAAAAAAACAGTACAAACATGCTTAGTTTTATTTTCACAGAAAAAAAATGAAAAGGGGGCCTGTCTGGCTAAAACGGGGAGGAGAATTATATTATTGCTCATTAACGAAAGTCAGGTTGTCCTTTACCGTTCAGTTTCCCTTTGAGATTCCTGAAAAGAGTTTTGAATAATATTATATATAGTCAAAGACTTCAACACCCTTTCCTCCCTCTTTATTTCAAGATCTCTTTCTAAGAAAAAATAAATGGGTGGTATCCAATTGAAGTGAAAAATGTATTTTTTGCTTAAAAGCAAAAAATATTGGAAGACAAAAAGTCAACGTTGGAGCATTTCTGTTGTTTGTGTAACTTCCCGGAGGGGTACTCCCCCCTACACCGGGAGGGTCCGCCGAAAAGGGGTACCTTTTCCAGGAATCACGTATGTAAAACGGTAGGGAATTCAAGATACGAAGTATACAAAAGGGTAGGAAAATCTCTCATTTAAGTTTTAAAAGGGCCTTTGGTAAAACTTGGGACTCTAAGATCCGGGGACGCGATGGCAACGAGAACGTCAACAAGACACTAAGTTTAGAAGGAAGAATATTTCTTTGCATTTTTTTGCCGTTTTTGCACGACTACGACGTGAAATTGCCTAATTTTACATTTTAGAGAGACGTAAACAAGCGACGACGAAATTGTATTTCTCTTCTTAAACTTGGATGGGGATCCTAGGGATTCAACTCTTGGGGGTTCGCCTTCTTTTGATAAAATAAATGGGTAGGAATAATCGCGATTAAGACTGGAAGAAAGTAAATTCGCTTTTCAAGCGACGTTTCTGCTGTCATCGCATCGTCGGATCGTAAAGTCCCTACTGTTTTGAACAGACTCGCCTTATGCCTATATCATCTTAACTTATCAAACGTTACAAGAAAATGATAAGAACACTTTCTGTTTTGGTCATTTATTCTTATCAAGTAGGTATGTTGAGGGGCTATCATTTTTCAACAGAAAGTATACGAAAGGGGTGCCTTTTGCGTCAAAAATGGTATATAAAAGGGTAAGAGGTTGGACCTCGGGGCGGAGCCTACCCGTATAAAACTCCGTTGAGTACTCTCCGCGTGTAATTCGGGTTATGCAATACTGTGATGTGTAAACAGCTTGTAAGAATTCTTAAAAATGTCACTAACTTTGGTTATTTTTGATTGATTTTCAAGTTATTTACTAGTAGTCTAGCCGTCTTTTCGTGTACATTTTCTTTGAGTTTTACCAATGATTCTAAACCCTTTGACCCCCTGTAAGAAAGTACATATTTCCGCTTCTTGATTCCATGCGTATCTTCGAGAAGTCGCTAGGAAAAAGTCGGTTTAGTCAATAATTGGTCTCAAAGGGTTTGGAATCTTTGGCGTTCAAAGTTGCTAATGACGTTATGGATAGACGTAAATTTCACTTTTAGCTCTCTTTTTGTTGATTGTAAATGATATAATAATTGTGCTATTAAAAACTCAACAAAAAGTTTCATAACTAAAAACAGCTGAATATTGATTTTAATTGCAAAACCAATACGGCAAAAACTACATCTCTGTAGAAGCTTGTCCAGCCGTTTGGGCCGGGAGTTCTGCACCAGGTATATGTAAAGGAGGACGTTCTCCGACAGTGTGAAGTAATAAGAACTCAGAAGGGCAGGACGATTTATTTAGACTGACAGACTTACACTTTCCTTAACTGAGTTTTTTACTCGGTTACTGCATTACAATTTCACTCTGTTCCTTCTCTTTGTCTTTCTTGGTGTTAGCTTCCTTCTCCTTGCCTCTCTTATTTTATTTTTTACTTCTCCTGTCTCTCTCCGTTTAATTACAAATTTTCTGTTCTTTTATACCCAGTCGTTTTGACTCATCTGACTATATAGGTTTTGTTCATTAACATGCAATTAACTCTATAGGAAGAAATTAATTATAAAAATAACCAATGTCAAGTTGAGGGACAAGATGTTCGAAGTGCTGATTCGGCTGATTCCAGAACTTATAGACTGTTGCAATATAAACATATCAGTTAATTAAATGATGGTTTATTTTATCACTTTGCGTACTTAAGTAATTTGACAGTTTCTAGAACCTAAAAAGTTCATGCACGAAAATGACGCATTTAGTTCCGTAATAGTACTTTGCATCCCACCCACGTGCGTTATTGACGTTTGGGTACTAGTTGAAGAGTGAAGCCAAACGAGTGCTAATTGTCTGAAGCTACGGTAAAACGGGCAACAAAAAACGTGCAATTTGTCTTGAAACATTGCTGCAAAACGAGTTGAATAGCGATGTTGTTCGTTTTACCACCCACGAATTAAACCTGTCTTGCAACAAATCAGGTCTTTGCAGGTTGTGAAAAGTTGCTGCAGAAAGTAGAGAGTACGTAGTTCTACTTTTTTTTTTAACAAAAACTGTAAATGTTCCCGCGTTTTACTGGCCCAATGAATACTTGTTTTGCAGCAAGCGACGTATCTCTTGCCTATGGAGTGACTCCCGCGTAATTTTATCCAATCGGAAGCAGGAGCCGATTACGGCTCCTGTCGGAAGTCAGTAATCACGCAACTTTCAACAAACTGAATTGTTGAAGAGTAAATGACGAAAAGGTCATGTTCAAACTTTATTAGAAACACTGGTAGGCTCGGTCTTTAGTGGTAGGTCTCTCGATGAGCGCGCGATTCTCCCCACCTCACTGCTGCGCGCGAGGTGGGAAGAATCGCGGGCTCATGAAGTCACCTACGTCTCGGTCACTGACTGATAATACCACACAACAAACGCAACTAATTTCAAACGCTAAACCTTTCCTTCCATATCTTTTTTCTTCTTTTCTTGTGTTTCTTTTATCTCCTTCTTGAGTGACTTTTCACTTTCCATGAAGACAAGATAAGCTCCTTTTCTGACGTTATTCTTGAGCTTAGTTTCAGCTGCCACTATGGTACCATGCACATTTTTGCCATCACCCAAACTGTACTCTGCAAACTGTAGATGATAAGATTAGTAGAAATCACAATTGCTGCTGTCGGTAGTAGTTTCACAGGCGTGGACGAGATGTTGCCCCTAGAAGGTGGCAGAGAAAGTGGGTGTTCACGCAATCGCGTGAGGTAGTAGTCTGCTACACAGCCGTTTTTAGTGTCGTCACGCAACGCTCCTCCACACTAAAAACTGCTGTGTAGCAGACTAGTGAGGTAGTTGTCCGACTGTGAAGACTTTGTCGATTAAGGTACGGAAAAACAGACGACGAAAATGTGCAACTTGTTTTGCGACATTGGTGCAAAACAAGTCGAATAGCGATGTTTCGCGTGTTGCCACTCACGAATCAAACCTGAAATGTTGTTGCTGGTCAGGAATCGTTGTTGCAAAAAAATTGGAGAGTAGTTCCACTTTCCACAAATTGTTCATAATACCTTTAATATGGCCATGTGGTTTTATAGCAGCAAGGATGGCACAGTTGGTTGGTGCGCGGCCTTCAGTGCGCGAGGTCCCGAGTTTGATCCCCGGTGACATGTTAGACGAAAAAATGGATTTGCATCAAATTTGCTCTGTGTAGCTTTGACTAGCTTTAAATCAAATACCCTTAAAACGGAGCATGGAGAGAATGGGGTAAAATGTTTATCAGTTGAATTACTGTCACGAGAAATCAACGTAAACTATAGTCGCTTTACCTTCACCTGTAAAGAGAAGACAACGCTACATTCATCAGACTGATATCATTCTTGAAGCTGGATTGTAGATATTGCAGTGCAATGAACGCCAAAGTAAGTGATTTCTAGAGTTTATGGCATTTTACCCTTCATTCGGATTACAGTCAATCCATAACGCCCTTAGACATAAGTAAGGATCATTTTATTTTCTTTGTTTTTAATGAGTTCTCTTTCCTATTCATGTCTTTGTCAAAGATTTAGAAACTAAACTCGTTGTTTTAGTGTTTTTTGGTTTGTAACGGGGGACGTGCTCCGACAGTGTACGTGAAGTGATAAGAACTCAGAAGGGCAAGACGATTTATTTAGACCGACAGACTTAGTAAAGTAATAAAGGACAACATACAGCCCGCACTTACTCTTGAGTTTTGACTGCTGGCGAACACGTTTTTAAAGGCATTCTCGGCTTTCGCTTCATTGCCATTTCGGTTCAGAAGCTGGGTCATGTACAAGTATGACTGAAAAGCAGAAAAGGTTCAGTAATTAATGTTGAATCAAGGTCATTTGCTCCTTAAGTGGGCTATAAGGTTAGCATTAGGTAACATCGCCTGAAGCCAGATTGTTTCTTTCAATAAAATTACGTAAAGAAAAACTTAAGTCCAACTTAACTGTGTAATCAGAAAAATAACAAGAAAGGTAAACAGAACTGGGATGCTTTGAACCCGAGTCGTTTGCTTCAAAACCTACATCCATATCCACTACGCCAAAACTACTTAGAGGGCGGGGACGGTTTGGGGGGAAGCGAAAAACATGAAAAAAAAAAGCCTTTTTCCTCGCCCCCCTTCTTCTACAGCCATAATCTTCGACGCCCGCCGCCTCGGTACACTTGAAAATCAAAATGGCCGCGCGCCATAAAAAAAATAATAATAACGGTAAGACGCGCTATATCTTGACGATCTCACGCAAAAACAGGGAACCGTGAACAGTCTAGCCAAATCCCGGAGTTTATACAATAAATATCTAGCCGATTTTTTGAAAACCAACCTAAGGAAATTTGCAGTCATTTGTGTGAAAAGGCGTCAAAAGGCACGTTTATTAAGCCCGAGAAGCTCCAAAATCAAATTAACAAAGAAAAGGAAAGGAGAAAAGGAAGAGCGAGGAGAGGGAAAGGAGGAGAGGAAAAAAAAGCAATGGTTTCTTAGTTTTTATAAGAGTTATATTGGAGATGGCACACTTTGACAGATTGGCAGAATTCTTTGGAAACAATTGATTCAGCGAAATGAGCAGCATTGATGCCAACTGGCCTGAAACGCCGTCCGTCACAAGCAAATGGCACACTTTTACAGGTTGGCAGTATTCTTTGGAAACATCTGGCCGATTTTTTGAAAACTAACCCACGGAAAGTTGCAGTCGTTTGTGTGAAAAAGCGTCAAAAGCCACGTTCCTTAAGGCCCAAAAGCTCCAAAATCATAGTAAGGAAAGAAAAGGAAAGAGCGAGGAGAAGGAAAGGAGGAGAAGAAAACAAATTAGTTGAAGAAATTTGTAAAATTACACAAAGTAGGTTCAATTGTCAAACACTACAATATGAAATACACTTTATATTATGCTCATGCAAAATTGAAATCAGTAAAAGGAAAACGATTGCGAGGAAACACAGGTATAGTTCATTTGAGTATTGTGAGCTGGAACCTCGTAAAAACAAACATTTAGTAACAAGGAGAAAAGAAAACAGGCAGATCGGGGTATAGATTTTTGCATTGAACAGTATAAAAATAAAATAAGAAAAGATCCCTGTTATATATGTTGTGTTTGTAATCGATTACTTTATAAGAGATCAGTTCCCATTTTTGGCAAAAGTAAATATTCGTGTCAAAATCTTCTCAGTGTGCAGTCTTCATTTGATGGAAAACAGTCTGTTTGTAAAACATGTCACTTAATACAGACATTTTCTATCAATACCTCAGTGCCACTATTAACAGAGTTCGACCCTATTACCAACATCAAATAAAAACAAACTCATGTAGAAACCGAGCAACTGACCTCACAAACTACACCCATTATCTCAGCAATCAACTTCGAATATAACTCCACGCCTACTACTTCACTCATCTTAACTAGTCCCCCAAATATACAGCACCACTGCACTACCCACGTATCCCTCATACTCATAACAAACTTCACATACGCTTAGTACAACAACTCCCAAATAAACGCTCCCATAGCGTCTTGTTTTTCTTTGCAAAGTTACTGCACGAGAAACCCAAGCACCCCAGCCACGATAAACGAGGGTGCAAGTTGTATAATGTAACATAACGTCCTGGTTTGCAATCGCTCTGGCTAAGATAAGAACTAGACGGATTTGAAGAGAAAAAGCGGGACTGCAAGCTGTCTATAATCTATACAAAACTTAATTTTGATCGCACGTGGATCACTGTACTAAGAATGCGTCATAATATGAGGTCGTAGAAACTGTAGAAATGCCCCTTAGAGGCCAAACATTAACGCAATAGGTGTGACATGAAAAATCATTAACCGCTGTCGTCTATTTTTTTTTTTTACGAAGTGTGACAACTGTTGTGGCGTAGTTTGTGCCTATTGAATTTTTATGAATGCATTAATTTCTGTAATACTTTTGCTCCTCAATTTTTATTGCTCGAGTACTCTAACTGAAAAAAGGCAAAAAGCAAGATTCGACAGAAATTCCAAATTTCATTTAGTAAAATACTGCCAAATAAGTCTTCCTCAGGATTTTGTCCAAAGAATCAAAAGTTGGAAGCACCTTACTAGAATCCACTCATTTACTTTAGCCGAGAGATCAAAAAATATTAATATTGGAATGTTGAAATACTCTAGCTGTAAATAAAGGTAGCGATTGTTCCGGTGCAAGAATATAAATATTGTTACACAACTAACAAAATATGGTTCACAAATAATTCTTCTTTGCAACTTAGAATACGAACATAAGTTTTATTTAGACTTCGCTTAAAAAGCTGTCCCTTAATGCTTGGTAGGAATCTTTAGCAATCTAACAAAGACGGCTTAATCCGCCCTTCCCCCCCCCCCCCCCCCCCCCACGTCCCCCACCATAAGAAAGAACGAAAAAGGGTCCCAAAAACTTAGGCTAGATGTAAAAATAAATATCTCGCAGTTCATCAAACGTACATTAAACCAAGAGCAACATCCCATTATGGCCCTTGATTGAACTTGGCAGAAAACCCCCAGTGACGCAAGTTGCGGCCCCTGCTTTAAATAATCGCGAATTAAAACAAAATTATTTGAGTCAGTAATCAATTGCATGAATTACATACTGCTCATATAAGAATACTTTTTTTGTTACATTGACTAAGTTTTTGTACTGTTCTGTGCGTTACCATTACATTGCAAGTGGTCCCTAATTTACAGTTAGGTAACATTTTCTTGAGTTCAAGTAATTAAGCAAAAAAACCGTTTCGTGATGGCAAAAATTCTAATTATTATGCTCAGTTAGCTTTAGGTCGCTGAATCAATTGACAGTCGAAAGTTTTATCTGATTCTCTGTCAACTGTCGAGGGAAATTTGTAAAAATTTAAGAAAAATAGTTTAAAGCTAAGGTGTGTCCTACTTTCACTATTCGAAGTTTAATATATCAATAATACGATGCTAACTCAACCTTTCTGAAATCTACTAAAGGACTTTAAAATAATAAGAGTTTGAAAACTCTGAGAGTGTTGCTCACCGTCGGCGCTATTTGCCAGAAATACTTGTACTCGGGTGCATAGCATTTCCCACGAAAAGAAGCTCATTATTTTCGGAAAATGCAGTGAGAAAAAATCTTTAACTCCCTGTTATATACATTTTTGCCTATGTTTCCACCAGGTGGTAAATGGTCGAAATGAAATCACACAAATGAAACATAAAACCCCTCGGGCGGCCTCTGACTGTGGTGGAAGTAAAGGTTTTCACTCATGTCTCAATACATGTAAGACTGTTAAAAGATACAATGTCTAAAAACTGTTTTCTACTTGCACCCCCGATCCAACTTCAATCTGCCGACTCAAACAATTACCCATCAACGTTTTAAAAAGCGCGTCAGACATTTGACAGTGGTAGAAGTAGAGGTTTTCACTATAGTCCTGTGTGCTCAAACCCTGGAAGATGCTTAATACATGCAAGACTGTTAAGAAATAAAATATATAAAAACTGTTTTATATATGCACACATGAAAATCCAACTTCAATCTGCTGACTCGAAGAATAAATCCAAGTCAGCGCGAACGCCCCAGACATTTGACATTGGTGTGAAAGTAGACTGAGGTTTTCGCTCAGTCCGTATGCTCAATACAAGCAAGACTGTTAAGAGATATAGTTGCTAAAAACTGAATTATATTTGCACCCATTAAAGAACATGAAAATCCAACTTCGATGATTCAAAGAATCAACCCAAGTCAATGCAAGTTTGGCTAACCTGAAGTCTTAATAAACCGCCGGGGCTATGATACTATATTCTTGTATCTTCACTATTGTCCCTGTTGCTGATCGTCAAGGTCGGTGGACTCGATTGATCTCAATCCATACATTCTAAGAGCTTGCTCATAACATGGTGGCGGGTCCTTTTCATTATCCGAGTTATCAATGTCTTCCGTCCAAAATCCTCGCTGTCCTAAGTGTGGAGAAACTTTCGGAACATTTGAAATCGCCATAAAATAGTCAGGCAAATCTGTACAACAAGCTTCAGCACATACCAGACGATGAGGAATATGATTATACGGAAGGACTGGGGCTGGAGATTTTTCCAAATCTTCCATGGGAATCTCAGAGACAACCACGTCTATTGAGTTGCTTTCAGGCCTGTGTCTTTTGTTGCAAGCTATTACTGCAGCTCCACTGACAACAAAAAATAAGATGAAGGCACCTCCACAAATCTTTCCAACCAATGAGATAGTTGATTGGCTACAATCATCTGTCTCTTCCGAATTGCAAGGTTTAGCGGAAAGTTTCATCGAAGCAAGCAAAACTGAAAGCACTACAATACACATCCAGGCTATTACAAAAACTGCAACGCAAGCTTTTCCTCTTAAAAGAGTCGACCACTTTGATACTCTTGGTTCTTCATTGGTATTATCAGCCATTATTCAAAACATCACTGAAGTGTCTGAAGAAATACGAGATAAGAAAATTTGGCTCCATTTCTTGCCGCTCGCCATGCACATTTTCAACCAAGAGATGTTTGCAAGTACAATGGAGGCAATGGTCACGATAAAGCCCCAGTATATCAGGTTTTTAGATAGACTGCAAACAATAGACTCAACGAGGTAGAACCATAAGCTGACTGAAAAGAAATTGGAAGAAGTTTTTACTTCTCAGTCTGTGGATCAAATCCTATTGTGTGACCATTCAAATCAAACCTCTTCGGCAGTTCTTCACCGTGCTACATTTTGTTTTTCCATACAGCAAAACCATTTTGTATTTTAACAGTTAGTTTTCGGCACACTTGAATAGATCAGAAGACAAAGGACAAAAGACAAAAGCCTAAAATTAAAACTGAATGGCCTGATATCACCTGATGTCGCAACAGTCCCCTAAGACACCCGCGCGGCCGGTCTCCAGGGAGACTTCAGATAACATAATAAGTTACCGAGTTGATAAACGTTATAAACTCAAATAACTACCAAGAAAATATTTTTAATAGTTGACGTTGCGAGCACTAACCATCCACCGCAACAAAATTAGCCGCTAGTCGTTACACTTTAGAAAATATCGTATAGGGACAAGCAGTCTTGATGGAGCTTAGACATGTTTTTCGTTTAAGTTGTATTTTGTTATGACTGTTTATTTCAAGGAGCTAATTAGCATATTAAAAATGTTTCGAGAACTTTCTATAGCACGCTTTAAACTGGACAAACCGGTTTTTCTTGAAAAGGTCTTCGTATTATATACGAAGTCGAGTCTCTTTCGTTGGTAATGGAACTGTCACAAAGTTCTCTTGCTTATTAGAAATGTTTCGAGAACTTTCTATAGCACGCTTTAAACTGGACAAACCTGTTTTTCTTGAAAAGGTCTTCGTATTGTATAAGAGGTCGAATTTGGCCAGTTTTCTCTTTTTCATTGGTAATCGAACTGTTACAAAGTTCTCTTGCGTTTTGCTCGTAAATAAAGTTCAATTTGTATTTAGAGAGTTGAGATTATTGCCGCACCAAGCTAGTCCCCCAGCTGCAATACGGACCGGGAATCAACTGCGTGCCTGAATGCCTGCCACCATATCTGCATTTTTCTGTGCTGCCTCGCCTAGAGATATTTTCAAGATGAGGCCGCTTCCAAATTGAGAAACCATAGCTGTTCTTCATTTTGGTCGAATGATCTGACGTGGAAGGTTCAAGGTTTTTGGTTTGCGGAAGTTAGTTATACTGAAGGTGCTTCTGATGTAAAAGAAAATTTCCGAAGTTTCTTGCTCGAAAGGAAAAAGCGTTGGCAACGATCCTGCTGTCAGTTGAACAACCGTTGATTCTGTTTTTACTCGCCGGGCGATAACACCAGTAGTATAGTAGTTAAGGGTAACAGCGTTTCGCACCGCTAACGCTGATACACAAATGGACTCCGTCTTCTTCTTCGTCCATTTTCCCCAACTACTATACTACTATCAACCTTGGGCCTTTTTACGGGCCGCTGATTGAGTTTTAAATATACATGATAACTAGCGCATAACAGGAAGTTAGTAATTATAGCAGGGACTTTCCCTAACAGCAGGAAGTCAATAATGTCATACAGCAGGTATTTTCCCGACAAAATGAGTCATAGTCTAATAACCAAATTGAAAAATGGCAAAACTGTATATCGCTCACGTTTTTACTGCACATAATAAACCTGTTCTCGCGGTACGTTCAATTACCTCTTCAAACGAGCTTTATATTAAACTCCAATTCAATCTTTTCTGTAATGTGGAACGCGATTTTTTGTCCCCTATAAGGGGCTTTTTTTAATTATAATGTCTGTTCTACGCAATGTCGACTAAACCAACCTTAAGAGGTGTTCCGCTTTAAGTCCTCCTTCAAGGCAAAAAGATTTAAAGAGATAATTAAATATCCAGCCAATTTCTTGAAAACCAACCCAACAAAATTTGCAGTCATTTGTGTAAAAAAGCGTCACAAGGCACGTTTCTTAAGCCCGAGAAGCTCCAAAATCAAAGTAACGAAAGAAAAGGAAAAGAGAAAAGGAAGAACCAGGAGAAGGAAAGGAGGAGAAGAGAAAAAAAGAAATGGTTGCACTCTTAGTTTTTACAAGAGTTACATTGGAGATGGCATAATTTGACAGATTGGCAGAATTCTTTACAAACAATTGATCCAGCGAAATGAGCAGCATTGATGCCAAATGGCCTGAAACGCCGTCTTTGACAAGCAAATGGGACACTTTGACAGATTGACAGAATTCTTTGGAAACATCTAGACGATTTTTTGGAAACCAACCTAAGGAAATTTGCAGTCATTTGTGTGAAAAAGCGTCAAAAACCACGTTCCTTAAGGCCGAAAAGCCCCAAAATCCTAGTAACGAAAGAAAAGGAAAGAAGAAAACGAAATAGTGAGGAGAAGGAAAGGAGATAAATTAGTTGACGAAATTTGTAAAATTACACAAAGTAAGTTAAATTGTCAAAGACTAGAATATGAAATACACTTTATATTATGCTCATGCAAAATTGAAAGCAGTGAAAGGAAAAAGATTGCAAGGAAACACAGGTATGGGTCATTTGAGTATTGTAAGATGGAACCTCTTAAAAAGAAACATTTAGTAACAAGGAGAAAAGAAAACAGGCAGATCGGGTATAGATTTTGCATTGAACAGTATAAAAATATATGTTGTGTTTGTAATCGATTCCTTTATAAGAGATCAGTTCACATTTTTGGCAAAAGTAAATATTCGTGTCAAAATTTTTTCAGTGTGCAGTCTTCGTTTGATGGAAAACAGTATGTTTGTAAAACATGTCACTTAATACAGACATTTTCTATCAATACCTCAGTTCCACTATTAACAGAGTTCGACTCTATTACCAACATCCAATAAAAACAACCCCATGTAGAAACCCAGCAACTACCTCACAAACTACACCCATTATCTTAGCAATCAACTTCGAGTATAACTCCATGCCTACTACTTCACTTCTTCACATCTTAACTATTCCCCCAAATATACAATACCACTGCACTACCCACGTATCCCTCATACTCACAACAAACTTCACCTACGCTTAGTACAACCACGCCCAAATAAAAGCGCCCACAGCGTCTTGTTTTTCTTTGCAAAGTTACTGCACTAGAAACCCAAGCACCCCAGCCACGATAAACGAGGGTGTAAGCTGTATAATGTAACATAACGTCGTGGTTTGCAATCACGCTGGCTGAGATAAGAACTAGACGGATTTGAAGAGAAAAAGCGGACTGCAAGCAGTCTATAATCTATACAAAACTTAATTTTGATCGTACATGGATCACTGTGCTAAGAATGTGTCATGATATGAGGTCGTAGAAACTGTAGGAATGCCCCTTAGACGCCAAACATTAGCGCAATAGGTGTGACATGAAAAATCCTTAACCGCTGTCGTCTATTTATTTACGAAATATGACAGCTGTTGTAGCATAGTTTGTGCCTAGTGTATTTTTTATGAATGCATTAATTTCTGTAATATTTTTACTCCACAATTTTTATCGCTCGAGTATTCTAACTGTATAGTGGCAAAAAGCAAGATTCGACAGAAATTCCAAATTTCATTTAGTAAAATACTGCCAAATAGTCTTCCTCAGGATTTTGTTCAAAGAATCAAAAGTTGGAAGCACCTTACTAGAATACACTCATTTACTTTAGCCGAGAGATCAGAAAATATTAATATTTGGATGTTCGAATACTCTAGCTTTAATTCAAGGTAGCGATTTGTTCCCTTGCAAGAATATAAATATTGTTACACAAGTAACAAAATATGGTTCACAAATAACTCTTCTTTGCAACTTAGAATACGAACATAAGTTTTGTTTAGACTTCGCTTAAAAAGCTGTCCCTTAATGCTTGGTAGGAGTCTTTAGCAATCTAACAAAGACGGCTTAATCCACCCCTCCCCCCCCCCCCCCCACCTCCCCCACCATAAGAAAGAACGAAAAAGGGTCCCAAAAACTTAGGCTAGATGTAAACATAAATATCTCGCAGTTCATCAAACGTACATTAAACCAAGAGCAACATCCCATTATGGCCCTTGATTACACTTGGCAGAAAACCCCCAGTGACGCAAGTTCGGCCCCTGCTTTAAATAATCGCGAATTAAAACAAAATTATTTGAGTCAGTAATCAATTGCATGAATTACATACTGCTCATATAAGAATACTTTTTTTGTTACATTGACTAAGTTTTTGTACTGTTCTGTACGTTACCATTACTTTGCAAGTGGTCCCTAATTCACAGTTAGGTAACATTTTCTTGAGTTCAAGTAATTAAGCAAAAAAACCGTTTCGTGATGGCAAAAATTCTAATTATTATGCTCAGTTAGCTTTAGGTCGCTGAATCAATTGACAGTCGAAAGTTTCATCAGATTCTCTGTCAACCGTCGAGGGAAATTTGTAAAAATTTAAGCAAAATACTTGAAAGCTAAGGTGTGTCCTACTTTCACTATTCGAAGTTTAATATATCAATAATACTCTGCTAACTCAACCTTTCTGAAATCTACTAAAGGACTTTAAAATAATAAGAGTTTGAAAACTCTGAGAGTGTTGCTCACCGTCGGCGCTATTTGCCAGAAATACTTGTACTCGGGTGCATAGCATTTACCACGAAAAGAAGCTCATTATTTTCGGAAAATGAACTGAGAAGAAATCTTCAACAACCTGTTCTATACATTTTTGCCCATGTTTCCACAAGGTGGTAAATGGTCTAAATGAAATCACACAAATGAAACATAAAACCCCTCGGGCGGCCTCTGACTGTGGTGGAAGTAAAGGTTTTCACTCATGTCTCAATACATGTAAGACTGTTAAGAGATATAATGTCTACAAACTGTTTTATACTTGCACCCCTGACCCAACTTCAATCTGCTGACTCAAAGAATAACCCATGTCAACGTTTTAAAAAACGCCTCAGACATTTGACAGTGGTGGAAGTAGACGGAGGTTTTCACTGTAGTCCTGTGTGCTCAAAGCGTGGAAGATGCTCAATACATGCAAGACTGTTAAGAAATAAAATATATAAAAACTGTTTTATATATGTACACACGCAAGTCCAACTTCAATCTGCTGACTCAATAATAAACCCAAGTCAACGCGAACGCCCCAGACTTTTGACAGTGGTGTGAAAGTAGACTGAGGTTTTCGCTCAGTCCGTATGCTCAATACAAGCAAGACTGTTAAGAGATATAGTTGCTAAAAACTGAATTATATTTGCACCCATGAAAGTCCATGAAAATCCAACTTTGATGATTCAAAGAATCAACCCAAGTCAATGCAAGTTTGGCTGCCCTGAAGTCTTAATAATCCGGGGCTATGATACTATAGTCTTGTATCTTCACTATCTCCTTGTTGATGCTGATCTTCAAGGTCGGTGGACTCGATTGATATCAATCCATACATTCTAAGAGCTTGCTCATAACATGGTGGCGGGTCCTTTTCATCATCCGAGTTATCAATGTCTTCCGTCCAAAATCCTCGCTGTCCTAAGTGTGGAGAAACTTTCGGAACATTTGAAATCGCCATAAAATAGTCAGGCAAATCTGTACAACAAGCTTCAGCACATACCGGACGATGAGGAATATGATTATACGGAAGGACTGGGGCTGGAGATTTTTCCAAATCTTCCATGGGAATCTCGGAGACAACTACGTCTACTGAGTTGCTTTCAGGCCTGTGTCTTTTGTTGCAAGCTATTACTGCAGCTCCAATGACAACAAAAAATAAGATGAAGACACCTCCACAAATCTTTCCAACCAATGAGATAGTTGATTGGCTACAATCATCTGTCTCTTTCGAATTGCAAGGTTTAGCGGAAACTTTCATCAAAGCAAGCAAAACTGAAAGCACTACAATACACATCCAGGCTATTACAAAAACTGCAACGCAAGCTTTTCCTCTTAAAAGAGTCGACCACTTTGATACTCTTGGTTCTTCATTGGTATTATCAGCCATCATTCAAAACATCACTCAAGTGTCTGAAGAAATACGAGATAAGAAAGTTTGGTTCCATTTCCTGCCGCTCGCCATGCACATTTTCAACCAAGAGATGTTTGCAAGTACAATTAAGGCAATGGTCACGATAAAGCCCCAGTATATCAGGTTTTTGGATAGACTGAAACAATAGGCTCAACGAGGTAGAACCATAACTGGCTGACCGAAAAGAAATTGAAAGAAGTTTTTACTTCTCAGTCTGTGGATCAAATCCTATTGTGTGACCATTCCAATCAAGCCTCTTTGGCAGTTCTTCACTGTGCTGCATTTTGTTTTTCCATACAACGAAAAACCATTTTGTATTTTCATAGTTAGTTTTCGGCACACTTGAATAGATCAGAAGACAAAGTTAAAAAGCCTAAAATTAAAACTGAATGGCCTAAGATCACCTGATGTCGCAACAGTCTCCTGAAACGACTGGCGCGGCCGGTCTCAAGGGAGACTCCAGATAACATAATAAGCTACCGAGTTGATAAACGTTATAAACTCAAATAACTACCAAGAAAATATTTTTAATAGTTGACGTTGCGAGCACTAACCATCCTCCGCAGCAAATCTAGTCCCTGGTCGGTACCACTTTAGAAAATGCCGTATAGGGAGAAGCAGTCTTAATGGAACTTAGACATATTTTTCGTTTAAGTTGTATTTTGTTATGACTGCTTATTTCAAGGAGCTAATTAGCATATTAAAAGTGTTTCGAGAACTTTCTATAGCACGCTTTAAACTGGACAAACCGGTTTTTCTTGAAAAGGTCTTCGTATTATATACGAAGTCCAGTCTCTTTCGTTGGTAATCGAACTGTCACAAAGTTCTCTTGCGTTTTACTCGTAAATAATGTTCAATTTGTATTTGGAGAGTTGGGGAGCTCTCGTACTTTCACTAAGTCGAACCGAAACAGGATAAAGGCCCAGATTATTGCCCCCAAGCTAGTCTCCGAGCTGCAATAGAGACTGGGAATCAACTGCGTGCCTGAATGCCTAAAGGCATATCTGCATTTTTCTGTGCTGCCTGGCCTGGAGATATTTTCAAGATGAGGCCGCTTCCAAATCGAGAAACCATAGCTGTTCTTCATTTTGGTCGAATGATCTGACGTGGAAGGTTCAAGGTTTTTGCTTTGCTGAAGTTAGTTATACTGAGCGTGCTTCTGAGGTAAAAGAAAACTTTCCGAAGTTTCTTGCTCGAAAGGAAAAAGCGTTGGCAACGATCCTGCTGTCAGTTGAACAACCGTTGATTCTATTTTTACTCGCCGGGCGATAACACCAGTAGTATAGTAGTTAAGGGTACCAGCGTTTCGCACCGCTAACGCTAATACACAAATGGACTCTGTCTTCGTCTTCGTCCATTTTCCCCAACTACTATACTACTATCAACCTTGGGCCTTTTTACGGGCCGCTGATTGCGTTTTAAATATACTTATTATTCATTCAAAATATTTTCCTGATTCCGATTGGCTAAAAGTTCACGTTTAATTCAACATAACCAGTTACCGATGACCAAATTTGGCGTTTTCGCAGGGTAAGGCACCGTTAACCGAGAAGACTTGGAGACGAGGTTGAGTTGTTTTGCTTGTGAACTTGAAAAATGGCGGACATTTCACTCGTTTCAAACGAGTGAACTAGGCGAAAAAATAGCTAAAAGCATGGCAAGAACAGCAAGAAGACAACTCGAAGGGCGACATCTGCTCTTTGGAAAATATTTGCGGAGCTGCACAAACCTAAACGTGCAGCACTATCGAAGATAAACTTAACATCGATGGATCGATGGAGGTAAGCATGTTTTAGCCATGTTTTTAAACTAGGAATTATTTTGAATTAATAATAAAACAATTGTTGAATTCGGCTTTCGTATCATATGAAGAATTATGGAGATCTCGGAGGGTGTTATCCGCCTAGGCCTACGGCCTCGACGGATAACACCCTCCGAGATCTCCATAATTCTTCATAAGATACTCAGCCTCATTCATTAATTGTTAAATAATAGCGCATAACAGGAAGTTAGTAATTATAGCAGGGACTTTCCCTAACAGCAGGAAGTCAATAATGTCATACAGCAGGTATTTTCCCGACAAAATGAGTCATAGTCTAATAACCAAACTGAAAAATAACAAAACTGTGTAGCCCCCACGGTTTTACTGCACATAATAAACCTTTTCTCGCGTACGTTCAATTACCTCTTCAAACGAGCTTTATATCAAACTCCAATTCAATCTTTTCTTTAAAGGGAACCTCCACTCTTACTACAGAACAAGTTTAAATCGAATAAAATTATGTTGATAAACAAATTTGTTCGAAATTTGTCTTAAAAAAAGTGTTTATATCAGGAAAGGTGAATTTTAAAATCGCTTATTTTCACTTTCAAATTTCGCGGGCGCCGCCATCTTGAATAATTGTGACGTGTTACGGTTGCTCTATTGTTCTGACACAAAGAGCTTTTGTTTAATAACAATAGGGCAACCATTAAACGTCACAATTATTCAAGATGGCGACGCCCGCAAAATTTGAAAACAAAAATAGGCGAATCTAAAAGTTATTTCTTTCGGATACAAACGCTTTCTTTAAAAATATTTTAGATTGACTTGACTGTAACAGTTATTTCCTGTGATTTAAAGTTATCTTTTTGTTGAAGTGGAGGTTCCCTTTAATGTGGAAGGCATTTTTTTGTCCCCTATAAGGGGCTTTTTTATAATAATGTCTGTTCTACGCAATGTCAACTAAACCAACCTTAAGAGGTGTACCGCTTTACGTCCTCCTTCAAGGCAAAAAGATTTAAAGAGATAATTAAATATCTAGCCAATTTCTTGAAAACCAACCCAACAAAATTTGCAGTCATTTGTGTAAAAAAAGGGTCAAAAGGCACGTTTCTTAAGCCCGAGAAGCTCCAAAATCAAAGTAACGAAAGAAAAGGAAAGGAGAAAAGGAAAAGCGAGGAGAAGGAAAGGAGGAGAAGAAAAAAAAAAGCAATGGTTGCACTCTTAGGTTTTATAAGAGTTACACTGGAGATGGCACACTTTGACATATTGGCAGAATTCTTTGCAAACAATTGATTCAGCGAAATGAGCAGCATTGATGCCAAATGGCCTGAAACGCCGTCTGTCACAAGCAAATGGCACACTTTCACAGATTGGCAGAATCCTTTGGAAACATCTAGCCGATTTTTTGAAAACCAACCCCAAAATTTGCAGTCATTTGTGCGAAAAAGCGTCAAAAGCCACGTTTCTTAGGCCGAAGAGCTCCAAAATCATAGTAACGAAAGAAAAAAAAAGACGAAAAGGAAAGAGCGAGGAGAAGGAAAGGAGGAGAAGATAAAAAATTAGTTGAAGACATTTGTAAAATTACACAAAGTAAGTAAAATTGTCAAACACTACAATATGAAATACACTTTATATTATGCAAAATTGAAATCAGTGAAAGGAAAAAGATTGCAAGGAAACACAGGTATAGTTCATTTGAGTATTGCAAGATGGAACCTCTTAAGAAGAAACATTTAGTAACAAGGAGAAAAGAAAACAGGCAGATCGGGGTATAGATTTTTGCATTGAACAGTATAAAAATAAAATAAGAAAAGGTCTCTGTTATATATGTTGTGTTTGTAATCGATTACTTTATAAGAGATCAGTTCACATTTTTGGCAAAAGTAAATACTCGGGTCAAAAGTTTTTCAGTGTAAAGTCTTCATTTGATGGAAAACAGTATGTTTGTAAAACATGTCACTTAATACAGACATTTTCTATCAACACGTCCTCAGTGCATTATTAACAGAGTTCGACTCTATTACCAACATCCAATAAAAACAACCCACTGTAGAAACCCAGCAACTACCTCACGAATTACACCCATTATCTTAGCAATCAACTTCGAATATAACTCGACGCCTACTACTTCACCCATCTCAACTAATCCCCCAAATATACAATACCACTGCACTACCTACGTATCCCTCATACTCACAACAAACTTCACCTACGCTTAGTACAACCACACCCAAATAAACGCTCCCACAGCGTCTTGTTTTTCTTTGCAAAGTTGCTGCACGAGAAACCCAAGCACCCCAGCCACGATAAACGAGGGTGTAAGCTGTATAATGTAACATAATGTCGTGGTTTGCAATCGCGCTAGCTGAGATAAGAACTAGACGGATTTGAAGAGAAAAAGTGGGAATGCAAGCAGTCTATAATCTATACAAAACTTAATTTTGATCGCACGTGCATCAATGTACTAAGAATGCGTCATAATATGAGGTCGTAGAAACTGTAGAAACGCCCCTTAGAGGCCAAACATTAGCACAATAGGTGTGACATGAAAAATCCTTAACCGCTGTCGTCTATTTTTTTTACGAAATATGACAAATGTTGCAGCATATATAGTTTGTGCCTAATGAATTTTTATGAATGCATTAATTTCTGTAATACTTTTACTCCACAATTTTTATTGCTCCAGTATTCTAACTGTAAGGAGGCAAAAACCAAGATTCGACAGAAAAATTTTCAAAATTTCATTTAGTAAAATACTACAAAATAAGTCTACCCCAGGATTTTGTCCAAAGAATCAAAAGTTGGAACCACCTTACTAGAATCCACTCATTTACTTTAGCCGAGAGATCAAAGAATATTAATATTGGAATTTTGATTTACTCTAACTTAAATTAAAGGTAGCGATTTGTTCCGGTGCAAGAATATAAATATTGTTACACATGTAACAAAATATGGTTCACAAATAACTCTTCTTTGCAACTTAGAATACGAAACATAAGTTCTAGTTAGACTTCGCTTAAAAAGCTGTCGCTTAATGCGTGGTAGGAGTCTTTAGCAATCTAACAAAGACGGCTAAATCCACCCCTCTCTCCCCCGCTCCACCACCATCAGAAAGAACGAAAAAGGGTCCCAAAAACTTAAGCTAGATGTAAAAATAAAAATCTCGCAGTTCATCAAACGTACATTAAACCAAGAGCCATATCTCATTATGGCCTTTTTTTAAACTTGGCAGAAAACCCCACTGACGCAAGTTACGGCCCCTGCTTTAATTCATCTCGAATTAAAATATAACTATTTGAGTCAGTAATCAATTGCATTAATTACATACTTCTCATATAAGAATATTTTTTTTTTGTTACATTGACTAAGTTTTTGTACTGTTCTGTGCGTTACCATTACTTTGCAAGTGGTCCCTAATTTACAGTTAGGTAACATTTTCATGAGTTTTTAATAAGTAATTAAGCAAAAAATCCGTTTTGTGATGGCAAAAGTCTAATTATTATGCTCAGTTAGCTTTAGGTCGCTGAATCAATTGACAGTCGAAAGTTTCATTTGATTCTCTGTCAAACGTCGAGGGAAATTTGTAAAAATTTAAGCAAAATACTTGAGAGCTAAGGTGGGCCCTACTTTCACTATTCGAAGTTTAATATATCAATAATACGCTGCTAACTTACTAATAACCTTTCTGAAATCTATTAAAAGACTTTAAATAATAAGAGTTTGAAAACTCTGAGAGTGTTGCTCACTGTCGGCGCTATTTGCCAGAAATACTTATACTCGGGTGCATAGTACAGTACCACGAAAAGAAGTTCATTATCTTCAGAAAATGCGATGAGAGAAAAATCTTTAACTATCTGTTCTATACATTTTTGCCCATGTTTCCACCGAGTGGTAAGTGGTCTAAATGAAATCACACAGATGAAACATAAAACCCCTCGGACGGCATCTGACCGTGGTGGAAGTAAAGGTTTTCACTCATGTAAGATTGTTAAGAGATATAATGTCTAAAAACTGTTTTCTACTCTGCACCCCTGATCCAACTTAAATCTGCTGACTACAACAATCAACCCATGTTAGCGTTTTAAAAACGCCTCAGACATTTGACAGTGGTGGAAGTAGAGGTTTTCACTATATGCCTGTGTGCTCAAACCATGGAAGATGCTCAAAACATGCAAGACTGTTAAGAAATAAAATATATTAGTATATACTAAAACAGTGGATAGTGTTTTTCGCGCGCTCTGATTGGCCACTCAGTCAGTGAATATCCTGCAGTATTCACTGATTCACCTCCAGTTCCTCCGAGCGAGCGACGCCAAACTCGCGTAAGTTGCGAGCAAAATGCCTTCCCGGTTTGCTGTCGTAACAAACAAAGAAATTTCACGACTAATCAAGCACGCTGTTCCCGAAATACACTAAGGTGACGATGTTCGGTTTTGAAGTTTTAACAGGTAAAGCTTATTTGTCTTTTTGACTCGAATTTATCGATAAAACCGGTGAAAAAGTTTTTTGTTTACAAATGCAAATTAAGCTTAATTCTTGCGTTACTTTATTTAGTTGACTTGGTCATAAATAAGCTTAAAACTAAATTTAATAATCTTATTTTACAGAATGATTTTAAATACAAAAGAAATTTCCCCGCAAGAGCTAGACAAATCTCCACAAAGCTTTTATTTGTCGGCAAGAAAAAGCGACGGCCGCGGGCGTTCGGTCATTACGCGCAAAAGTTGTCATCGTTGGCAACAGCATTTGAGTTAAAAATCATCATTTTTGTGCTCAATTATCTCACCGTCTTAGTATATACTAAAACAATTATTCACCTCAGTGTCGGTGGCTAGTGGTGTGGGTATTTACAATCTCCCACGACTAGCCACTTTCACTTCGGTGAATAATTGTTATCTAAAACTGTTTTATATATGCACACATGAAAATCCAACTTCAATCTGCTGACTCGAAGAATAAACCCAAGTCAACGCGAACGCCCCACACGTTTGACAGTGGTGTGAAAGTAGAGGTTTTCGCTTGGTCCGTATGCTCAATACAAGCAAGACTGTTAAGAGATATAATTTCTAAAAACTGAATTATATTTGCACCCATGAAAGTCCATGAAAATCCAACTTTGATGATTCAAAGAATCGACCCAAGTCAATGCAAGTTTGGCTGCCCTGAAGTCTTAATAAACCGGGTCTACGATACTATAGTCTTGTATCTTCAATGTTTCCTTGTTGATGCTGATCTTCAAGGAAGGGGGACTCGATTGATATCAATCCATACATTCTAACAGCTTGCTCATAACATGGTGGCGGGTCCTTTTCATCATCCGAGTTATCAATGTCCTCCGTCCAAAATCCTCGCTGTCCTAAGTGTGAAGAAACTTTTGGAACATTTGAAATCGCGATAAAATAGTCAGGCAAATCTGTATAACAAGCTTCAGCACATACCGGACGATGAGGAATATGATTGTACGGAAGGATTGGGGCTGAAGATTTTTCCAAATCTTCCATGGGAATCTCGGAGACAACTACTTCCACTGAGTTGCTTTCAGGCCTGTGTCTTTTGTTGCAAGCTATTACTGCAGCTCCAATGACAACAAAAAATAAGATGAAGACACCTCCACAAATCTTTCCAACCAATGAGATAGTTGATTGGTTACAATCATCTGTCTCTTTCGAATCGCAAGGTTTAGCGGAAACTTTCATCAAAGCAAGCAAAACTGAAAGCACTACAATACACATGGAGGCTACTACAAAAACTGCAACGCAAGCTTTTCCTCTTAAAAGAGTCGGCCAGTTTGATACTCTTGGTTCTTCATTAGTATTATCAGCCATTATTCAAAACATCACTCAAGTGTCTGAAGAAATACGAGATAAGAAAATTTGGTTCCATTTCCTGCCGCTCGCCATGCACATTTTCAACCAAGAGATGTTTGCAAGTACAATTGAGGCAATGGTCACGATCAAGCCCCAGTATATCAGGTTTTAACATAGACTGAAAACAATAGGCTCAACGAGGTAGAACCATAAGCTGACCGAAAAGGAACTGGAAGGAGTTCTTACTTCTCAGTCTGTGGATCAAATGCTATCGTGTGACCATTCAAATCAAACCCCTTTGGCAGTTCTTCACTGTGCTACATTTTGTTTTTCCATACAACAAAAAACCATTTTGAATTTTAACAGTTAGTTTTCGGCACACTTGAATAGATCAGAAGACAAAGTTCAAAAGCCTAAAATTAAAACTGAATGACCTGAGATCACCTGATGTCGCAACAGTCCCCTGAGACGACCCGCGCGGCCAGTTCCAGGGAGACTCCAGATAACATAATAAGTTACCGAGTTGATAAACGTTATAAACTCAAATAACTACCAAGAAAATATTTTATAGTTGACGTTTCGAGCACTAACCATCCTCCGCAGCAAATCTAGCCCCTGGTCGGTACCACTTTAGAAAATGCCGTATAGGGAGAAGCAGACTTGATAGAATTAACTTAGACGTGTTTTTTGTTCAACTTGTATTTTGTTGTGACTGTTTATTTAAAGGAGCTAATTAGCATATTAAAAATTTTTCGAGAACTTTCTATAGCACGCTTTAAACTGGACAAACCGGTTTTTCTTGAAAAGGTCTTCGTATTACATAAGAGGTCGAATTTGGCCACTTTTCTCTCTTTCGTTGGTAAACAAACTTGTCACAAAGTTCTCTTGCGTTTTGCTCGTAAATAAAGTTTAATTTGTATTTAGAGATTTGGGGCGCTCTCGTACTTTCACTAAGTCGAACCGAAAAAGGTTAAAGGCCCAGGTTATTGCCACCAAGCTAGTCCCCGAGTTGCAACAGAGACCGGGAATCAACTGCGTGCCTGAATTCCTGGCCTGGAGATATTTTCAAGATGAGGCCGCTTCCAAATCTAGAAGTCACAGCTGTTCTTCATTTTGGTCGAATGATCTGACGTAGAAGGTTCAAGGTTTTTGGTTTGCCGAAGTTAGTTATACTGAACGTGCTTCTGATGTAAAAGAAAACTTTCCGAAGTTTCTTGCTCGAAAGGAAAAAGCGTTGGCAACGATCCTGCTGTCAGTTGAACAACTGTTCATTCTATTTTTACTCGCCGGGTGATAACACCAGTAGTATAGTAGTTAAGGATAACAGCGTTTCGCACCGCTAACGCTGATACACAAATAGACTCCGTCTTCGTCCATTTTCCCCAACTACTATACTACTATCAACCTTGGGCCTTTTTACGGGCCGCTGATTGAGTTTTAAATATACATAATAACTTAAGCGCATAACAGGAAGTTAGTAATTATAGCAGGGACCTCCCCTAACAGCAGGAAGTCAATAATGTCATACAGCAGGTATTTTTCTCGACAAAATGAGTCATAGTCTAATAACCAAATTGAAAAGTAACAAAACTGTGTAGCCCCCACGGTTTTACTGCACATAATAAACCTGTTCTGGCGGTAGGATCTACTACCTCTTCAAACGAGCTTTATATCAAACTCCAATTCAATCTTTTCTTTAATGTGGTATGCGATTTTTTGTCCCCTGTAAGGGGCTTTTTTTATTATAATGTCTGTTCTACGCAATGTCAACTAAACCAACCTTAAGAGGTGTTCCGCTTTAAGTCCTCCTTTTAGGCAAAAAGATTTAAAGAGATAATTAAATATCTGGCCGATTTTTTGAAAACTAACCCAACAAAATTTGCAGTCATTTGTGTAAAAAAGCGTCAAAAGGCACGTTTCTTAAGCCCGAGAAGCTCCAAAATCAAAGTAACGAAAGAAAAAGAAAAGAGAAAAGGAAGAGCGAGGAGAAGGAAAGGAGGAGAAGAGAAAAAAAGAAATGGTTGCACTCTTAGTTTTTACAAAAGATACATTGAAGATGGCACACTTTGACAGATTGGCAGAATTCTTTACAAACAATTGATCCAGTGAAATGAGCAGCATTGATGGCAAATGGCCTGAAACGCCGTCTTTCGCAAGCAAATGGCACACTTTGACAGATTGACAGAATTCTTTGGAAACATCTAGCCGATTTTTTGGAAACCAACCTAAGGAAATTTCCAGTCATTTGTGTGAAAAAGCGTCAAAAACCACGTTCCTTAAAACCGAAAAGCTCCAAAATCAACGTAACGAAAGAAAAGGAAAAATGAAAAGGAAATAGTGAGGAGAAGGAAAGGAGATAAATTAGCTGAAGAAATTTGTAAAATTACGCAAAGTAAGTTAAATTGTCAAACACTACAATATGAAATACACTTTATATTATGCTCATGCAAAATTGAAAGCAGTGAAAGGAAAAAGATTGCAAGGAAACACAGGTATGGGTCATTTGAGTATTGTAAGATGGAACCTCTTAAAAAGAAACATTTAGTAACAAGGAGAAAAGAAAACAGGCAGATCGAGGTATAGATTTTTGCATTGAACAGTATAAAAATATATGTTGTGTTTGTAATCTACTACTTTATAAGACATCAGTTCACATTTTTGGCAAAAGTAAATATTCCTGTCAAAATTTTTTCAGTGTGCAGTCTTCGTTTGATGGAAAACAGTATGTTTGTAAAACATGTCACTTAATACAGACATTTTCTATCAACGCCTCAGTGCCACTATTAACAGAGTTCGACTCTATTACCAACATCCATTAAAAACAACCCCATGAAGAAACCCAGCAACTACCTCACAAACTACACCCATTATCTTAGCAATCAACTTCGAGTATAACTCCATGCCTACTCTTCACTCATCTTAACTATTCCCCCAAATATACAATACCACTGCACTACCCACGTATCTCTCATACTCACAACAAACTTCACCTACGCTTAGTACAACCACGCCCAAATAAACGTACCCACAGCGTCTTGTTTTTCTTTGCAAAGTTACTGCACTAGAAACCCAAGCACCCCAGCCACGATAAACGAGGGTGCAAGCTGTATAATGTGACATAACGTCGTGGTTTGTAATCACGCTGGCTGAGATAAGAACTAGACGGATTTGAAGAGAAAAAGCGGACTGCAAGCAGTCTATAATCTATACAAAACTTAATTTTGATCGTACATGGATGACTGTGCTAAGAATGTGTCATGATATGAGGTCGTAGAAACTGTAGAAACGCCCCTTAGACGCCAAACATTAGCGCAATAGAATTGACATGAAAAATCCTTAACCGCTGTTGTCTATTTATTTACGAAATATGACAGCTGTTGTAGCATAGTTTGTGCCTAATGTATTTTTATGAATGCATTAATTTCTGTAATATTTTTACTCCACAATTTTTATCGCTCGATCATTCTAACTGTATAGTGGCAAAAAGCAAGATTCGACAGAAATTCCAAATTTTATTTAGTAAAATACTGCCAAATAAGTCTACCCCAGAATTTTGTCCAAAGAATCAAAAGTTGGAACCACCTTACTAGAATCCACTCATTTACTTTAGTCGAGAGATCAGAAAATATTAATATTTGAATGTTCGAATACTCTAGCTTTAAATAAAGGTAGCGATTTGTTCCTTTGCAACAATATAAATATTGTTACACAAGTAACAAAATATGGTTCACAAATAACTCTTCTATGCAACTTAGAATGCGAAACATAAGTTTTATTCAGACTTCGCTTAAAAAGCTGTCCCTTAATGCTTGGTAGGAGTCTTTAGCAATCTAACAAAGACGGCTTAATCCACCCCCCACCCCTCCCCTCCCCCACAATATGAAAGAACGAAAAAGGGTCCCAAAATTTAGGCTAGGTGTAAAAATAAATATCTCGCAGTTCATCAAACGTACATTAAACCAAAAGCCATGTCTCATTATTGCCCTTGTTTAAACTTAACAGAAAGCCCCCAGCGACGCAAGTTGCGGCCCCTGCTTTAAATCATCGCGAATTAAAATAGAATTATTTGAGTCAGTAATCAATTGCATGAATTACATACTTCCCATATAAGAATAATTTTTTTTTGTTACATTGACTAAGTTTTTGTACTGTTCTGTGAGTTACCATTACTTTGCAAGTGGTCCCTAATTCACAGTTAGGTAACATTTTCTTGAGTTCAAGTAATTAAGCAAAAAAACCGTTTCGTGGTGGCAAAAATTCTAATTATTATGCTCAGTTAGCTTCAGGTCGCTGAATCAATTGACAGTCGAAAGTTTCATCTGATTCTCTCTGTCAACCGTCGAGGGAAATTTGTAAAAAGTTAAGCAAAATACTTGAAAGCGAGGTGTGCCCTACTTTTACTATTCGAAGTTTAATATATCAATAATACGCTGCTAACTTAACCTTTCTGAAATCTACTAAAGGACTTTAAAATAATAACAGTTTGAAAACTCTCAGAGTGTTGCTCACCGTCGGCGCTATTTGCCAGAAATACTTGTACTCGGGTGCATAGCATTTACCACGAAAAGAAGCTCATTAATTTCGGAAAATGAACTGAGAAGAAATCTTCAACAACCTGTTCTATACATTTTTGCCTATGTTTCCACCAGGTGGTAAATGGTCGAAAAGAAATCACACAGATGAAACATAAAACCCCTCGGGCGGCCTCTGACTGTGGTGGAAGTAAACGTTCTCACTCATGTCTCAATACATGTAAGACTGTTAAGAGATATAATGTCTAAAACCTGTTTTCTACTCTGCACCCCTGATCCAACTTAAATCTGCTGACTCCAACAATCAACCCATGTCAACGTTTTAAAAAACGCCTCAGACATTTGACAGTGGTGGAAGTAGACGGAGGTTTTTCCCTGTAGTCCTGTGTGCTCAAACCTGGAAGATGCTCAGTACATGCAAGACTGTTAAGAAATAAAATATATAAAAACTGTTTTATATATGTACACATGAAAATCCAACTTCAATCTGCTGACTCAATAATAAACCCAAGTCAACGCGAACGCTCCACACATTTGACAGTGGTGTGAAAGTAGACTAAGGTTTTCGCTCAGTCCGTATGCTCAATACAAGCAAGACTGTTAAGAGATATAATTTCTAAAAACTGAATTATATTTGCACCCATGAAAGTCCATGAAAATCCAACTTTGATGATTCAAAGAATCAACCCAAGTCAATGCAAGTTTGGCTGCCCTGAAGTCTTAATAATCCGGGGCTATGATACTATAGTCTTGTATCTTCACTATCTCCTTGTTTATGCTGATCGTCAAGGTCGGTGGACTCGATTGATATCAATCCATACATTCTAAGAGCTTGCTCATAACATGGTGGCGGGTCCTTTTCATCATCCGAGTTATCAATGTCCTCCGTCCAAAATCCTCGCTGTCCTAAGTGTGGAGAAACTTTCGGAACATTTGAAATCGCCATAAAATAGTCAGGCAAATCTGTATAACAAGCTTCAGCACATACCGGACGATGAGGAATATGATTATACGGAAGGATTGGGGCTGGAGATTTTTCCAAATCTTCCATGGGAATCTCGGAGACAACTACGTCTATTGAGTTGCTTTCAGGCCTGTGTCTTTTGTTGCAAGCTATTACTGCAGCTCCAATGACAACAAAAAATAAGATGAAGACACCTCCACAAATCTTTCCAACCAATGAGATAGTTGATTGGTTACAATCATCTGTCTCTTTCGAATTGCAAGGTTTAGCGGAAACTTTCATCAAAGCAAGCAAAACTGAAAGCACTACAATACACATCCAGGCTATTACAAAAACTGCAACGCAAGCTTTTCCTTTTAAAAGAGTCGACCAGTTTGATACTCTTGGTTCTTCATTGGTATTATCAGCCATTATTCAAAACATCACTCAAGTGTCTGAAGAAATACGAGATAAGAAAATTTGGTTCCATATCGTGCCGCTCGCCATGCACATTTTCAACCAAGAGATGTTTGCAAGTACAATGGAGGCAATGGTCACGATCAAGCCCCAGTATATCAGGTTTTTACGTAGACTGAAACAATAGGCTCAACGAGGTAGAACCATAACTGGCTGACCGAAAAGAAATTGGAAGAAGTTTTTACTTCTCGGTCTGTGGATCAAATCCTATTGTGTGACCATTCCAATCAAGCCTCTTTGGCAGTTCTTCACTGTGCTACATTTTGTTTTTCCATACAACAAAAAACCATCTTGTATTTTAACAGTTAGTTTTCGGCACACTTGAATAGATCAGAAGACAAAGTTCAAAAGCCTAAAATTAAAACTGAATGACCTGAGATCACCTGATGTCGCAACAGTCCCCTGAGACGACCCGCGTGGCAAGTTCCAGAGAGACTCCAGATAACGTAATAAGCTACCGAGTGGATAAACGTTATAAACTCAAATAACTACCAAGAAAATATTTTTAATAGTTGACGTTGCGAGCACTAACCATCCTCCGCAGCAAATCTAGCCCCTGGTCGGTACCACTTTAGAAAATGCCGTATAGGGAGGAGCAGTCTTAATGGAACTTAGACATATTTTTAGTTTAAGTTGTATTTTGTTATGACTGTTTATTTCAAGGAGCTAATTAGCATATTAAAAATGTTACGAGAACTTTCTATAGCACGCTTTAAACTGGACAAACCGGTTTTTCTTGAAAAGGTCTTCGTATTATATACGAAGTCCAGTCTCTTTCGTTGGTAATCCAACTGTGACAAAGTTCTCTTGCGTTTTGCTCGTAAATAAAGTTCAATTTGTATTTAGAGAGTTGGGGAGCTCTCGTACTTTCACTAAGTCGAACCGAAACAGGTTAAAGGCCCAGATTATTGCCACCAAGCTAGTCTCCGAGCTGCAATAGAGACCGGGAATCAACTGCGTGCCTGAATGCCTAAAGGCATATCTGCATTTTTCTTGCTGCCTGGCCTGGAGATATTTTCAAGATGAGGCCGCTTCCAAATGGAGAAACCATAGCTGTTCTTCATTTTGGTCGAATGATCTGACGTGGAAGGTTCAAGGTTTTTGGTTTGCTGAAGTTAGTTATACTGAGCGTGCTTCTGATGTAAAAGAAAACTTTCCGAAGTTTCTTGCTCGAAAGGAAAAAGCGTTGGCAACGATCTTGCTGTCAGTTGAACAACCGTTGATTCTATTTTTACTCGCCGGGTGATAACACCAGTAGTATAGTAGTTAAGGATAACAGCGTTTCGCACCGCTAACGCTGATACACAAATGGACTCTGTCTTCGTCTTCGTCCATTTTCCCCAACTACTATACTACTATCAACCTTGGGCCTTTTTACGGGCCGCTGATTGAGTTTTAAATATACTTATTATTCACTCAAAACATTTTCCCGATTCTGATTGGCTTAAAGCACACGTTTAATTCACCACAACCAGTTACTGATGACCAAATTTGGAAGAATTTTGTGTTTAACGAGGAAATGACGTCAAAAATGCAGCGTTTTCGCAGGTTAAGGCAGCGTTAACCGAGAAGACTTGGGGACGAGGTTGAGTTGTTTTGCTTGTGAACTTGGAAAATGGCGGACATTTCACTCGTTTCAAACGAGTGAACTGGGTGAAAAAATAGCTAAAAACATGGCAAGAACAGCAAGAAGACAACTCGAAGGGCGTCATCTGCTCTTTGGAGAATATTTGCGGAGCTGCACAAACCTAAACGTGCAGCACTATCGAAGATAAACTTAACATCGATGGATCGATGGAGGTAAGCATGTTTTAGCCATGTTTTTAAACTAGGAATTATTTGGAATCAATAATAAAACAATTGTTGAATTCGGCTTTCGTATCATATGAAGAATTATGGAGATCTCGGAAGGTGTTATCCGCCTCAGCCTACGTCCTCGACGGATAACACTCTCCTCGATCTCCATAATTCTTCATAAGATACTCAGCCTCATTCATTAATTGTTAAATAATAGCGCATAACAGGAAGTTAGTAATTATAGCAGGGACTTTCCCTAACAGCAGGAAGTCAATAATGTCATACAGCAGGTATTTTCCCGACAAAATGAGTCATAGTCTAATAACCAAATTGAAAAATAACAAAACTGTGTAGCCCCCACGGTTTTACTGCACATAATAAACCTTTTCTCACGGTACGTTCAATTACCTCTTCAAACGAGCTTTATATTAAACTCCAATTCAATCTTTTCTTTAATGTGGAAGGCATTTTTTTTGTCCCCTATAAGGGGCTTTTTTATAATAATGTCTGTTCTACGCAATGTCAACTAAACGAACCTTAAGAGGTGTACCGCTTTATGTCCTCCTTCAAGGCAAAAAGATTTAAAGAGATAATTAAATATCTAGCCAATTTCTTGAAAACCAACCCAACAAAATTTGCAGTCATTTGTGTAAAAAAAGCGTCAAAAGGCACGTTTCTTAAGCCCGAGAAGCTCCAAAATCAAAGTAACGAAAGAAAAGGAAAGGAGAAAAGGAAAAGCGAGGAGAAGGAGAAGAGGAGAAGGAAAAAAAAAGCAATGGTTGCACTCTTAGGTTTTACAAGAGTTACACTGGAGATGGCACACTTTGACATATTGGCAGAATTCTTTGCAAACAATTGATCCAGCGAAATGAGCAGCATTGATGCCAAATGGCCTGAAACGCCGTCTGTCACAAGCAAATGGCACACCTTCACAGATTGGCAGAATTCTTTGGAAACATCTAGCCGATTTTTGGAAAACCAACCCCAAAATATGCAGTCATTTGTACGAAAAAGCGTCAAAAGCCACGTTTCTTAGGCCGAAAAGCTCCAAAATCATAGTAACGAAAGAAAAGGAAAGAAGAAAAGGAAAGAGCGAGGAGAAGGAAAAGAGGAGAAGATAAAAAATTAGTTGAAGACATTTGTAAAATTACACAAAGTAAGTAAAATTGTCAAACACTACAATATGAAATACACTTTATATTATGCTCATGCAAAATTGAAATCAGTGAAAGGAAAAAGATTGCAAGGAAACACAGGTATAGTTCATTTGAGTATTGCAAGATGGAACCTCTTAAGAAGAAACATTTAGTAACAAGGAGAAAAGAAAACGGGCAGATCGGGGTATAGATTTTTGCATTGAACAGTATAAAAATAAAATAAGAAAAGGTCTCTGTTATATATGTTGTGTTTGTAATCGATTACTTTATAGGAGATCAGTTCACATATTTGGCAAAAGTAAATATTGGGGTCAAAAGTTTTTCAGTGTAAAGTCTTCATTTGATGGAAAACAGTATGTTTGTAAAACATGTCACTTAATACAGACATTTTCTATCAACACGTCCTCAGTGCCACTATTAACAGAGTTCGACTCTATTACCAACATCCAATAAAAACAACCCCATGTAGAAACCCAGCAACTACCTCACGAACTACACCCATTATCTTAGCAATCAACTTCGAATATAACTCGACGCCTTCACCCGTCTCAACTAATCCCCCAAATATACAATACCACTGCACTACCCAAGTATCCCTCATACTCACAACAAACTTCACATACGCTTAGTACAACCACTCCCAAATAAACGTTCCCACAGCGTCTTGTTATTCTTTGCAAAGTTGCTGCACGAGAAACCCAAGCACCCCAGCCACGATAAACGAGGGTGTAAGCTGTATAATGTAACATAACGTCGTGGTATGCAATCGCGCTGGCTGAGATAAGAACTAGACGGATTTGAAGAGAAAAAGCGGGACTGCAAGCAGTCTATAATCTATACAAAAGTTAATTTTGATCGCACGTGCATCACTGTACTAAGAATGCGTCATAATATGAGGTCGTAGAAACTGTAGAAAAAATCCTTAACCTCTTTCGTCTATTTTTTTTACGAAATATGACAACTGTTGCAGCATAGTTTGTGCCTAATGAATTTTTATGAATGCATTAATTTCTGGAATACTTTTACTCCACAATTTTCATTGCTCGAGTATTCTAACTGCATAAAGAGGCAAAAAGCAAGATTCGACAGAAATTCCAAATTTTATTTAGTAAAATACTACCAAATAAGTTTACCCCAGGATTTTGTCCAAAGAATCAAAAGTTGGAACCACCTTACTAGAATCCACTCATTTACTTTAGCCGAGAGATCCAAAAATATTTATATTGGACTTTTGAAATTCTCTAACTTTAATTAAAGGTAGCGATTTGTTCCGGTGCAAGAATATAAATATTGTTACACAACTAACAAAATATGGTTCACAAATAACTCTTCTTTGCAACTTAGAATACGAAACATAAGTCCTATTTAGACTTCGCTTAAAAAGCTGTCCCTTAATGCTTGGTAGGAGTCTTTAGCAATCTAACAAAGACGGCTAAATCCACCCCTCCCCCCCACTCCCCCACCATAAGAAAGAACGAAAAAGGGTCCCAAAAACTTAGGCTAGATGTAAAAATAAATATCTCGCAGTTCATCAAACGTACATTAAACCAAGAGCCATATCCCATTATGGCCTTTGTTTAAACTTGGCAGAAAACCCCCAGTGACGCAAGTTGCGGCCCCTGCTTTGATTCATCTCGAATTAAAATAAAACTATTTGAGTCAGTAATCAATTGCATTAATTACATGCTTCTCATATATTATATTGTACTGTTCTGTGCGTTACCATTACTTTGCAAGTGGTCCCTAATTCATAGTTAGGTAACATGTTCTTGAGATTTTAATAAGTAATTAAGCAAAAAATCCGTTTTGTGATGGCAAAAGTCTAATTATTATGCTCAGTTACCTTTAGGTCGCCGAATCAATTGATAGACGAAAGTTTCATCTGATTCTCTGTCAAACGTCGAGGGAAATTTGTAAAAATTTAAGCAAAATACTTGAAAGCTAAGGTGGGCCCTACTTTCACTATTCGAAGTTTAATATATCAATAATACGCTGTTAACTTACTAATAACCTTTCTGAAATCTACTAAAGGACTTTAAATAATAAGAGTTTGAAAACTCTGAGAGTGTTGCTCACTGTCAGCGCTATTTGCCAGAAATACTTGTACTCGGTTGCATAGTACCGTACCACGAAAAGAAGCTCATTATTTTCAGAAAATGCAATGAGAGAAAAATCTTTAACTATCTGTTCTATACATTTTTGCCCATGTTTCCACCGAGTGGTAAGTGGTCTAAATGAAATCACACAGATGAAACATAAAACCCCTCGGACGGCGTCTGACCGTGGTGGAAGTAAAGGTTGTCACTTATGTCTCAATACATGTAAGACTGTTAAGAGATATAATGTCTAAAAACTGTTTTCTACTCTGCACCCCTGATCCAACTTAAATCTGCTGACTCCAACAATCAACCCATGTCAACGTTTTAAAAACGCCTCAGACATTTGACAGTGGTGGAAGTAGAGGTTTTCACTGTAGTCCTGTGTGCTCAAACCCTGGACGATGCTCAATACATGCAAGACTGTTAAGAAATAAAATATATTAGTATATACTAAAACAGTGGATAGTGTTTTTCGCGCGCTCTGATTGGCTACTCAATCAGTGAATATCCTGCAGTATTCACTGATTCACCTCCAGTTCCTCCGAGCGAGCGACGCCAAACTCGCGTAAGTTGCGAGCAAAATGCCTTCCCGGGTTGCTGTCGTAACAAACAAAGAAATTTCACGACTAATCAAGCACGCTGTTCCCGAAATACACTAAGGTGACGATGTTCGGTTTTGAAGTTTTAACAGGTAAAGCCTATTTGTCTTTTTGACTCGAATTTATCAATAAAACCGGTGAAAAAGTTCTTTGTTTACAAATGCAAATTAAGCTTAATTCTTGCGTTACTTTATTTAGTTGACTTGTTCATAAATAAGCTTAAAACTAAATTTAATAATCTTATTTCACAGAATGATTTTAAATACAAAAGAAATTTCCCCGCAAGAGCTAGACAAATGCCCTCAAAGGTTTTATTTGTCGGCAAGAAAAAGCGACGGCCGCAGCCGTTCGGTCATTACGCGCCAAAATTGTAATCGTTGGCAACAGCATTTGAGTTAAAAATCATCATTTTTGTGCTCAATTATCTCACTGTTTTAGTATATACTAAAACAATTATTCACCTCAGTGTCGGTGGCTAGTGGTGTGGGTATTTTCCTCGCTGCTTCGCAGCTCGGTAAAAATCTCCCACGACACTTCGGTGAATAATTGTTATCTAAAATTGTTTTATATATGCACACATGAAAATCCAAATTCAATCTGTTGACTCAAAGAATAAACCCAAGTCAATGCGAACGCCCCACACATTTGATAGTGGTGTGAAAGTAGAGGTTTTCGCTTGGTCCGTATGCTCAATACAAGCAAGACTGTTAAGAGATATAATTTCTAAAAACTGAATTATATTTGCACCCATGAAAGTCCATGAAAATCCAACTTCGATGATTCAAAGAATCAACCCAAGTGAATACAAGTTTGGCTGCCCTGAAGTCTTAATAAACCGGGTCTATGATACTATAGTCTTGTATCTTCAATATTTCCTTGTTGATGCTGATCTTCAAGGAAGGGGGACTCGATTGATATCAATCCATACATTCTAAGAGCTTGCTCATAACATGGTGGCGGGTCCTTTTCATCATCCGAGTTATCAATGTCTTCCGTCCAAAATCCTCGCTGTCCTAAGTGTGGAGAAACTTTTGGAACATTTGAAATCGCCATAAAATAGTCAGGCAAATCTGTACAACAAGCTTCAGCACATACCGGACGATGAGGAATATGATTATACGGAAGGATTGGGGCTGGAGATTTTTCCAAATCTTCCATGGGAATCTCGGAGACAAGTACGTCTATTGAGTTGCTTTCAGGCCTGTGTCTTTTGTTGCAAGCTATTACTGCAGCTCCACTGACAACAAAAAATACGATGAAGACACCTCCACAAATCTTTCCAACCAATGAGATAGTTGATTGGCTACAATCATCTGTCTCTTCCGAATTGCAAGGTTTAGCGGAAACTTTCATCGAAGCAAGCAAAACTGAAAGCACTACAAGACACATCCAGGCTATTACAAAGGCTGCAACGTGAGCTTTTCGTCTTAAAAGAGTCGACCAGTTTGATACTCTTGGTTCTTCATTGGTATTATCAGCCATTATTCAAAACATCACTCAGGTGTCTGAAGAAATACGAGATAAGAAAGTTTGGTTCCATTTCCTACCGCTCGCCATGCACATTTTCAACCAAGAGATGTTTGCAAGTACAATGCAGGCAATGGTCACGATCAAGCCCCAGTATATCAGGTTTTTGGATAGACTGAAACAATAGGCTCAACGAGGTAGAACCATAACTGGCTGACCGAAAAGAAATTGAAAGAAGTTTTTACTTCTCAGTCTGTGGATCAAATCCTATTGTGTGACCATTCCAATCAAGCCTCTTTGGCAGTTCTTCACTGTGCTGCATTTTGTTTTTCCATACAACAAAAAACCATTTTGTATTTTAATAGTTAGTTTTCGGCACACTTGAATAGATCAGAAGACAAAGTTAAAAAGCCTAAAATTAAAACTGAATAACCTGAGATCACCTGATGTCGCAACAGTCCCCTGAAACGACTGGCGCGGCCGGTCTCAAGGGAGACTCCAGATAACATAATAAGCTACCGAGTTGATAAACGTTATAAACTCAAATAACTACCAAGAAAATATTTTTAATAGTTGACGTTGCGAGCACTAACCATCCTTCGCAGCAAATCTAGCCCCTGGTCGGCACCACTTTAGAAAATGCCGTATAGGGAGAAGCAGTCTTAATGGAACTTAGACATATTTTTCGTTTAAGTTGTATTTTGTTATGACTGTTTATTTCAAGGAGCTAATTAGCATATTAAAAATGTTTCGAGAACTTTCTATAGTACGCTTTAAACTGGACAAACCGGTTTTTCTTGAAAAGGTCTTCGTATTATATACGAAGTCCAGTCTCTTTCGTTGGTAATCGAAATGTCACAAAGTTCTCTTGCGTTTTACTCGTAAATAATGTTCAATTTGTATTTGGAGAGTTGGGGAGCTCTCGTACTTTCACTAAGTCGAACCGAAACAGGATAAAGGCCCAGATTATTACCACCAAGCTAGTCTCCGAGCTGCAATAGAGACTGGGAATCAACTGTGTGCCTGAATGCCTAAAGGCATATCTGCATTTTTCTGTGCTGCCTGGCCTGGAGATATTTTCAAGATGAGGCCGCTTCCAAATCGAGAAACCATAGCTGTTCTTCATTTTGGTCGAATGATCTGACGTGGAAGGTTCAAGGTTTTTGCTTTGCTGAAGTTAGTTATACTGAGCGTGCTTCTGAGGTAAAAGAAAACTTTCCGAAGTTTCTTGCGCGAAAGGAAAAAGCGTTAGCAACGATCCTGCTGTCAGTTGAACAACCGTTGATTCTATTTTTACTCGCCGGGCGATAACACCAGTAGTATAGTAGTTAAGGGTACCAGCGTTTCGCACCGCTAACGCTGATACACAAATGGACTCTGTCTTCGTCTTCGTCCATTTTCCCCAACTACTATACTACTATCAACCTTGGGCCTTTTTACGGGCCGCTGATTGCGTTTTAAATATACTTATTATTCATTCAAAATATTTTCCCGATTCTGATTGGCTAAAAGCTCACGTTTAATTCACCATAACCAGTTACCGATGACCAAATTTGGCGTTTTCGCAGGTTAAGGCACCGTTAACCGAGAAGACTTGGAGACGAGGTTGAGTTGTTTTGCTTGTGAACTTGAAAATGGCGGACATTTCACTCGTTTCAAACGAGTGAACAAGGCGAAAAAATAGCTAAAAGCATGGCAAGAACAGCAAGAAGACAACTCGAAGGGCGACATCTGCTCTTTGGAGAATATTTGCAGAGCTGCACAAACCTAAACGTGCAGCACTATCGAAGATAAACTTAACATCGATGGATCGATGGAGGAAAGCATGTTTTAGCCATGTTTTTAAACTAGGAATTATTTTGAATCAATAATAAAACAGTTGTTGAATTCGGCTTTCGTATCATATGAAGAATTATGGAGATCTCGGAGGGTGTTATCCGCCTCGGCCTACGGCCTCGACGGATAACACCCTCCGAGATCTCCATAATTCTTCATAAGATACTCAGCCTCATTCATTAATTGTTAAATAATAGCGCATAACAGGAAGTTAGTAATTATAGCAGGGACTTTCCCTAACAGCAGGAGGTCAATAATGTCATACAGCAGGTATTTTGCCGACAAAATGAGTCATAGTCTAATAACCAAACTGAAAAATGACAAAACTGTGTAGCCCCCACGGTTTTACTGCACATAATAAACCTTTTCTCGCGTACGTTCAATTACCTCTTCAAACGAGCTTTATATTAAACTCCAATTCAATCTTTTCTTTAATGTGGAAGGCATTTTTTTGTCCCCTATAAGGGGCTTTTTTATAATAATGTCTGTTCTACGCGATGTCAACTAAACCAACCTTAAGAGGTGTACCGCTTTACGTCCTCCTTCAAGGCAAAAAGATTTAAAGAGATAATTAAATATCTAGCCAATTTCTTGAAAACCAACCCAACAAAATTTGCAGTCATTTGCGTAAAAAAAGCGTCAAAAGGCACGTTTCTTAAGCCCGAGAAGCTCCGAAATCAAAGTAACGAAAGAAAAGGAAAGGAGAAAAGGAAAAGCGAGGAGAAGGAAAGGAGGAGAAGAAAAAAAAAAGCAATGGTTGCACTCTTAGGTTTTATAAGAGTTACACTGGAGATGGCACACTTTGACATATTGGCAGAATTCTTTGCAAACAATTGATCCAGCGAAATGAGCAGCATTGATGCCAAATGGCCTGAAACGCCGTCGGTCACAAGCAAATGGCACACTTTCACAGATTGGCAGAATCCTTTGGAAACATCTGGCCGATTTTTTGTAAACCAACCCCAAAATTTGCAGTCATTTGTGCGAAAAAGCGTCAAAAGCCACGTTTCTTAGGCCGAAGAGCTCCAAAATCATAGTAACGAAAGAAAAGGAAAGACGAAAAGGAAAGAGCGAGGAGAAGGAAAGGAGGAGAAGATAAAAAATTAGTTGAAGACATTTGTAAAATTACACAAAGTAAGTAAAATTGTCAAACACTACAATATGAAATACACTTTATATTATGCTCATGCAAAATTGAAATCAGTGAAAGGAAAAAGATTGCAAGGAAACACAGGTATAGTTCATTTGAGTATTGCAAGATGGAACCTCTTAAGAAGAAACATTTAGTAACAAGGAGAAAAGAAAACAGGCAGATCGGGGTATAGATTTTTGCATTGAACAGTATAAAAATAAAATAAGAAAAGGTCTCTGTTATATATGTTGTGTTTGAAATCGATTACTTTATAAGAGATCAGTTCACATTTTTGGCAAAAGTAAATATTCGGGTCAAAAGTTTTTCAGTGTTAAGTCTTCATTTGATGGAAAACAGTATGTTTGTAAAACATGTCACTTAATACAGACATTTTCTATCAACACGTCCTCAGTGCCACTATTAACAGAGTTCGACTCTATTACCAACATCCAATAAAAACAACCCCATGTAGAAACCCAGCAACTACCTCATTATCTTACACCCATTATCTTAGCAATCAACTTCGAATATAACTCGACGCCTACTACTTCACCCATCTCAACTAATCCCCCAAATATACAATACCACTGCACTACCTACGTATCCCTCATACTCAGAACAAACTTCACCTACGCGTAGTACAACCACACCCAAACAAACGCTCCAACAGCGTCTTGTTTTTCTTTGCAAAGTTGCTGCACGAGAAACCCAAGCACCCCAGCCACGATAAACGAGGGTGTAAGCTATATAATGTAGCATAACGTCTTGTTTTGCAATCGCGCTAGCTGAGATAAGAACTAGACGGATTTGAAGAGAAAAAGCGGGAATGCAAGCAGTCTATAATCTATACAAAACTTAATTTTGATCGCACGTGCATCAATGTACTAAGAATGCGTTATAATACGAGGTCGTAGAAACTGTAGAAACGCCCCTTAGAGGCCAAACATTAGCACAGTAGGTGTGACATGAAAAATCCTTAACCGCTGTCGTCAATTTTTTTTTACGAAATATGACAAATGTTGCAGCATATATAGTTTGTGCCTAATGAATTTTTATGAATGCATTAATTTCTGTAAGACTTTTACTCCACAATTTTTATTGCTCCAGTATTCTAACTGTAAGGAGGCAAAAAGCAAGATTCGACAGAAAAATTTTCAAAATTTCATTTAGTAAAATACTACAAAATAAGTCTACCCCAGGATTTTGTCCAAAGAATCAAAAGTTGGAACCACCTTACTAGAATCCACTCATTTACTTTAGCCGAGAGATCAAAAAATATTAATATTGGAATTTTGAAATACTCTAACTTTAATTAAAGGTAGCGATTTGTTCCGGTGCAAGAATATAAATATTGTTACACAAGTAACAAAATATGGTTCACAAATAACTCTTCTTTGCAACTTAGAATACGAAACATAAGTTCTAGTTAGACTTCGCTTAAAAAGCTGTCCCTTAATGCTTGGTAGGAGTCTTTAGCAATCTAACAAAGACGGCTTAATCCAACCCCTCCCCCACCCCCTCCCCCACCATAAGAAAGAACGAAAAAGGGTCCCAAAAACTTAGGCTAGATGTAAAAATAAAAATCTCGCAGTTCATCAAACGTACATTAAACCAAGAGCCATATCCCATTATGGCCTTTGTTTAAACTTGGCAGAAAACCCCAGTGACGCAAGTTGCGGCCCCTGCTTTAATTCATCTCGAATTAAAATAAAACTATTTGAGTCAGTAATCAATTGCATGAATTACATACTTCTCATATAACAATATTTTTTTTTGTTACATTGACTAAGTTTTTGTACTGTTCTGTGCGTTACCATTACTTTGCAAGTGGTCCCCAATTTACAGTTAGGTAACATTTTCTTGAGTTTTTAATAAGTAATTAAGCAAAAAATCCGTTTTGTGATGGCAAAAGTCTAATTATTATGCTCAGTTAGCTTTAGGTCGCTGAATCAATTGACAGTCGAAAGTTTTATTTGATTCTCTGTCAAACCTCGAGGGAAATTTGTAAAAATTTAAGCAAAATACTTGAAAGCTAAGGTGGGCCCTACTTTCACTATTCGAAGTTTAATATATCAATAATACGCTGCTATCTTACTAATAACCTTTCTGAAATCTATTAAAGGACTTTAAATAATAAGAGTTTGAAAACTCTGAGAGTGTTGCTCACTGTCGGCGCTATTTGCCAGAAATACTTGTACTCGGGTGCATAGTACAGTACCACGAAAAGAAGCTCATTAATTTCGGAAAATGAACTGAGAAGAAATCTTCAACAACCTGTTCTATACATTTTTGCCTATGTTTCCATCAGGTGGTAAATGGTCGAAATGAAATCACACAGATGAAACATAAAACCCCTCGGACGGCGTCTGACCGTGGTGGAAGTAAAGGTTTTCACTCATGTCTCAATACATGTAAGACTGTTAAGAGATATACTGTCTAAAAACTGTTTTCTACTCTGCACCCCTGATCCAACTTAAATCTGCTGACTCCAACAATCAACCCATGTCAACGTTTTAAAAACGCCTCAGACATTAGACAGTGGTGGAAGTAGAGGTTTTCACTATAGTCCTGTGTGCTCAAACCCTGGACGATGCTCAATACATGCAAGACTGTTAAGAAATAAAATATATTAGTATATACTAAAACAGTGGATAGTGTTTTTCGCGCGCTCTGATTGGCTACTCAATCAGTGAATATCCTGCAGTATTCACTGATTCACCTCCAGTTCCTCCGAGCGAGCGACGCCAAACTCGCGTAAGTTGCGAGCAAAATGCCTTCCCGGTTTGCTGTCGTAACAAACAAAGAAATTTCACGACTAATTAAGCAAGCTGTTCCCGAAATACACTAAGGTGACGATGTTCGGTTTTGAAGTTTTAACAGGTAAAGCTTATTTGTCTTTTTGACTCGAATTTATCGATAAAACCGGTGAAAAAGTTTTTTGTTTACAAATGCAAATTAAGCTTGATTCTTGCGTTACTTTATTTAGTTGACTTGGTCATAAATAAGCTTAAAACTAAATTTAATAATCTTATTTTACAGAATGATTTTAAATACAAAAGAAATTTCCCCGCAAGAGCTAGACAAATGCCCTCAAAGGTTTTATTTGTCGGCAAGAAAAAGCGACGGCCGCGGCCGTTCGGTCATTATGCGCAAAAATTGTAATCGTTGGCAACAGCATTTGAGTTAAAAATCATCATTTTTGTGCTCAATTATCTCACTGTTTTAGTATATACTAAAACAATTATTCACCTCAGGGTCGGTGGCTAGTGGTGTATGCTTCGCAGCTCGGTAAATACTTTCTACGACTACCCACCTTCACTTCGGTGAATAATTGTTATCTAACACTGTTTTAAATATGCACACATGAAAATCCAACTTCAATCTGCTGACTCAAAGAGTAAACCCAAGTCAACACGAATGCCCCAGACATTTGACAGTGGTGTGAAAGTAGAGGTTTCCGTATGCTCAATACAAGCAAGACTGTTAAGAGATATAATTTCTAAAAGCTGAATTATATTTGCACCCATGAAAGTCCACGAAAATCCAACTTCGATGATTCAAAGAATCAACCCAAGTCAATGCAAGTTTGGCTGCCCTGAGGTCTTAATAATCCGGGGCTATGATAATATACTCTTGTATCTTCACTATTTCCCTCAGTGATGCTGGTCTTCAAGGTCGGCGTACTCGATTGATATCAATCCGTACATTCTAAGAGCTTGCTCATAACATGGTGGCGGGTCCTTTTCATCATCCGAGTTATCAATGTCTTCCGTCCAAAATCCTCGCTGTCCTAAGTGTGGAGAAACTTTCGGAACATTTGAAATCGCCATAAAATAGTCAGGCAAATCTGTACAAAAGGCTTCAGCACATACCGGACGATGAGGAATATGATTGTACGGAAGGACTGGGGCTGGAGATTTTTCCAAATCTTCCATGGGAATCTCGGAGACAACTACGTCTACTGAGTTGCTTTCAGGCCTGTGTCTTTTGTTGCAAGCTATTGCTGCAGCTCCAATGACAACAAAAAATAAGATGAAGACACCTCCACAAATCTTTCCAACCAATGAGATAGTTGATTGGCTACAATCATCTGTCTCTTTCGAATTGCAAGGTTTAGCGGAAAGTTTCATCAAAGCAAGCAAAACTGAAAGCACTACAATACACATGGAGGCTACTACAAAAGCTGCAACGCAAGCTTTACCTCTTAAAAGAGTCGACCAGTTTGATACTCTTGGTCCTTCAGTGGTATCATCAGCCATTATTCAAAACATCACTCAAGCGTCTGAAGAAATACGAGATAAGAAAATTTGGTTCCATATCGTGCCGCTCGCCATGCACATTTTCAACCAAGAGATGTTTGCAAGTACAATTAAGGCAATGGTCACGATAAAGCCCAGTATATCAGGTTTTTAGATAGATTGAAAACAATAGGCTCAACGAGGTAGAACCATAAATGGCTGACCGAAAAGAAATTGGAAGGAGTTTTTACTTCTCAGTCTGTGGATCAAATCCTATTGTGTGACCATTCAAATGAAACCGCTTTGGCAGTTCTTCACTGTACTACATATTGCTTTTCCATACAACAAAAAACCATTTTGTATTTTAACAGTTAGTTTTCTGCACACTTGAATAGATCAGAAGACAAAGTTCAAAAGCCTAAAATTAAAACTGAATAACCTGAGATCACCTGATGTCGCAACAGTCCCCCTAGACAACCCGCGCGGCCGGTCTCCAGGGAGACTTCAGATAACATAATAAGTTAGACAAGTTACCGAGTTGATAAAGGTTATAAACTCAAACAACTACCACGAAAATATTTTTAATAGTTGGCGTTTCGAGCACTAACCATCCTCCGCATCAAATCTAGCCCCTGGTCGGTACTACTTTAGAAAATACCGTAAAGGGAGAAGCAGTCTTGATGGAACTTAGACATGTTTTTCGTTCAAGTTGTATTTTCTTATGACTGTTTATTTCAGGGAGCTAATTAGCATATTAAAAATATTTCGAGAACTTTTTATGGCACGCTTTAAACCGGACAAACCGGTTTCTCTTGAAAAGGTCTTCGTATTATATAAGAGGTCGAATTTGGCCAGTTTTCTCTCTTTCGTTGGTAATCGAACTGTCACAAAGTTCTCTTGCGTTTTGCTCGTAAATAAAGTTCTATTTGTATTTAGAGAGTTGGGAAGCTCTCGCACTTTCACTAAGTCGAACCGAAACAGGTTAAAGGCCCAGATTATTGCCACCAAGGTAGTCCCCGAGCTGCAATAGAGACTGGGAATCAACTGCGTGCCTGAATGCCTGCCGCCATATCTGCATTTTGCTGTGCTGCCTGGCCTGGAGATATTTTCAAGATGAGGCCGCTTCCAAATCGAGAAACCATAGCTGTTCTTCATTTTGGTCGGATGATCTGACGGGGAAGGTTCAAGGTTTTTGGTTTGCGGAAGTTAGTTATACTGAAGGTGCTTCTGATGTAAAAGAAAACTTTCCGAAGTTTCTTGCTCGAAAGGACAACGCGCTGGCAACGATCTTCCTGTCAGTTGAAAAAACCGTTCATTCTATTTTTACTCGCCGGGCGATAACACCAGTAGTATAGTAGTTAAGGGTACCAGCGTTTCGCACCGCTAACGCTGATACACAAATGGACTCCGTCTTCGTCTTCGTCCATTTTCGCCAACTACTATACTACTATCAGCCTGGGGCCTTTTTACGGGCCGCTGATTGAGTTTTAAATATACATAATCAGTAGCGTGTAACAGGAAGTTAGTAATTATAGCAGGGACTTTCCCTAACAGCAGATGGTTGCCCTCATAGTTTTTATAACGGCTACTCTAAAGACAGTTTTGGCCGAAAAAAAGTATTGGACGCAAAAGGTCGATAATCCAGCGAAAGGAACAGCATTGATGCCAAATCACCTGAAACCCCGTCTGCCATATGCAAATGGCACACTTTGACAGATTGCCAGAATTCTTTGGAAACAATGATCCAGCGAATGAGCAGCATTGATACCAAATGACCTGAAACACCGTCTGCAACATGCAAATGGCACACTTTGACAGATTGGCAGTATTGTTTGGAAACATCTAGCTGATTTTTTGAAAACCAACCCAAAGAAATTTGCCGTCATTTGTGTGAACAGCGTCAAAAGGCACGTTTCTTAAGCCCGAGAAGCTCCAAAATCATAGTAACAAAGGAAAAGGAAAGAGTGAGGAGAAGGAAAGGAGGAGAAAAAAAACCCGCGGTCATGCACTCTTAATTTTTTTAATATGCTACTTTGAAGATAGTTTTAGGTCGAAAAAAACTGTTGGACGCAAAAGGTCTATTTGGCTATAACGTTATTAAAAATACTGCTAGATATGTACGTATCGATATGCCCAGAAGCATAGAACTCCCATGTTATATGCTTCTATAATACCGTATGAAAGCTAACCGTCGCAGATCAGTGCCTAACTCAGCTAGTACGCTCTCTCCATAACTGGTGCTGTGCAGTTTTGTTTTGTTTGTTTTTTTCAGCAATTTTACAAGGTAAGCGGGGCTCTGTTCGAGTCTTGTTACGTTAACAGAATAATGGCTTGTGTAAACCTCATAAGGTGTCCAATTTGGCTTTACCCAAAGTTATCTAATGCTAACCGGTCTATATAAGAGCATTTTCACTCACGTGGCCAGTAGCCGGGCAAATTTATTTCAACAAAAGAAAATTTGTACATAATGGCTCAGTCAATTCCAAAGTACCCATCCCCCGGGTATTTCCCTTTCTTTTTCTTTTTTTTTTCTGGAAAAGATGCAAATGCCCCACGGTAGGGCCGGGGGGTAATCATTTATTGATAAATAAATGTCATACATGTACAGTAAAACGCTTGTCATATATATTCGGAAAAACGCTTGTCATAAATACTTTTTTCAAATCTTTCCCCACCCATTGCCCCCACAAAAATAGACCCCTTAAATCGGTAATCTCAAAAATCCGGATTTTGACTGTGTGATCCGAAGAATCCATCCAAAGTGTGGATTTTATGGATTCATCATCCGTTTTTGAATCTGCCCAAAAAACGCAAAATCTTTGTTAGATTTGAACACCCGGATTTGGATTTTCCCATAAACGCACCCTTAATTTCGTAGGGTCCCCATTTGTTAGCATGAAGGAGGCACTTATCAGTAAAGGGGCAGGGGCACCCAACGGCAATTTTCGGGAAAATATCTGTTCGGAAGACGATTTGAGAACTAGAATTTTCGGAACATTTGTTGTAAAATTTCTTGCTTGCCTGCCTCTCCTAGGACTTTCCAACATCTACAAAATGGTATAATTACCCATTTTACACGGATATTTAGCCTAAAAAAGGCCACCTAGAATTTTCGGGAGCCTTTTCCTGGCTGAAATTTTCGAAAAGGTAAGTTTTGATCCCTATAATTTTCGGATCACTAGACTTTCAGCTAGGAAATCCGAACAGACGAAAAGTTTTTAGGGGATAAAAATATGCCTATATCTACCGTTTAAATACTAAAATACGTTCAACAATGCTATGTTAAGTGGTTTTGAACTATATCCTCGTTGGGTGCCCCTGAAGGGGGCGCCTAAAATGAGCATTTACAGCCTTTCAAAGCGTTTTAGCATACTCGTGAGGGCAATAGTAGACTATTTGTTTACCTGACTCGGGTGGAAGAAAACACCCACATTTTTGTCAGCCTATAAGAACGGCAGGAAAATATTAAAAGGTTGATCTATTTCATACCGTACGGTCACGAGGTTGTTTCAGCGATCTCAAAATTGCATTCCTGTTGTGTTCCTTACTTTTCGGCAGATCATTGTTGGTAACAAGAGTGTGCCATTCGTTGAAATATCTCTTCGGCTTTCTTAAATGCCTAGGCGTCAGGAAATCGTCCATGAAGACATGCTTCGCGGATAAGGTGAGGGCTGTTAAGAGGCAGAAGCAAGGCTAGTTATCGTCTTCTACATTAAGCTTGTATTGTGCATGGCACCTGGGGAGGGGGGAAGGGGGAGGGAAGAGGGGGGTACCTGGGTCAACTCCTACCTCATTATAGTCTATTCTGTGGCCAAATACAGACCCCTCTTAGTCACTGTTAAGCAAATGTAATTTTTGTGATCCCAACTCATTAGTCCCTTTTTTGACCACGAATCTTCCACTTTTTAAATCCCTGCTTACCAGAGTGTTTCTTACCCCTAAAATTCCGAAAATTTGCGACCCCATTCCAGTCGTGAGAACGCGACCCCATCCAGCAGCACATCCCCATTAGCCTATTACTTGTAACTACACCGCCTAGCGAGAGACAATTTTTTGGGAAAATGCTCTAGTAAGAAAAAAAAATTGGAAGAAAAAACAGATACTTGCATTCATCGGATGGAATAGTCCTGTAGTAAAATCCCTGAGTCCGGGTGTTTTTAAAGGTTTTCTCAGCTTGTTCTATAGTGCCCGAAGGAAGCGTACCTAGAACCAAACCAACTAAGCTTAAAGAACAAACCTGACATAAAAAATATTTTTACTTCTATGGGGAAACGGCTATTTCATTATTTTTATAATGGAAAAAAACCGGTTATAACTGGGCCTCGATAAAATAACAAATACATCTGTCTGATTTGGAAGAAGGTATCCCAAAACACACAGGGTCTGTAAGCAGTCTGTCATGCACATTTCAGTAATCCTCGTACGTATTGCCTTATGTGACGACACAACAGAGCTAATCGTTTATTTCAGAATGCGTTACTCCATTTATGGACTCGTTACTGGAAATTATCGAAGTTACTTGTTTATTCATTAAATCAACATCCTTAGCGAGACTCAATGTGTGAGTTTGATACAATAGAATCAATAGGAAATATGAGGAATGATCAAGTCATAGCCTTAGTAATAATTTAGGAAGAGTCAGCCGTTAGTACGTTTAATTGGTTAGCAGGTAGATTAGTTAATTAGCTACGGATCAGGGACACCCAACGGCAATTTTCGGGAAAATATCTGTTCGGAGGACGATTTGAGAACTAGAATTTTCGGAACATTTGTTGTAAAATTTCTTGCTTGCCTGCCTCTCCTAGGATTTTCGAACATCTACAAAATGGTATAATTACCCATTTTAAACGGATATTTACCCTAAAAAAGGCCACCTAGAATTTTCGGGAGCCTTTTCCTGGCTGAAATTTTCGAAAAGGTAAGTTTTGATCCCTATAATTTTCGGATCACTAGACTTTCAGCTAGGAAATCCGAACAGATGAAAAGTTTTTAGGGGATAAAAATATGCCTATATCTACCGTTTAAAAACTAAAATGCGTTCAACAATGCTATGTCAAGTGGTTTGGAACTATATCCTCGTTGGGTGCCCCTGACGGATAGAGGCAGATTTGGGAGCTGTGAAAAGTTAAGCCAACCTTGAAATCATCGCAGGATTTGCACTTATCTAATAGTGTTGTTAGTCGTTTTGGCGCTTACCTTATAGAGTTACTAGCCGTTAACCAAGAAGGCGATCAAAAGTACTAGTCAAAACAAGTGGAAGTGTTTCTCGCGAAAAGCAAAAGTGAGAGAGATGGTAAACAAACCAAGATCGTCAATTTTAATCATAATGAAATTAGAGTAAAATACTACGTCGTCACACAGGCTTATGATACCTTGGCAAATGGGAATACAATGTCAATTTTGTTTAGCATTGTATCCTTTTTAAATTAATGATTTAAAATATTTTGTTATTACAACATTAATTAGAATGAATTACATAGCTTTCTCTCCCTGAAAAAGTCGTATCTGTACACTGTAAAAGAATGCATCTTTCACATGTGAATATATGATGACGAAAATAAAGATGAAAATAATCAGATTCCTCCTCGGAAATCTTCTGTAGTCTTCTTCCATCTTAGGCAGTTTTGATCTTCGGAAATCTTCGATAGTCTTTGCAGATCTCTTGAAATAATCGGAAATTGTCGGAAAGTGGCCGAAATTACTTGATATACTATACAAAATATTATTGACCCTTTTGGAGCCGATTTTGTTCTTTACGGAAAAATTTATTGATGCTGTAAATTTTTTACCGTTAGTATTAAAATGCCTAAAAACTGTAAAAGCGACTAATGGTTTGACATCGGAACGCAAAGAAAGAAAAATGATTAGGAAATACATTTTCCAGCAGATAGAATTTAGCTAGACTGAGGAAAAAAGCAGAAACAAGACGCTGTAATCACATTCATATCCCGAAAGAACCTAGAGGTAGCAGATCGTTTTATTTTACACTGAGGTGCGACAGAATTCAACAGCCTTCCTATTTTTATCAAATCAAAGAAATCCTTTCTAATTTCTCAAGGGAAACTAAAGATCTTGTTCTTAATAAGTTAGTTAATAAGCTTTATCTGTTTGATGTATATATATTTTTTATATATCGGTCTTGCACAATTTTCTTAGTTTTTAACCTTTCAGATTTTTTGTATTCCCCTTATGCATTTTAATAACAGGACCCCCTTTGATAACAGTAGGGACCTTACGATCCGACAACGGCGACGTCTATGAAAACATCGCCGAAAAATAGACACTTTTTTCGCGATTATTCCGAGGGGCCCAGTAACTTAAAAGAAGGAAATTTGGGTTGGAACTGAAAAGAAGAGACCTCGCCCGAGTTCTGACAAAGATGGCAGAATTTATCACCTCGCCGTTCCCGTTCCCAAGTAAACTTAAAATTTGGTCATTTCACGTCGTAGTTATGCAGAGACTACAAAGAAATGTACAAAAAAGCGTAATACACGTGTAGAGTTGTTGTTTTGCAAACTAAACCTATTGCTTTTTTAACGTTCCCGTTACCATCGCAGTCTTGTAGTTTCGTAAGGTTAACGTTCCCAGTGTCTATTCCCTGACGGGATTATCTTGTATAAATAGTATTATTATTATTATCATAAATGAAAAGCGTAATCCAGTCGTTACCTCTGCATACGTGTAGGCTAACTATAGCTGCAATCGTACCGGACAGAAGCGATAAAACCTTCGTTTTCATCTTGACATCAACGACAATGAAACCTTAGAAATGTGTTACTTCCTTTAAACACAAGTTCAAAACAAGAGAGGAATTCAATGCATAATTAACCTTGCCACCCGAAACAATCTAAACAGAACTTAACCAAATAACCTTATTAATTAAGGCACCGATTTACTCACCCCCCTACCATTTTTCTGGCACCAAGAAAACTTAACTTTCGAGAACAAATCCTAATAGATAAGCGCCAAAGTGACGACTAAAACTACATGATAAACGCAATACCTTCAGTTGTTATAGTCTCAAATATGGCTTAGCTTTTCAAATTTTTGATCTTGGTTTGTGCATCTCTTTTTCCTTTACCTTCTGATAGAACCCGGGGGGTACTCCTGAGAATTCTTGGTGGGGGTGTCCCGCCCGGTTCTCCAAATCCTGGCCCTATTTCAGACCAAACAATGTCATTTTCCACACCCGTTTTCAGACCTGGCATCTAAAATCCAGACCAGTTTTCAGACGTGGGGTTTGCCACAAAACGTAACATATATTTTTAGGTAGACAGAAATTATATCATCATTACCGAGATTAGAACGCCAACGAAAAGATTTCTTAAAATTCATTTCGAATTCGGATATTACTCTTTCTTTCTTACTTATTTGGAATTGAAACGACGAATACAATGATGCACTATCGTAGTTTCCTCGAAAACCATGCCCGATTCCAGACCAAAACTGGCGAAGTCTATACCCGTTTTCAGACCGAAACAGCTCAAAAAACAATACCCTTTGGGGTTGCCTGCGTTGCAGACACTCTAAATCTTCTGGTTTAGACGAGTGCGTGGGCCGGCTCCAACGCAGGCTATTTGGGCCGGCACATACCTACCTTGTTGTTTAGTTAAAGTTAATTGTAAGCTAGTTCTTACGTAGAGTAAAGAGGTTGAGTTCATTTGAGAAGAGAAAAAATTGTTTGATCACCGTGCCAAGATTACAGTTCAGTACTGGAGGTAGCTCTCTTAGGCTAGCCCGCTTATTCCTCTGTGAAGCTACATGGAAACTCTCCTTTGGGACACCTTCATTTAGGGGACACAAAATTTGTTCCCGGAAAAATGTTCGCATAATGTTTATATCTGTTGCCTCCAATGAAGGGACACCTATATTAAGGGGATAGTGTTGGACGATATTTTGAATATAGTTAACATTTTAAAATATTTTAAGCGTTTGAAAATGATATCAAGCTTATCCATTTACGTTGGTTTATTTGGCGTTGGGAACATATATATGCTGTTAATAAATTCATCGTACTTGAGACGGTTACGGTTTCATTTGGGGATCGGGAATTATTGAGCTGTCTTGCTATATTTATTATAATTCAATTTGAGCTATTTTGCTATATTTATGAATCGTAATTCTACAGAGAAATAGTAAGACCTTGTAACGTTTAGAATGTTTGGACATGATTGTCTTGTAAACGGGCTATCATGGCAGTTTCTGCTTTGCATTGGAACAGTGTCCATCTTCCTAATCCAAATTAAGATTGGTTTTAATCTGGACATGTTTTTTTGTCGCGTTGACCATCGGGTTGCCAGTACATCCCTGGAATAAGGAATAATGCTGTCACTGTTAGCATACGATATCACAGATTTACCTTAATGTTTCAGATTTCTTGGTTAGGCAGTTTGAAGTGTTCTAAAGTGAAGCCGTAATAAACTAAACTGAAACATATCCCTCGTACAGTTTGAGGAAAGCAATGAGCGATATAGAGAATAATACATGGTCGCGCGGAGATATGGAATTTATCTTCGAGTGTTCACATCAATATCGAACGAGTGAGCGCAGCGAACGAGTGAGATATCGAATGTGAACACGAGAAGATAAATTCCATATCTCCAAGCGTCCATGTATTATTCTGTTTATTATATAAACATACTGATGACGGCGTTTTTGATGATTTTCCGAAGATTTTTCAAATTGTCCCGAAGAGCAGACGAACGTTCCCGAACATTTCCGAAAATTTCCGAAGATTGCCGAGCACTTTCGAGGAAGACCCGAAGATGTTTCGATGATACACCAACGAATTTAAGTACAATTTAAGAGACAAACCTGATGTCAGTGAAATTATCGATATCTTCACATGTAAAAATGTCGTATTTTTACGTCTGTTCAGATACCACATTTCTCGGTGGTAGAAATCCTTGTAAAACACTGCAGTTTATATAATAAAGTCTGTTAAACCTATTTTCAGTCATGCCTCAACACCACCTGCTGTTCGTTTTCGCGGGAACATTATATACCTACTGTTTTGGCTATCTAGGCGTCGTTTCTTGGTAACCAAATCCATTCCGAGGGTGTTGTTTAAATAGAGGTTCCACTGTATTTTGGTACAATCGTCAATTTGATCTAACTGCAGAAAGATGCAGTGAGTAGTTATAAGAATTTAATCGATAAAAAGAGTGGCGGAGTCAGATCTTTAAGTTAAGTGTGGAGGGGGAAGGGGGCGCTCATCCAGTCTCTCAGATAAAAGAGTAAAAGAGAGCGCCGGCCTTGAAAATAATTTATATTGTGCGAAGGGGGTTGGGGGGTGGATAATAATTTTTCTTTGCCTTCCCTAGGTGCTGCGACTTAGCGTCCCCGTTCAAGTTGACATCAACACGTCATGAACTTGATAAATTTATTATTTCCGACGTTATTATACTTAAGAAGCACATCACTAGTTTCTTTATTTCCATGAGTCAGGGCGAGTGAGTAACTGTCCATAACACACGCTAATTCCTTTTAACTTGTGACTTGACCCTCTGTGTTCTGCTATTCCTCTTGTGCCTGATTCTCAAATTATACGCTTTATTTGCGAAGACTATTCCCCGCTTCAAGATTTCGAAGTAGAAAATTACTTATTTCCGTGAGCCTTGCACTGTGTTGTATGCCCTCTGACACTTGTCTGTGTTGAAGGCGCGATAAGAAGAATCAAAGAGCAGCAGCATCTCTTAACCCAGAATTGATTCATTTTCCTGTCTCAACGCGTTAGCCAAGTCCTTTAAGTGTCTGGAGGCGAAGAGATCAAGCGAGAGCCTGGAAGCTGATTTCGGACAAATGCCGTCATATGAAGTGGACCAGTGATGTCTGCGATTGTAGCGCCAGTAATGTTGGCGCCTCTGAGGTTTGCATCTTGGAGATCACACCCAGTTAAGTTACAGTTCTAGGCAAAAACAACGAACAAAAAACAACGGATACATTTTACTTTGCTTTTCAAAGTGCGACATCCTTTTAGTATATAGACTACTGCTGCGTTCGCGCCAATAAAACATGTTGAATTAGCCCAGGTTTACCAAAATGAAATCAGAAACTGAACGCCGAAATTTGACTACTATAATATAGGGTTCACTGAAGTAAGTTTTAACTTGCACTAAATTTGTAGACGAGAATAATCAGTAAGCAGCTTTCGAAAACTTCTTGACTAAACAGCTGCATTGGTTTGAATGGGGCGTATGTTCTTTTTTTTTAAGTATTTGCAAGACACTTGTAAATATCTTCAAAAACAGTAGTCGGTACTTCTACGGAGCTTTGATTTGAATTTCCAAACTCCAGGATTTTATACACGGCATAAAAGGAAATAACTTACAAATAGATATAAAAACAATGAATTAATCCCATTTTGGAATGAGGTCTACAGCTACAAAGAAGCAACTTTGTTAGAATTGCGTTGTTTGCAATAGGTTACGTGGTTCGATCTCTGTCTCTCACATTATCATGTCTAATCAAATAATACTCCGCACTTAACCAGACCAGAGGTAAGGTGCGATCTCAGGAAAAACCCAGAAAGACGGCCATGAAAAAAATAATACACATTTTTATAGTTTAACGCAAAGTTTGCAAGGAACAATTTGGAACAGCTCCTTCTATAGTTTCGGTGTCCTGTCACAAAAGCAAGGTGTCCCCAGTCGACTCTCTAGGCGTTCTCTCTTGACCCGTTGTCCGCGCGAAGCTTGGGAAAGAGCGGGCGAGAGATGTTCTCGGCTTTTCTCGGCTAGTCTCTGTCGGTGATGTCACAGCTCACGGTAGAGTCCAGGATTGACCAAGCCGAAAACGCGTAGGGACTAGGCTGAGGTGTCCCAATCTTTACACAGTATAGAGAATGCAACAGTAAATCTTACTTCTAAATCAGCGCCTGCTAACTCCGCTCCTCGTAAGTTGCAGTTTTGTAGATTAGCGCCCTTGAGAGTGGCGACACGAAGATTGACATTTCCTAACTGACTTCCTTCCAAATCTGAACCTTTTAAGTTTACACCTAAAAAAAAAAAAACAAGTCATAATGAATGGTAGTTGGATATAAAACATAGTTACAGCTAATGTGAACACTAAGTTTACACGTAAAAATAAGCGGTGGTTTTTTTCACGAGAAAAGGAGACAATGCGCTCAAGTTCAAATTATATGGACGCCGGAGGTTATCTTAGAAAATAGAGCGCTCTCTTACCTTCAAGATGAGCTCTGGTACCAGCAGGGTCTTCAAAGTTGCACCCTCTAAGAGACGCCCCTTCCATATGGGCCCTCTGGAGACGAGTACAGCTTAAAATAGCACCCTAGAGTGCAAGTAAAAAGATGACAGAGTAGGGCTATTGATATTTGAATTTAGAAATTTAAACTGCGCAAATAACATGAGGATGATGAAGAAAGAGATCATTCTTATGTGATCGCAGGTACGGGCAATCAGGGTTAGCCAGTCCAAAACCCTGTTTAACACATATAATGTACCTTACCTACTTTACTTGCACACAAGCCGGATGGTCGCTCTTCATAGTTATATCTTTTTAACAAGTAATAGAATAGTATTCACAAAATGACCGACACGGGCTCTAGAGTGGTAGCTCAGTTTTCTTTAGGATTGTAGTGCGGGGAGCATGCTACAAACCAGAGAATGAGGCAAACGGGGGTGTTGGCGGGAAGAGAAGGGTCGACAGATGGACACCTTGCCTTCCGCCTTTCCTAGTTTTCCACTTCCAAATTCCAAATTTATCGCGCTTACTGCATCTCGTTAATTTCGTCAATGTTGGCAAATTTTTCTGGAGTTGAATTCTAAGAGGCTGTGTCAAAGTTCAGGAAAAGAAAATGACAGTGGTGGTCTTACGTTCACGTCCTCCAACAAAAGTGAATTGAGGCATTATCACGTCGTAGTCGTGCAGTGACAGCAAAGAAATGTACAAGAAAGCGTGATGCACGGGAAAAGTTGTTGTTTTGCCAATCTATAAACCTATAGCTTTTTTCCTGTTCTCGTTGCCGTCGCCGTCTTGGTTACTTAAGCTCCCTAATGCCTCGACTCGTCAGACTGAAAAATGTGTGCCCGCAGTCTAACTACAGCTGGCCACTGTAAAAAAATGGAAAGCGTTCTTCTTTTAACGTTTCTGTGTACGAGTGTATTCACTTTGTAGGAATAAACTTACATCCATGTGAGCTCCGGAAAGATTCGCTCGTTCCAAGCAACAGTTTGACAGGTTAGCGTTTGCAAGGTCCGTCTTTTTCAAGTTCGCCATTTTGAAGTTAATAAAACGTAGATCGAGCTTGGAAAGATCAGCGGAGTCAAGATTTATCCCCTGTAGAGTATAACATATTCACACTACAAATCAATAAATGTACAGTATTATGTAAACTTCACGTGAAATTTTAATGCTAAAAAGCTAAGTTAGTGAGTTGAAGCTAACTGGAAGGAAAATGAAGAAAAAGGCAGCTTCGTTCCCAGTCGTCCTCGGCGATTTCGGATGTGAAGCCACCTGTCAAACTTGTCGGGAAAATTTGCTGAGGATTCGCGCTAGGTTCCAAGCCGCCTCTGGTAACCCGGATAGCGCGAACTGGCCTGGGTACGAGGCTGAGACGAAAAAAAATCATAACAGACCCAGACAATGCAACGAACCAATCAGAACGCGAACAAAATACTTGCAGCCGGCGCAACGCGCGGTAAAAGGCCAATAAGCAAATTAACATTAATTGGAATAAATACAAATACAAATAAATATAAATACTGAAATACCGTGTTATATTTTGCATACAACGCAGCACAGTGACATTGAACATGCACTTTGAGTCCCGAAAGGTTTGGAACACTTTTAATACCTGGCAACGAAGCTCACAGTTCGATGGCGTTGACAACAAAATTTTCACGAACTCACTTCTTGATAGCGGCGCGTCATCTGACTTATCCATGGCCTAAAAAGCAACAGATTAAATAGCTTTTACAGGCCCTGACAGCATTGCGGATAGTATTTTCACTCTATATGAACCCCAATAAGGGATAACTATTTGCATTTTCTTTTTTTAATACAAGAAAACCTCACTGTTTTTTTAGCTCCGTTAGCCGTCTAGCATGTCTAGCTGATCATTATTATAATATCACTCTTCAATAGTATTTGGATGTAAAGTTAAGCTAATACAATAATACGTTCTTGGTCTTCGAGATCGTAAGACAAGTTTATTTTCACCTTTTACACTACTACATGAAAAATCACTGCAATTTGATTTGCTTAGAGCAGTGGTATTTCAGCTTAATTTGGAATATCTACATACGAAAATTACAAACCTTTTGCGGGTAGTAGTATAAACAAATAATAGCATGATTTGTACGTGATATTTGGCATAAATACCACTCGTGATATTTCAAAATTGTCTCAAATTTCACTCGCCTTCGAAATATCACGAGTGGTATTTATGCCAAATATCACTACAAATCATGCTATTACCTATACTAATTTACAGAATCATACTAAGATTGCTTGCCCTTGGGATTCACGAAAAAGAAAAAGACAACGAAGAAGACAATAAGACTAAGTTTATTTAGGTTGCGTCCAGACGTTTACACCGATTGCGCCGGAATATGTAGCGGGCCTTAAAGTTCACCAGGAAACATAGTCGTACCTTCGCCATTTCTTCCAGCTGTTCCAATATGCCTGAAATTCCAAAGAACTTGGCCTCTTCTAAGACACCTACCATTATTACAAGTTCCTCTTAGTTCATAATCATCAACTACACCGTATTTGCGTTTTAATATCCCACCTTCCATATTATTAAAATTCTAACATGACTCCGAGACTTTCTTGTCATATTTCTATGTCTAGTTCGGTTTACTTTGTGCTCACGTCTCTTCTGGAAATTGCAAGACAATGGAGTCATGAAAACTTGGCAATTTTGACCCTAAAGCCTCCTTAGTTTTTATCTTAGATTCTAGTTTCGTTAGGTAGTTAGTTTTTCTATACTTAAATGTAAATGTACCTGAAAAAAATACCCGGTATAAATAAAGTTACCATACCATGCCATACCAATCATGTTAGAATTTTAATATATCGAATGTGGGCTATAACGCTATTGGCCCGCAAACATCAGAAACATGATCATTGCAAATGACTATCTCGAATACGCATTTAGAATGAATAGAGCAATACTAGAGTAGTATTGCAAGGAGGAACCAAGCTTTTTTTGGAAAGGCGAGTACCTTAACAGGAAGAGCAAATAAATTTGCCAAGCCAAAGGCAACCAGAAATGTATTAAAGAGTTTCTTTGCTGAGGCGACAATTCTAGATATTTTTTAATGAAAACTTACAGCAAATACACAGTGTAGAACCCTTGACGGCGTGTTAGCCTAGAGAAAATCTCGCACAGAAAATCGCTAAGATAAAAGCTTAAAGTTGCAGCACATCAATATAACGATTTGTAAACAGTTAACAATTTTAATATCAATAATTTCTGAGTCCTCAATTACATTATATTATGTACATGTGGTTACCTTGGGGATTGGCTCCATTATCCAGTATAAGCTGTCCATGTCTGAGATAATTCAAAATTGGTTCAAAGTACACTGGGCTTCTATCAAATAGAAAAGCTCCTGTAGAATCTGTGATACTGCTCCAAGATTCTGTGTGGATAATGAAAATGACAACTCCAAAGGGTTTTTTTAATAATAATGGTCTAATAATGATAAGCTGTTGCTAGGAAACACTGTAATGTTGATGACAAATCTGAACTAAATCCAGCCAGGATCTTTGGAATCAAACCCCAGCTTGACTAAGAGAATTTTGTCAGAGAGTGGTCAACCACTGTACAAACATTGCCAGATCATAAACGTGGATGTTACGTGTATTTACTGACCTGCTGGGGAAAACATTTTTGCCAACATGCTGTTTGGCTCATTCATTAATGTTGCCCTACAACACACAAAAGAATGAAACAGTATGCTGCAGACTTATGTCAACTTTCTCATTATTTTTGTTGAATCATTTATTCATCCATAAAGTCAAATTTCAGTTAGGCCAAGTAAAAGAAACAAATGTTTCTCATCCCTGCCCGCTTCATTTTTCAGAGCTGCCTTTCTTTTTTCCCTATTAATTTTTATTAAAAAAGTTTCTTGTAGAATGATAAATTACTTTCAACACCAGTTATTCTAAAATCATGCATAACAGGAAATACTTTTCAGTCCTATATTGACATTTTTATTAAGATAAAAAAAAATTGATGCATCACCTTGTTTAAAACATGTATCAAAATAAAACAAATTTGCATTAGTCATATCTATAATATAACATCTACCATGTCAGTACCTTGTGGTTGTAAATATTTGACCTCCAACATTGAGTGTCACCCAGTCTGTGAATGCTAAAAAAGGCACTTTTGAATAACTACCATAATATGCTTATTTTCTTGTTGATTGACAGTCATAAGGGGAGCAAGGGTGGCACAGTGGTGAGAGCACTTGCCTCCCACCCATCTGGCGCATGTTTAAATCCCGGCGGCGACACCATATGTGGGTTGAGATTGTTGTTGGGTCTCTCCCTTACTCCGAGAGGTTTTTCTCCGGATACTCCAGTTTTCCCCTCCCCACAAAAACCAACACTTCCAAATTCCAATTCCATCTGGAATGCACGGACACGTTGAAACGAGTTCATAAAACTCCTCAGAGCTTCGTGGGAAAACAAATTACAATTTACAATTTTTTACAGAAATAACCTGGATTGGTCTGGACCAGATCAACCTGAATCTTGGTTAAAAAGACAAATGTTTACAGGTAGGGTTACAGAGGTTGATCCAATCTAGTTGGATCAAGGTTTTGTAAACGGCAACCTCTAGAGATCTAAACTCCAAAGACTGTCACTTTTGCGGTATTCCCCTTCCCCACCCCCTCTCCCCCCACCCCTACATCAACCATCCCCATATAAACCACACATTGAGTTTTAATAGCTCCCTTCTCTCTTATACATTTAAATATTTATAGCATTATACACAGTAGGACTGGAAAATAACTGTAGAACTTACATTTAACTCCATTGACAGCCTCATGAACATTGCCATTTACTGGAGGAATGATATGAAGATGGGGTGCAACAGAAAAATATTAGTAAAAATGTCCAATAAATTTTAAAATGCTCACAACATTGACTCATTTGATTTAGAATAGATCACTGTGCAAGTCACTGGCTCCTTGGTTAGTTCAGCTGGTGACAAACAAGACCACAGAGCAAGAGTAGTACTTGAAAGACTGCTTTATACTGACTGCATCATGTAAATTCAGGGTTGAGACATCAAAACAGGAAAGCCTGCGAGGCTTTAACTGACATGTACTACATTGTACCTCAATCTATGGGAATATTTTGCCAGCATCTTAAAACGACAAAGGTTGTCTTTAAAGGGTACCCCTAAAACTGTTCGATTTTTTGGGCAAAATATGAACATTGCCAGTGATCAGAAGAGCATTTCAAACTTATTCATTTCTAGAGTACCTGTAAATTACTAAACAGTTCACTTTATTCACAAATTTAGACTTTCAAATCTTTGGTTCACCACTTGTTCTTGGGACTTGAATAATATTGTAACTACAGCTAGTGGTGTAAAGGGAATTTTGGGGTATTTAGTCTTAGAGGAATGGACGTTTGGGGGCATACACTTATTCAGACCCTATTAATACCACATATACTCAATCATACTCAAGAGTACCACTCAATTGTACATGTACTAGATAGAACACCCTGGGATATTTACATGCACATCAGTGTAATTAATGTATTCATGGGAGGGGAGTGAAATTGCATCTCAAACACTGTATACGTTATTAATACATGCATGCTAATAACATATTTTCATTGAATTTCTCAAGTAACAGGCTTTTTCCACGAAAATTTATAGAAAATATCAGAAGGCTATGTTGCAGTTATATGTTTTAACCATAGTTGCAGTTTTTATATTTGTTCATTTTAATCAAGAAAGTAGCATCTGCATCAGTCTTTGAAGCCTTACCTGTGGTAGGATCTTCGGAAGAAACATAAAGGACTTCATCATCTCTGAAAAATTAAAATGGTACATGTACATGTAAAAAAATTAATAATCATTTCATCACAGAAAACATAATCCTATACACAGATGATACATTGTATGTGATAAATATGACCGATATTTTAAACCACTATGTTGTACCTGACATTATTTACTTGGATTTATATACAGCACTTGATAAAAGATGATATATGTTTGTACCTGATCAACTCAACATCTTCAAGCAGTCCTCCGCTTTTATTATAAACTGCAACTAATGCATTACCATGGAGTCCAAGTTTGTTTTTAGCTTTAAGAAGAAATTCTTCAAAGGTGTCTGGGACAGCAATCACCTTAAATAAAAAAAAAGATGCAAACTAATTAGGACATCTTGAGAATACAACTAATGTATCTTTTAAATAAAAAGGTTAATTTTTTTTTCTTTGAAAGCATTAAAGTTGGAGCCCTATGGCATTTCAGTGTCCTATTTTATAAAGATTAATTATATTGTCAGCCATAAACTTCTATGTCTCTTGGTTCACTCACTAATAATATGTACCTACATGTATATATTACGCTGGTATTTTCGTGAACCTTTTTTCATCTCTTGGAGCTTTCAGAAGTCTATCGATCTAATAATGTTAAGGGTGTATTAAAGGCATTGTTCAATCCCCACCCCCCTTCAAAAACAATCCTTTTTTAAATTTGCATCCTGTTGCGACAGATCTTGATAAAATGGGATGACCACTTGACATAGACCGATATCGGCTTATTTTAATGTATTGTATGGCCACTTATTTCCACATCATTGAATAGGAATGTAATTCAGTAAAATAAATGTTGTTGCATTGGTATGCTTTGTTGCACAAGGCGTTCAGGGATATCTTAATAAGAGCGAGTATTTTAAAATCGCTGTATCGCGATAAAATCATGCAATTGCAATATCCCTAACTCAACTCTTCTGAGAGAACAGTATACGCTTTGTTTAAGCAGGTTTAAGTCCGTAATTAGTTGCGCCAACTATTGAAGGTAAGAAATTAAAGTGGCCAGTGGCTGCAACGAAGATCATACCTTCCCTCCTGTTCTATGGCCTTTTGTAAATATCGTTACTCTCCTCGGAACATTACTTGGCATATTTCATGGGTAAAAGTGAATTTTTGAGGGAGTCGTGTTCCGCCGTGAATCTTGTGAGCATAAAATGCGCTCGTCATGCACGAATATTGACAGGCGTTATTTTTGTTGTTTACCGCGAATGACACGAGAAGAGAACTCCTGGGGTCTAGTCATCTCCATTCCCTGTCGGTCCCTAAGAAGCAGCCTGTTTGTTTTTGTCTTCTTGTGGGTCAAAGGTAGGAGGTCCAAGGCGCCTAAGAAGTATATTTACCCTGCATTAGACCAGAAAGCAAAATAACACAATACAGAAGGAATCCTTGTAGGTAAGAATTAATGATAGACAAAAACTTGTTTTTTTCTTTGAGAAAGAATCAGTCATTTGCTTTATATCCTATCATTTCCGGTTCGAACGAAGAACAGCCATATGAGCACGCGTTTGTGTCCTTGAATCCTTGAGCGAATTCCTGAAGGGTAATCTGAAATAAAATTTGAACAGAATAAAGGTTGATCAGTCGGGCGGATCATATCTTTGTAAGGGTTAGGGTGGTAGGAGCTCTAGTGTTAGACTACTAAGTCAAAAGATGATAGGAATTATTTTGTTGCTCAGCTGATTTTGCTGGCTGAATTTTTGCCACCACCCACTGGTTTAGTAGAACCTGCACACGTGTAACATCGAACCTCCATATTTAATGGAGTCCTTGATGTAGTGTACGATATTTTTAGCCCCAGAAATAGTAAGAAACTAACGAAAATAATCTTGATATAACAAAACCTTGTTATAGGGATTTTGTTATACATGTAGGGAACATATTTTGCCATACCCTTGGCCCTTCTATATATTGAGGTTACACTAGCTGTGCAGACCTGTACACTGTAGCAGCTGCTGGGGCTGAGTTATCTCCAGACATTTCTATTTGGATCCCACACAGAGAACCAAAATAATGTTAGAAGCGTGACTCAAAGGGAGTACATTGGGTGATGGGAAGGAGGAAAATGTTTACTGGGCTTCTCTTGTTAATATTAATCTTCTGCCTAGTAGCTTTCACAACTCTTTTTAAGTGCTAATCAGGTTCACCATTTTGAAACTCGACTTGCCTTTCAGTATAGACCTCATTTTTGTAGAACTAATTTTAAGCAGTTCAGTACATATCCTTTATCAAGGACCAACAAATACATTATTTGGAATTTGCTGCCAATTTCACTAACCAGCTCTTCTTCCATATTTTTTTTCAAAAAATTATCTCATTGATAGCTGTTCTCCCGGCTAAGTTTTATGTTTTCTGTTCACTCTGTACTCAAGTAAGTAATAATTAGCTCAAGGAATCTGAAACCTATTAATATAAGCTCCCAGCTTCTTTAGGCTTCCTTGTCACATTAACTTATACTTTAATTATTAAACACCTTTCGTAACGTTTTATTGTTTTGTTATGTGAGTGACTAAAAAACAAATAAATAAGAAAATAAATAATAAATTAATAATAGGAGACTGAGAGATGACTTAATTAAGACAAGTCAGCAGCTGGGATGTTTTTGCAATTATTTTTCCTGACAAACACTCCAGTTATTTTTATAAGGAAGTATAAGACTCCTTGGGAGGGAATTGGTAATTCTTTGTGTCCAAGCCAAGAATTATAGGCCTTCCAAAACTCACTCGTTTATTTTTTCATTATTTTATTACAGTATAGAAATGTTTAGTGAATGATCTATTTCTATGGGCTCTGGGCTGCAATAGTAGTGGGCTATACGACCTTAACCTTAATTTATTGACCCTACATGCCAACATTTTTTATTTATCTAAGTCAAAGTGAGTAACACCTGCATTAAATGAAATTATCTGCATACTCAAATAATACTACAATACATATTAATTTGTTATGTATGTCTAGAAACTGATTATTCTATACTTTGATCACATTAAATTTTGAACATTAATTTAACAATTGTCTGGTTCTGATTTTTATGTGGACTGTTTTAGGGTTAGTCTTTTGTATGGTGTGGTATCATGGCCAAACAAACTGGACATCTATTGCGGCAACTCAGGTCACTAATGAGAAGTAAACATCTACTGAGTGAAGCCATTCAGGCTTACATTATCCCTTCTGAAGATGCTCACCAGGTTAACTATTCTAAATTGAAATTTAAGAGTGCCTTATTTATAATATTTAATTCCCAAAACAGCAGTGACTAGCTTCTTTGACATCCCCACTCACCTTCAATGTGGTAAGGAAGCTAATGGATTGCTGTATTGCTGGTTTGTAGCTGAGGTCTTGGTTGCCATTTTAATTTACAAGAACAAATTAAGCTTTTCCCTTCACTGGGAACTTAACTCTTTTTTCATGCAATGTCTGCACAAAGAATTTTGTTGTTTTGTCAACCAACATGGCCATCTTGTCACGTGGTTACAAACCAAGAATGTCACAGCTCCATGATGTGACCATTGTCCTTGATTCTAAGTGGGCAGTACTAGTTTTTTTAAAGGCCCTTGTTTTTTGGTTGGACATGGGCAAAAGCTATACAAACTCTTACTTAGAGGACTGATTTGTTTCAATATGGTATAATTTATTATAAATTGATTATAATAAATTAATAAAATTGTACATTATTTTATTTTGGCAGAATGAATATCTTGCATCATGTGACTTGAGAAGAGAATTCATCTCTGGCTTCAGTGGTTCAGCAGGTATGGTTAGGACTTGCTAGGGGTTGATAATTTTTTAGTCTCCTAGCTGCTGCCAAGTTTACCCTGCTCCTTATAATTAAATTTCAGGTACTGCCATTGTCACAGATACCTTGGCTGCCCTGTGGACTGATGGGCGTTACTTTCTCCAGGCTGAAAAACAGTTAGATTCTAACTGGACACTTATGAAGCATGGTAATGTTTATTAAGAAGACCTCTCCTGTTTTTTTCTTGAAAGCTTAAAACCTCTTATCTCCTTCTATTTCACATGGAATCAGATTTGTAAAAATGAATAATATTGGAAAATGTTAATTATACACAATTTAAGATTTAATGCATTTATAAGTTCCTCACTTCTCTTAACAAAGGAGACTTTAACAGAGAATTAACCCGTTGCAACTTCTTGGTTCTGCCATGAATTTTTCCCGTGACATCTGTCAGCTAGGTAAAGCCGTGGTCCCATTTTAGGGATAAAATTTTTATTCTTTTTGAGATCTGTATGTGCATTTCAATGAATACATATATAATAAAATTATTAAGTAGTTAGGGGCATAGCTAGGTCCTGTTGTAAGTCATTTTCATAATTTTTTGGGGGGGGGCAGTGATTTGATTACATTTCTATTGTTATCAGTATATCAGCATAATAAAGACTGTCATCTTCAGGCGGCATGTATAACTTTTGACACCAAATTGGGAAAATTACTACATTTTGTTTGAAAAAATTATATGAGAGAGGTTAAAGGGGATTTAGTTATAATAGGTAAGTGCTCCTTTTTCCAGCTATCCCGTATTTTTTCCCTTGCTTTGCTTTTCTGTTTTGGTTTAATTATTATTTATTATCAGTTCAACATTTTTTCTGGTGTACGCACATGTGTGCTGGGGGTACAGGTTAAGCTATGCCCCTGCAGGTAGTTATTACTAGGTACTCTAGCAAACCATGTATACCCACTTCGTGTAATAGTAGAATCATCAGCTATCAGTATTATTGATCTTTAATTATCTGATGCGTTATTAGGGCTTCCTGATACACCTACTCAAGAGGAATGGCTCATTCAGGTACGAGATATCGTGGACAAATTTTTCTGTTATTTCCTGGTATTATTCACAGCTTGGTTTTATGGAATATAAATCATTCAGAACTAAGTTACTGTTACAGGTTTGGTAGCTGTAAAATCAGTTTGAAAAATTTTACTCTCACTGTGGATCAGTTAGCCAAAATTTCTATTTTAAGAAAACATTGTAGAAATTTTTGGTTGCCGTACTGGGGCCTAACTGGTCGAGATTTATTTATAAATTGCATTTCCAGCCAGTCATTGGAATTTTCCTTCCCCAGTTATGAGTAGACTTTAAAGAAACTCCTTCGTCTGATTTTATATGGCGCAGGACGAAGACCTCTCGCAACTTCATTGCTTGCTTGGCTGCTTTGTGGCCTACAATATTATAAAAAGCTCGCTCCACTCATTTAGAAACTTGTGAGGTCAACTTGTAGCAAGTCTAAGTTATGTTCTGTGTGCATGTGATTGTGCATATGAATATGTTTTAAGTTGATTATAACTTTTTCCATAAAACTACATTTTTGATACATTATAATAGAAAACATGTCTCCCACAAAAATGCTGAAGATTTTGCTTGCATGTTTTTGTGATATCATTCCCATGATCCATCAAAGTGAGGACAGTCAAGAAGCATGATATATAGATACATCGATCATCAGTGAAAATAAAAAAATCCTGTGTAACTGCTGTGCAGTTTGTTTATTTTTTGTTTTGTCTCCATTTTAGGTGTTATCAAGTGGTTCTAAGGTTGGAGTGGATCCTTGTGTTATAACCCATGGTGAGAGCTACTGTTTATAGGATATTCTCGACTAAGAATATTTTGATTTAGGTTTGAGAGTGATTGACACAGATTTGTTAATGTTAACTGCACTGATTTATCTTTATTTTCTTTTGCATTCTTGTAGACAAGTGGAAGAAAATGTCTCGGGTGAGTGTTAAATGTTGTAGGTGAAATTTAAGTTCAGGTTAAAATTGTTTAACCTCAGTAAGTTGGTCCTCAATTTCCTTTAATATCATTGCCTCCTAACCACTAAGTAATCATTATCATGAGTATATGAACCAGGGTTAGAAAACAAAGGAAATTTAGAATCAACCGGAAGGTTAAAAAATAATAATAATAACCTAAATTTAGTGAATAGACAGCATTTCTATTCAGATCACCTAAAGAAAGCATTTATACCAATCCCTTCATCGTAGAATGACATATCGGTATTTACTCTCAATAAAGAATCAAGCATAAAAAATTAGAACATTCGAGTTATAAAGTTACTTTATCCTATGTCAGAATGCTTTAAATATTAAGGTATGCTCTTCACAATTGCAACATTTTTACTGTACCTTTGTCTCCCTCCACTGTGTATTTTTAAATGTTTTAAATATTTTTATGAGTGACATATGATTTGTGGAAATTCCTCTCTTCAGGCCTTGTCAGCAGCAGGTCTATCCTTGGTGTCGACAGAGACAAATCTTGTTGATCAGGTTTGGGAAGATCATGGCAGACCTGATCCCCCAAATGAGGGTCTCATAGTCATGGACATGTCATATACAGGTCAGTAAATTTCTAACCTGACATCCTGATTTGAATAGGTGATGATACTTTGGTGTGATTGCAGCTTAGCCAGGTCCGCTGGGCTAAGAGAACAAGTTTAATATGACAGGCTTCCAAGAGGGCATTAAACAACTGAGCCCTTTCCTCTTGGCTCTTCTCTTGGCTCAGTGGGTGAGGGTGGGGTAGAAAAGGGACAAAGGTACTCTCTCTCCCTTTCCCTCCCAACCCCTGTTCTCCGATTTGAGCCCAGAAAGTGCCAAGAGAGTTTGCTTGCTGGCTACCCAAGATCCTGCCTAAATCCACCTAAATGTCCACAAACAGATGGAACATATCTGATCTGGGGTAATTCTACCATACTGTTCTATGCATGGAAATTATGTTAGTCAGAGTGTTGAGGCTGACCAGGGTGACATCAGTACACACATCTAAATGTCTGAATGAAGAGAGACATTACATGAAGCATAATGGCTTGTCTTAAAGGAATCTTCATGATTGCATCGACTGAGGCTTTGACCCTAAATCCAGTACACACCAGGGCCTGGGTCGTTCAAAGCTGGATTAAGATAACCCAGGGTTAGTGCGAAATTTGAGTTCAGATATGAAAGCTTAAAAAGCAAATTAAGTTTAATTCTTTTTGCCTACAATTTGATGATTGGATGCTCTAAAAAGGATAGAGAAAATTATTCTTTTGACTAGAAAATACTTTTGAACAAAAGAAAAAGAAAACCATATTAAAATGTAAACTCGGGATAGCGCTAATCAGCCTTGCGGAACAACTGGGCCCTGATCACTGTACTGAACTGCATCCTCATCTAAAGAATAATAACGTGCATTTATAATTTCCATGAAAGTTGTCAGAGTATTATCAGTATTGAATTAACATAACACCCAGATCTTTGCATACTCCATTAATATCACGTTGCATATTTTTACTCTCTGATGCAATTGTAGGTAAAAGCTGGCATGATAAAGTCAAAGAAGTAAGAGAAAAAATGACAAAGAAGAAAGCTGATGCGTTAGTGATAACAGCATTGGATGAGATTGCTTGTAAGCATAAGAAACATTGTACTATGTTTTGTGTTCTCCTAACCTCTTTTTGTCATCTTTTATAGTTTCTTTATTAAATTCTAATCAATACCTTTTCTATTTCAAGGGCTGTTTAACTTGCGAGGCTCCGATGTGGTTTTTAATCCAGTCTTCTTTGCTTATGCCATGATTAAACAAGATGAAGTAATGTAAGTTAACTACCTTATTATAGGAAATGCCCCCCATGAAATTAAGGTATTGGATGTTAACGCGACTCAAATTAACACGAATTTAGTGGGAAAAGACTTTCGAATAAAGGAAATTAGCGTGAACGAAGGGGCTAACATTTCAAAATAGATGAAATTAACGCGACGTTTTCAAAGAAACAAAACTTCTTGTAACAACGGGAACAGAGTTAAAAGTATAATCCGAAATAGCAAACTTTGTTTGTGGCACTTTCCCTTGTATTTATTCGAATAAGCGCCCAACCTCGAATTAGCGCCCACCTCGAATAAGCGCCCATCCTAAAGGCAGAAAAAGTTAATAAGCGCCCAGCCTCGAATAAGCGCCCACCCCACCCCCTCCCCCTCCCAATCAAACTCAATTAGCGCCCACCCCCACCCCACCTACTTGAGCGATAATGAGATTGAAATTGAAATTGAATAAGTACTAATAAGAGACTTCCCCGAAGACGGAGTGTTCTTCCGAGTATTTTACAGAAACCTTGCTCTGTTACTTCTTCGCGTTTTGTTACTGGCATTTACTGTTTTGTTGCAAAATAAAAATACTACACTAATTGCTGAAAATGGTGAAAATTTAATAACCGCCCAGCCTCGAATAACCGCCCACTTCGAATAAGCGCCCACTCTGAAGGTCCAAAAATTTAATAAGCGCCCAGGGCGGTTAATCGAATAAATATGTATGAAGGGAGTCAAGCTGAGAAATCTGGTCACTTCGAGGGTTCTTCATAGTTCCACTGTTACTGGCGGATCTCCAGCCTGACAAAATACTCCCCTTTCTCAGGTGTCAAGAATGTCAGAAGTGTATCGAGAATTTAGGGCCAAGATAATCGAAATTAAGGTCGCCGAAATTAACGCTCCACTCAATTTTTGAAATTCGCGCTAATTTCATGAAGCGTTAATTTCCTATAATAAGGTAATGAATGAATTGTTGTATTTCCTAAAATCGTGGCAATTAATGGAAGTGAATTCAAGATATTTACGCTTCTGCCGGACACACTTTGAATCCTTTTAAGCAAAGGTTTCATAATACATAAGCAAGTAAAAATCAACGATCATGAAAAAAGTAGAAGGAACGTTTAAGTTTGGTCATGACTTCCCTTTCTTAGTAATAAACGTGCAATGGCCGTTTTCACACTTCAGACAGGTAATACGTCTTAATGTGAAAATGGAACGGCTTTTATTTTGGATGAATAATCCGTCTGACTTTATAAATCTGTTTATCCGCCAATTTTTACGGATTTTGGAGATAGATTTTCCGTGTTGGAAACGGCCAACACCATACAAATAGTTTGGCGGTTTTGCTTGCATTGAGTCCAATTGGACGTTATCATGGCAGAGGGCGAGAGGTTAGAGCGCTGGATTTGCCATCTGAAGACCCTGAGTTCAAATAGCTCTATAAACCGCTACACACCATAGCTTGATTTGATCTGAGTACCCCTCGGTAACGCTTGTACATGTAAATAGCCGACGGATTAGCCTGTTTAGTGGGGACAAGGGGACAACGGATCCCGAAAAAGCGTGAAAAATTGCTTGAGAGCTGGGGAGAGAGAGTGCCGTTTTTCGTTCGCGCACTTTTTCTCTTCGTCTATACTGACCGAGAGCCTGGCACAGGCTACCAACTGGTTCGCCTCCGGCCAGTTGGGATTCTTGACCTTGTTAAGGTTATTTCAATTGTTTGTTTCTAATGGCCGGTTGTCAGTAATTGTGCTTCCTCTATTTATTTAATTTTTGTTTCAGATGGTATTAATTCTGTAATGAGCAACATTTCGTATTCTACGCAATCGAACTCACGGTGCTTTTACACATTTTCCACACCACTTTAATGACAACCATCTTTAACAGGAAGACTTCCCTTTTTGCAGGTTGTTTATAGATATGTCAAAAATTGACAAAGCTGTTTCCAACCACCTTGGATTGGAAAGCACTAATGACAACAATGAAAGCAAAGTTTCTGTTTGTCCATATGATGGGATATGGGATGCTGTTAGTGAAGCTGCTAAGAATGGAGCCCGTATTTGGGTAGGGAATACTGTTTTGGTTGTACTTGGGTAAACTCGATCTATATACGTGTAGAAAGCCAGCAACATGGAAGCATCATGGAAAACAGTACTGTCAAATCTATCGACACTCCTTCTCTGTTAACTTTACGTGTTTGTCTACTTTTATAAAGGTTAAACTCTTTTGAACCAGGCTTTTGCACATTCTCTCTCTTTACAGTGAAACATCGATGTAACGAAGAACCAAGCGACTGGTAAAATATGCTCGCTGTAATGCAGTTTTTTTTGTCGAGGTTCTTCACGTTCAGTCTTTCCCTAATATGTTACCATTACTTGTACGAAGAATATCGTTTTTTATACTTCCGACTCCGTGATTTACATGTCCAGTTATATAAGAGCCATTTTACGTGTTTACATGTGTCGCATAAATTCAGTGTACTTAGTGCTGTTTATCCTGTTTTATCTATTATATGATTTTTTTCCTTTTTTTTTTTTGCAGATTAGTTCATCATCCAGTGAAGCATTAGCCAGACTCGTTCGTAAGGTATGAAATAATTAGGTCTCTTCCACACATATCCGGAGAAAGCGTGTCCACGTGTAGCGTATTCGAATCGTTCTGCACATCCACGCGCAAAAAAAATATCCACTCGTATCCGTTTTTGTTTGAGCACGGAGATTTCTTACTCCGTTTTAGCCTTCCGTCCACGCGTAAACGGCGTTTTCTGGCACCAAAAATGTAGGCTTTTGAAAACGTCCCCCACAGTAGAGATTTTTGAAAACGCCAGGTTGTCAGTGTCATAGGTGGCACATGCTCTGTAAAAGACGTTATCGTATATACATCATTTAAGCGTTTTAATGTGGATGCGGAAAAACGATTTGAATGCGCTACGTACTTTTTTCTGGAAGACGGAGAAAAAATCTCCGTTTTCAAAAAAAACCGTATACGAGTGGACGGAGCCTAAGAGCCCGATTGATCATGAATCTGTACACTGAGCAGGGAAAAGATTGAAAGTTGAGTATCCAAAAATCAAAATAAAAGTGTCAGCTTCCTTGGAAAACGTACTACACATTGCTAGCCAATGGACCAATCAGCTTAAATCAAATTATATAGACATATATGCAGTCAGCGGTCTGCTCAGCGTGTAAAAACGGGTAAAGGCCAAATCATACGGTACAACTTTGTGGCACACCGTGTGTTTTGTGAGTGACGTTATTTCTTTGTCTACAATACATAGCTTAATGAAAGAGATGAGCAAATCGCAATTTGGTTAATTGAAATAAGTTTCACTCCTGCGCAAAATATTTTAGCCGATCGTTTCACGTAGCAGGGCAAAACTAAATCAATCGCCCGGGAACAATGCCGCTATTCAATAAAAAAAGTATATTTAAATAAATATATTTTAGACGTAATGGTCAACAGGGTTTCATTTTGTTCATTACAGACTCATCTCATTACTAATCCATCACCACTGGCCCTTAGTAAGGCGATCAAGAATGAAGTAGAAATCGAGGGCATGAAACAAGCTCACGTAAGTAATATATATATGCGTTATTGACCAAACGGGAGGTTAAGATGACTGCATACTGGCCAAGTTAATTTTTGTTTTTGTTTTGTTTTGTTTTTTTTTTTTGCGTTGTTCTGGACCAAGACGAAGTCGAGGTTAATAAAAACGCAAAAAAGAGCGAGGCCATCTTGACCAATCAAACTTGATCAATAAAGAATTTATCATGCATTTGGTCAAAAAGAGAACTTTTCTTGCGGGACCAATGCGGGAAATCCCGAACGGGCGCAAGATGGTCCCTTCTTGCCCGCTCGGTTAGCCAATCAATCTTCTTGCCCGATCGCCGATTTAGCCATATGATAAATATCGATTCGATTCTTTTGTTATTACATGTGTTGTACAGTCTGAGAGTTTATAAAATCCTTTGCATTCAAACAAATGGGCGACAATCATACAAACATAAACCACAAATCTTTCTTTTTTTTCCGGAACAAGCTAGGCTTCATCAATGGGGAATTAAGACCAAAGTCTCCTCTTCTACCCCGTCCCCAAAGTGGCCCGCTCATCGCACTTGTTTGCAGCTCTGTTACTGATAAACAAACTGGTGCTGCGTATTATACTGCCACTAAACGGGATCCAAATTCCCCACATAAAATGTAGATCACAATTTCGTAGTCAATTAAGGAAAAATACTCAACAAGAGGGACCTAGCCTCGAAATACCGACCTTCAAAACAGTTCACCGGCAACAGACCTACCTTGCTTAAAACCGCATTTTTATGAATCTCATTAGTACATGCGTTTCGTTCTCTGATCAAGCTTTTGAAATATCTCTCTGAATATTGAAAGAGCATAACAATTTCAGTTATCTGTGAAAATTTGAGCTCGATAGACCGAATAGTTTCGCTGAAATTATGTTTGAAAAACTCGAAACTATACATTTAACAATGTACGGCTCATCAACGTTATGCCACCCAGCAATTGGCTGCTATCTCCTTTGTTATTGCTTGCAAAGAGCTGAAAATTCCACAAATTGTTTAAATTAACCAACTCTTTTTAATTTTGAATTTCATTTGTGCATACCTGGTTAAGTCGTATGCCGATGAGCAAAAATGTTTACAGTGACGCCAGCAAAGATTCGCCTGTAGTCCGTGTACCAACCAATACTCATGGCCTAGTCTTGATAAAGAAATTGTTTTTAATTTCAATTCAGATACGCGATGCTGTAGCTTTGTGTGAGTACTTCTCCTGGTTGGAGCAAGAAGTTCCGAAAGATGAGCTTACTGAAATCACTGGTGCAGCTAAACTTGAAGAACTGCGAAGGTGAGGAAGATAAATTAAAGAATATTTCAGTCTTGCATTGTCAACCAGTGAATGAGACTGACGACTACTAAGACGTAAGTTAACATTTTGATCGGAAAAAAAAAACACAATTTGGATGACATCACATTATGGAAATAAAATTTACTTCCGTTCTTTTAATACCTCTGTTTTATAATTTCGGAGAAGAATAGTGTAGCATGTAAGTAAGTCATTATCTGTTCAATCGGTCGGCATTGTCCGATAAGTTAACCGAATTTTATTTGCACCCTTGATTACTTGATTGTCAGAGATCAGTAAATTTGTGATGGTTGATAAATCGCGCGCCAGTTTCCAAGGTGTTTAAGGCAGTCACGTGCTATTCGGACATGTTTATTTCCTGCGCCTGGAGCTGGCTACAGGGAACCGGAAAAATGGAAAATGGGGAAAACCCCAACCTTAATCCCTAGCTCTATCAGTAACCCCATTACCCATTCTTTGTTCTCTCGGTTTTTTGTTTTGTTTTTGATTTTGTTTTTTTCATTTTCCCGTTCCGTTGTTTGTTCCTCGCTCTTCGTTCCCCGTTTGGTAACACCCAGATTTTGTAAAGATACCAAATAACGATCTTCGTTTTATTGTCTTTATATCAGAGAGCAAGAGAACTTTATGAGCCTCAGCTTTGAGACAATTTCAGCGGTGGGCCCTAACGGAGCGGTCATTCATTACAGGTATTGTTATTAAAGTACAAACAAAAGCATGGTCCTTTTGGTGTTGGTTGTCATGCTTCAAAAATCGAAAATAGAAGTAGACTGCAATACTGTCCATATTTTTGCGTTGGTCAAGAGCGCAGGAGCGGTCAAACAAAAGTCCTGGAGCGAGGGTGAAAACAAAGAGTGAAACTGGGGAGAGACGCGAAATTTTTTCTCTCGATCCACATGGGCATGTGAGGCTCGCGAGATTCGCTCGAGAATCTCACGCGTGCTCCTTGGCAAACCAATTTGTAGGAAAACAAGGAAGCTGTTTTGTAGCCTAACATGAAAGGTAATATGTGGAAGTTTGAGACCAGGCCCCAGATTTGCGAACCCATCTTAAGCTGAGATGTATTTCTTGCAGTATAGTTTCAATACAGTGGGCCATTGTTAAGAACCAATTCTTAGGAGATATGTTAACGAATCTTAACGTAGGAAGTCTTTGTAATTCTGGAGCCTGGGGTAAAATAGAGACTATAATTAACATACCGATCAAGGGACGGTTATTTAGATGGAATTTAACTAGTTTTTAACGAAACCGCGTTCTAAGTCATTTTCAGTTTGTCCAACGCTTTAATCTAAACACCATTGCCGTGAACGGTTTCATTAAAGACTGTAGTTTACGCGAGAAAAGCATTGATCTTCTTAAATTAACCCACTATGGAAGAGCTCTGGAGGTCCAAAGATTTCTTAAACCGCGGTCTAAGCTGGACCTCCTTTAAATAGCCGACCATAAGTGTTTAGGAACGTAGGACAAAGTAATACATTTTGTGTGCTTGTTTACAGACCAGCTGAAGACACAGACCGTGTTATATCCAATGAAGAGCTGTACTTATGTGATTCTGGAGCACAGTTTAAGTAAGTCAGCCGTTTATATTTCAGTTCTATTCATTCAGATTGGGTTTAAAGAATAACTTGCACTTAGTAAAGAATTCTTTACTTATTTCACCTTTTCAGTTAAGGATTGTTCAATATTTGGTCATCAATCTGGTAGTTTAACTACCAGATTTAAAAATATTTGGCGGTCTCTGAGTCAAAGAAGTGAAAGCTCAAACACAGATTCTCTTCGACATTTAGGATAATTCAGTCCTTACTATACTTCTCGCCGACTAACGTGATACCCAATCCTTTTATCAAAAGTATATTTAAGAGAGGTGACTAGCTGTGTCAGCTCGCAAAGCCTGCTTCATAGCTGCGCATAGGGAAAGAGAGTTTAAGATTAAGGTTAAAAGGGGAAAGGAAAAGGTTCATGTATTCTAGTTCAACTGAACTAATGAAATGCCATTTCAAAAAACCCGGATGCTTCGGTCCCTACTATACTACTCTTGCGTAGCCGGCGGCTTATTCCATCTCGTATAATTCGTCAAATGTTGGCAATTTTTTTGGACTTGAATTCTAAACGACTGTATCAAAGTTCACGAAAAGAAAAGGAAAGTTGTTGTCTCGTGTTCCCGTCCTCGAGAATTAGGCATTTTCACGTCGTACTCCTGCGGTGACGGTAGAGAAATGTACAAAACAGCGTGATGTACGTGCAAAGCTCTTGTTTGCCAATCTAAACTTATTGCTTTTTTGCCGTTCTCGTTGACAACGCCGTCGTCGTTGCTTAAGCTCCCTATTAGAAGGAGTTGAGAGCGAGCAAACGGCGTAGAGCCACGTGGAGAATGGGCCTAGGTGCCTGCTTACGCAGCTTTGCCGCTCTTTTGCGCGTTCACCAAAACCGTCAGCTACGTAGGCTAAGATCAAGTCTGTGCACTACTTCACTTGTTTCCTTTTACCTTATGGGACTTTTAAATGCATTTCGCTTGCGTTCTAGGGATGGAACAACTGATGTGACCCGAACTTGGCATTTCGGAGCTCCCACAAAGTGGGAACGGGTAAGTAGAACATGGGTCACGTGATGTTTTACTTTCAAGAGTGCAGTGTAATACGTCGATTAGACTGCCAAAAAGTCCGGTTTTTTTTTTGAAATTTGGTTTTGCAAGGCGCGTAGCTTCGGGAGCGAGACGACTAAAAAGTTCCCGTGGACGATTTTGGAAGAGTTCCCAGTGCCGAGAAATACGGCTGCCAGTAAAATTATTAATGGCGTTATCTCGTTGCTATAACAACCCTGATGTCATGGTAACCCTGCTCAAAACAAATTTTTATCGTTATCTGATACAGCTGTGGTGGTCACTGGTGATTTTTCCAAATCTTTGTTCATGGCGACGTAGTTTAAGCTCAAACTGGAGAGATACTCATCCTAAAAAACCCCATCCAGTCATCTTAAATATAACTTTAGAAAGCAGGTCACCCTGTCTTACATACCACGAATTGCATCGCAGGGTTAAGTTGTTAAACCTAAATAGTAGCTGAAATCGTGTAACCAACTTTTTGCTGCCCTAACGTTTAAGTAGCTTTTGACAAAACTATCCTTGGAAACTTTGCCCACTGTCGGGTTGCCCTGCTCGCAAATTCCGCCCAATTAACTCTAAAAATTGAAATTAAACGTCTCTTGTTAGAGAAGTCGGCAAACGTAGAGATAAAGAGTAAATTTTCATTCGTGGCTTCAATTTCTTGCCATTGACAGGGCGAGAATTGTTTTCTGTATTCAGCTTCACGAAGTCGCGAAATATTTTCTATATTTGCAAGCCGTTTCATTAGTAGATTTCTTCTTAATTTTATAGGAATGTTTTACGCGTGTGTTAAAAGGCCATATTGCACTGGCAAGAGCTGTCTTCCCCAACAAGACTACAGGTTTGTACCAATTTACCAATTTAAAGGTACCTAAGTTATTGTGCGTGTGTAATACATTCACACCTCAAGCGAGCCTAACTGCCCTGTGTATTCGTATCCCTTGTGATACTTGTGACTTCATAAATTTTAACCTTTTTAGGTAAGCAAGGGTGGTTTAATTAAACAGTCTAAAGAAAAAAAATGAAACGCAAAAATACACGAAAATTCTAATTAAGATCTTGTTTCACTTAGTCTAACTGCCCTCAAAGTAATTTCAAGATCCTCGGAATTTTCGCAAAAACATCTCGCAGCGAAATGAAGCTTAGTTGCTGCCTAGCAAAAGGAAGAAAACGGGGGAAGAAAAACGAAAGAAGCTGAAACAGAGTTTTTCTCCAATGTTGAACGTTTTTAAATATGTTTTGTCGAACCTCTCCCTAAAGGATAGGCATTCTTCCGCAAACACATGACTTGATCCTGATAAACTTCACTTTTACATAGAATAATGCAAACCTCTGTAATCCGACAACAGCGAACGAAAGGGAAAACATTTATATCTTCCTGTTTTTCAAATTTTTCAGCTGCTTTCCTCTTCTCAAAAATGCCTTGTGTCTATAACTTCATTCCAAGCACGAAACAAACAAGCTCGACTAACATGAAGCGTAATTTCAGGCAGTGCGTGGAAGAGCACGTATAGAAAGCTATTTCCCAGTTTAATTAGTTTATTACTCAAAGGAATACTCGACTTCTAACAACGGGTGTTTTTTTAGGACACAGACTGGACGCTCTAGCCCGCATGGCGTTGTGGGATGTGGGACTGGACTTTTTACATGGAACAGGACATGGAATTGGCTCATTTTTAAACGTACACGAGGGTAAGCGACGTCCGTGCGTCCTTTAGGGACTAGAACATTTGTGCTACTTAGATATTATTTTCGTAAAACTCTTGACTTAAATGTCAAATAAACCTCATTCGCTTTTCATCAGCTAACTAACCGTTACAAATCACACGATATTCCCTATGTTTAAAATCCTGTATTGTGTGCGATATTAAAAGAGCTCACTTCTTTAAGTATTATTACGTGACATGGGAGAATACAACAGAGCGTGATGCCTTATCTCTCATCCAACTGGCTGATAGGCACCTTCCTTACCGCGGAGATCCCGAATTTACATCTCATTTGTAGCAATTACATTTTCTGTACCAGGAGCCCATACCGCGGAGCGAGTAACTCCCTTGTGTCCACCCAACGGCGTTATCAAGGACAACTTTATTTTTAGATCAATCTTCTCGCGAATTTTGACAATCAAATAAATGTTACAAATCAGTCAGCAGTTGTGAAGACCAGAAAATAGTATCTCTGATGTTCTGATGATATTTACTTTTGTTTTTTTCTTTTTTCATACTACATGTACAGACGCACACACATACGAAGTGGTACTTCCCGAATTTCGCGGGAAAAATGTTCCAAATTGAGGCTAAAAATAAACTGATCTGTGAAAACGCCGTTACATATGGTGTTTTCCATTTTGCCAAACCAACCAGTTAGAAACCAGTGAAATTATCAAGAGAAAATGGAACGACATTTCTCAGTTGAAACAAAGTTTTCAATCGAATCAAGCGATCCATTTACATTTCGACCGAAATTATGACTACTGCTTAGCAAAGTAGGACTGGAAACGACAATTTTTGGAAATGGAACGGGAAGTTTCGGTCGGACCGGACCGACCAGTCAAAGAGGACCACCTCTGGAGATGGTCCACTTTGACCGGAAAATTTCCACTTGGGCCGAACCGTTTCATTTACTTTTGGACCGAAATTTCCGGAAATTTTGGCATTATGGAAAGCTCATATAGCCTAAGCACGGGAGTTTGACGCTTCGGGTTTGAACAGCACTTGGACTTCATAGTTAAAGTGGTTAGCAAAAAGAAATAACGTTATCTGCCCGTTGCGTGAAGATTCACTTCTATAGGATGGGCTTCAAGAATTTACCTCAGTCAGCCTTTATGCGATTCTTTTCATTATACACATTATCGTGATAGGTCCTCAGAGAATAGGCAGCCGGACCACTGAAAATGAAGCTCCTTTAGAGGCTGGCATGATGGTCACTGATGGTGAGTCACAAGCTTAATATGGTAGATTTTTCTTACTTCCACTAAGCTTATTCTGCTAACGTTAGAGCGTGTAAGCTTCACGTCTACGGCAAACGGCAAACGTCAGATTCAAGTTTAGAATTTCCCAAAATAGAAAATAAGCAGATAAAAGCAGCTCAAAACAATCCTTATGGATACAAAATTGCGTGAAACTACTAAATTATGTGTAGAAATAATGAACCGTATTAAATGAGACATTTACCAGCGGGTAAATGCAGTTAATGGAGCATGAAGCCCCAGGGGGGTAGGCAGAGAAAGCCTGCCTCGTCTTAGGCTCGGTGATGTCTTGAAAGCTCGATTCATTAAATGAAAGCACTCTATTCTTTAAGCAGAAAACAAAAGCTTTTCATGGCTAGAACCTCACTGAGTTGTCGCATGTTTGTCATCGTATATTTTCTTACCTTCGCAAAGATTGGTCCCTGTATTCAAAGCCCTATTCAGTTCTATTCACGGCCAGACCTTAGTCATGATGAGTTGAGATAGTTAATAGTACAACTGTGCCTATTGACCGTATTTTGAGACACTGTCTGACTATAAAGCTTTGCAAATGCCACTTCTAGTCATTATTTGGTTAGCTTGCACGAAAGCAATCATTTAAAGTAGTTTTGTTACCCACCCTCCCTCCCTTTGGAGGAGTAGTTGTTATGTTTTGTCTCAATAAATTTTGGGGGGTCACTCCTTGTGGTGAGGTTAAGTCTGCGTTGCGACTTCCCCCAAGCTTTTGGCATTGCTTGTGTCTTGCCATCTTTTTAGCTATTCCTTTGCCTTAATCTTGTCCGATCCAGCCCGTGCGGCGCTGGGGAGATAAGAAAGGCTCTGCCAAGACTCTTGTCCTACCCCACGGTAGTGGGGCGACAAGTAAGGCTTGTGTTATTTTGTGCGCAAAACCCGAAGTCGCTATAACCTGCCACAGGGCTGTGTCCCCCCCTTATTACACCATCATGGAGTTGTTGTTTACTTAGCCTGCGTGCGTTATTTACTTGCGTGACGTTTGCATGCGTATCTTACAAGCGGAATAGTGACATTAACGACAATTAAGGGGAAACTTGATCACGTGGTACAAATTCTCGTTTGCTGTTCGACATAAACCAGATGCTCAGCCTCTCTTTTAGTCACGAGAATTTCCCCTCATCACATTATGAGAAGAAATCTGAACATATTGTTTTAAAGTAAGAGAACTCATAACACGCCGTTAGTATCAAATCGCTTAGTGGAGGCTTGGTGCCTGGGATATTCAGGGATGTCCACTCTCGGTATACCTATCCAGTATCCCCTAAACAGCGTCAGATGACCAGAGCTAAAAAATCCTCGCCACCCAGCCATGGGCCCCCAAGCCAAACGAAACCAGGCAACCGTCAAACTGACAAATCAGTCGAGAAAAATAAAGAGAAATAGGGAAGGGGGTAAACACATGATCTACAGGCTAAACGAAAGTCAGTGGCCGCCAAGAAAACGCGGTACCAAACACATGGAGCTGATGTAAGGAAGGCTGGCTGCGCCTGCGCCACTATGCTGACCGCTTACCGATAACACGAAATGGCGGTCTTTGTTGATGTAACTAATTTAACTGCTAATAATTCGGTAATCGCGACGTCAACATGCCGCCAACGAAATGAAGACAAACGACCGACCTCTCTAAATTGATACACTCCAAGACTTGACTAGTCTTCCACGCAGCCTATTTTGTCTCGTCAAGCATCGCGTTACGTGACGAGACAAAAACGTCTTCACCTGCATTGCAGGATCTCATGAAAGGGTTTTCCCGGCTGCTTTTTTGTCTCGAAAGTATTTCAAAGATGGTTGGTTTTTGGATGTTTCCTCGAGCGTCCTTTATAACTAGTATAAAATGCTATTGAATTTAAAAACACAAAACCACAAACTAATTGTTGTGTTTTTCTCCGTAGAACCTGGCTTCTATGAAGATGGTTCTTTTGGTATCCGCATTGAAAATGTGTTGCTTGTAAAACCGGTGGTGCTAGAAGTAATGACCGATGATTATTGACGTTTCTCTTTAGATACTTTTTTATCATTTATTATTTATTTATTTATTTATTTATTTATATATTTATTTATTTCAAGCCACTCCTTTTTTTCTTTGAACAGAACAACTTTAAGAACAGAGGATATCTAGGCTTTGAACCTGTTACGCTGGTAAGCATGTCCATCAGTTTACCGTTTATGACGAAGCTCTGGCAGCTTCAACCTCTCACTCATAAAAACCGAAATTAACAATAAGCATTCAATGACTGGTCCCAAGGGAAAAAGTCATTGAGTGTTTTGTTAACCTCCCAACTCAAACATAAATAAGTTTTCATTCATTCATTTATTTTGCCATTAACCGGAAATACAACAACAGTATACAGAAATACATTAAAGATAATATACAATATTCCAACTAAATTATTTACAAGGTCAAATGTGACTAGCCTGCGTCGTAGACGTAATTTAACCTCGGTTAGTAACGTCTTAGTTTATTAGCTGTACTGATCTATCAGTAAATTACAAACGTTTCACTCAAATTGAAGTCCTTCGTTCATGCAATCTCCTTTGCGACTGAACAACCGCATGAGTTAATTAATAAGCTTTAATAGTTTCCCGGAGACATTTGACCTTCTTGTTCGTTTTTGGTCTAAGGATAATAAGTCGCTTGAGATCACTGAGGATAAACGTTAGTATTGCCTTTACCGCAGAAAGTGTTCTTTAAAAATAATCGAAAATCTTGCATCTGAGCTAGGTACATGAGAGCATTTATCACGCTGGTCGAAAGAAACAGTACTCCACCAAAATAACGTTTTATAAAATCTGCCTCACGTTCACTGAGAGAAAGTTTAACAAAGTTCAAGTAGGTTGAAAAACAATTTAAAAATAAATAAGGGACAATGGAAGCAAAAGCCGCCAAAATGAGAAGATATGTTCCTCTGACTTGAGACGATCTCATTTCCGCCCTAATGGCGTTGTCTCGTTGTATGTTAATTCTTCTACTTTGCCTTTTCCATACTCTTCTGGTTATGATGAGGTTAATACAAAGCAAAATTATGCTTGGTATAAAGAATTGCATCAATCCAAAGCCCTGTTCTATGACTCTGTAAGTTATATAACTGTTATCGATCCTACAGGCCACTGTGTAATGTGTCGCGTTAATATCGGATCTTACACCGCTCATTGTTGCTGCGGGAGCCGATAAAGAAAGACAACCTGTGATCCATGCACCATAAACTAATTTACGAACAGTAGCAACACTGAACGATTTGGGAACGTCGCGGGTTGATGAGAATTTCTCCACACTTATGACAATTAAATTATTCAGTGTTATGGTGGGAAACAACATGCCAATGTATCGAACTATTCTACAAGGCCAGTCATTATGAAATATATCAAACAATTGTACAGATAACATCGGAGGTAAAACCAAACTAGAAAGTATATATGACAGAGTTAAACTCCTGATGTAAAGATTAAAGTTTCTAGCGAAAGGAGTTGACTGTAATAATGGAAATGACTTTTTCTTTGAAACGAAGTAATGAATAAGACCATTTCCCAGTAGGCCTACGAGACCAAGAATCACAAACAGTGCAAATAGACCAATTTTTATATCAAAACGTCTTGGCAAGTTTGTGTAAACTTTGTCAGGCATGTCTGCAGTGCTGTTGGTAGTTTCAGTGGATAGCTTGTTGCTTGAGAGATTGAACAAGTTTGAGTCTTCCATCTGTTCGGGAAAAAAAGTAGAAAAATAAGAGTGTTGGTCGATGATAGTTTTGAAACGATTGTTAAGACTATTTTACGTACTCGTTTGTGTCCCGCTTTTCTTATGTATGGGCGCGATTATAGGTAACTGTTGTGGTCGCGTAGATGTGATGTTGCGCGAAAAATTGCAATGAATTGTGTGACAACGCGTTTTCAAAAACTGCCTGCGATGTCGTGTGCCTAGATGATATTTTATTTGTAAAGGCACTTTTATTGTTGAATGACATGCAAGATACGTAACCTTTATACATTCAGTTGCAGTGAGCGGCAATCTCAACGTCCATGTTTGTTTGTTGTAGTTGGACTTTCAATGATCGACTCTCAAGTTAACAAAAAGATTGATTACTTTTCGTGTGAGATGCCTTAAGTTTTGCCATTTTTTGCGGTTTTGCCTTCCTATGAAATCTTATTTGTGTTAGGGATTTACACTAAGTTGAATAATGAGCTAGAGGAAAGTAGCCTGTGTACAGACCCCTCCTCCCCTCAAAAAAAGGAAAAAAATGGGGGAGATGCTCTCCCCGATTTTCTTTTCTTTTTCCTTTTCTTTCTTTCTTTCTTTCTTTTTTTTTGAAGGCAGGGGGCGTCTGTACCCAGGCTAGACGAAAAAAGAGTTATAAGATTTTATTTCCAGAAAATTGCTTGTAAATTGGGTCGGAATTTGATGGTAACATTGCCCTGCAAGGTGTATTACAGCGTGACAAATGTCGATTAAATATTTATTGATCACGCTTTTACCTTTTTTGTAAACTTGATTAGACACGCGCCAGGTCTGACCGATGTTTTTAATTTTATACCTTTCCAAGTCGAAGCCGGTGGAAAGCTAACAAATACAAATATAATTATTTAGAAAAAATAGTGAACTTTTCAGCATAGCCTGCGTGGGTGTCAAAAGGGGTAGGGGATTGGGAGGAAGGGAAAAACTGAGAGGGACTGGGGAGAGAGGGTAAGGGACGCCTTTTCGCGCTTTTCTCCCCCTCCTCCTTCCCTTTTTGGGCCTGCCACGCGGGCTATTTTCGGCAAAATGAGCGTTTTTTACAGTACTTTACTACTTCTTCTCTTTTACTTTACTATTTCTTTTCTTTTACTTAAATATTCCACTCAGATACCAGTTTGAATCTCGCCGTATGTTGGTAGGACGTTTTGCCTCACTTTCGTGCGGTTCAACAACACAGATGACCATTTCAACGCTGGTTTAACCATGTGCTTTACTCGATTCGCTTCCCACTTTATTCATAGTTAGTAGAGGGGGTCGCTTCATTTGTGGGCTTGCCTAAAACCAGAATCCGGAAACCCTACGCTGAACGCCGAATGACTCTGAAGTTTAGTGATTATAGTTGGGAGACTGAGTGAATCAGGTTCAATTTAGCGTCATTATACTGGGCAAACTGACCTGAAACTTGATTCACCCAGTTTCCTAACCCTGGTCACTAAAGTTCAGTCATTTAGCGTTCGGCGTGGACTTTCCGGATTCCGGTTTTATAGCATGCCCTTATTTGTCGAGTATTTGGATCTCTCTCTCTGCTCGGCTGAGGCGCTCACGGGGGTTTCCAGTGGTGCCAGCATTCGACCTCCATGCGCTTCCAAGCTTTGCGATCCTGTGCCAAAGTACGAATTTCGTGAGGGAGGGGGGCGGATTTTCTGGATTGATTAGCTTTGCAGAATATTCGTGGAATAGAATTTTACGTCCACCAGGTCTTGGTTTACCATGTGTCAGGCACTGGTACAGAGCATATTTTATATTTTGTGTGGATGGACTTTAGAGGGTATGGTTTGTCTTATCTAGTCGCTACTTTGTCACTATCAGGAGTTGCTAGGCTTTTTCGCCGAGGGATTGAGGAATTTACAAACGCTTATGATTGGAAAAACAATGGGTAAGGAGGGAGAAATGGCGACCTACATGAGATGACGCTCTCCTAAACACAATCTGACATCGTAAGCCAGTTTCGATTCAAACTGATTCAAACCAAGAGAGGATAAAGCTCCTCTCTTGACCAAACTGAACAGATACATGGATTTATGAACAAGAAAGGCGCTATATCTGAATAGTTACTCTTGGCGATCGGTTCAATGCTGACGTAGATTAAAGACTGCTGTACGCCACTTCCACATTTCCCATAATGCACCTTATTTGCCCCCCAAAATTTAGCCGTCCAAAGAGAAAATGAAAACAATGCTTATGCAAAATTTTGGGGGGTAAATAAGGTGCGTTATTGGAAATACGGAAATGGCGAATGATGCTTATCGTGGCGCTTCTCCAAACTTTCTTGACCGATTGGATTTTACAAGTATATTTTCTGTTATTTAACTTCTCTGTCACTACAAGGAGTAGCCGTCCTGTTCCCTTATGGCTACGAAAGCTATTTAGCGGAATTATTTTTTCTTTTGATTCGATGCAAACAAAAGTGAAATTTTAGTCGAAATTTGCTGTCGTTGTTAGCAGAATTGAAAAGAAACGATATGGAAATTTCAGATTTTAAGACAATTGAAGTTGTTAAAATCGTGTTCGGAATCAGTTTTTAATCAAAGGCGGAGCGATTGGTGAAGCTACTGTTTATTACCGCCTACAAAAGGTCGATTATAAATATCAAATGAAATCTTACCTTTCTTGGAAACTTCCCAGTTCTGAAGTTAACATAAAAATGACAAAAAGAAAAATTATTAGCTTCCCAGCTTTAAAATAACCGTCGCTCTTCCCCCTTTTTTTGAGGGTTTATGGAGATTTTTGATGTGTTGTTATGTAATTTTTTCTGCGAGCAACTATTTTTCCGTTTTGGTACCGTTTTTAAATAAAAGTAAATTCTCTTTCCCTGTCACGAAGTTTTAAGGGTGAGGTGCCACAGGGGTGAGTATATGCTTCTTTAAATAAAAATAAAAACAATGAATCACTTTTCAGGCTCTGCTTTGACTCGCTGACTGGTCAGTGTTTAGAAAGCTTGATTAACAGTGAGTTTTGCTTACTTATAGCAAACAAGCGAAGTTACTTTTTTGCAGTTTCGACAGATCTCTTTTGACTCTCCACTCCAGGTTAAGCGAAACCTTGAGGGAAAAAGGCGCAATGATATTATACAATTATATATCATTCAATTTTAAATTAAGGTCGGAAAATAAACAACTTACCGAGAGGTCTCAACTTATGTCTGGGTAATGATCACGCTGTTACCAACTCAAAATTTATGGTGCTGTCCACTTCGTTGTGATATAGAAGGCATTCCCTGAGAATGCGACCCGCGTTGAATACGTTTCAATATTTTATGCATAATTTTTAACGCACAAGATTAATTTTTGTCTTTTAGAAACCCAAAAACACCTAAGAAAAGGTAAAGAAAATCAGTTTTAAAGAAAAGATTTCTCCACAATTTCCTGACCAGAGCGGAAAGGGACGTGTTAGTTGGCGGAAAACTAACCATTCAATTGTGGAGCTTCCTTCTGTAATTTTGAAGTATTATGTTTATTTCATGTTATGTTTTTGCGCGTTTTGTTCGCAGTCGCTTATGCACAAGCGACCGTAAAAATAAAAGAGATTTTGTATAAGAAATGAAACTACTGGGGTTTGAGGACGCTTGATCAAGATCAATTTAAACTTTTTTGAGTAAAATGAATAGAGAAGACCTACCTTCATGTTTTGAAGTTTTGAAGTGTTTTCATCGCTTGATACTCGCTTCATAAGATGAAGGGAGTCACAGTGGTTACGCAGCAAAGCATCAAACCCTGGGGAAAAAACCTCTGTATAACAAGACCGTTAAATTGAGGCAAAATGAATGGTTCTAATAGCGTAAATGTCTTTTTTGATTTCTTCTTTTCAGTAAACTTAACTTTACGACCTAAAACGTTTTCATTTGTGTGTGTGTGTGTATTTTTTTCCTGCAGTGTCCTTGGTTAGTTCCCCTAAAAAAGTCAGGTGTTTCTTTTGGCACTGCTAATAAAGCAAAGCAGTAACATAAACTAGACAGATTTTCTCTTTTTGGTTTAGTAAAGCAATGCTCCCAAGGTGGTACAGAAGAAATGTTAGTTTCCAGTTTGAAGCTAAGGCTATGACATAAGCAAAAATTGATTTCGGTATATCCGTTTACAGTAAAGTTAAAAGACTGAGAGTTTATAGCCTGTAAGCAAGCTCTTTGTTTATACCGGCTTACACCTACGATTTTAGATGCGGTTTTTGTCGTAGGCAGCAAATCCAAGGAAATTGTTATCTTCATTGACAACTCGCGGCGTGCAATTTCCTGGTGATACAGGCTGCAAAATCTGCTGTCAGAGTTTCAAAAACTCGGTGCTATATGTTTAAGAAAGTACAATTGACCACTCCAGAAAATACCATAACATACCATAATGCTCTTTGTTTTTCGCTCCAAAACTTTGCATAACTATTGTCTTCAGTTTCTCGTGGAAGTTAAAATGGCCCCAAGAGAACCTGAAAACAAAGCTTATGCAAAATTTTGGGGTTACAAACCAAGAGCATTATGGTATGTTGTGGTATTTCTGGAGTGGTCAATTTAATAAGTGTTTGGAAAATCTGGAAAATTTGGAAATCTGGCGATGAAACACTGCATCTCATGCTTGATATAGTACATCAATCTTCGAAAATATTAAACACCTTTTTAACACTGCGGAAAAAAATTGCCTTAAATTCTCGGGCTACCAGTTTTCATCGTGTTGTCGAGAGCGAAAAACTTGCACCTAGAATATCGAATTAGTAAAGCGAACTTTGTCGTCTCCCTTCACGCCCTCTTTCCCATTATAGAAGTGAATTTTTTCAGAGAAACCCAGCTTGCATGGCACGCGAGGAAATCTGAGAGGAAGGGAGGGGGAAAAGGACAGGGAATTTTGCGCCTGTCAAGAAGGCTGGAGGAAATCATAGGAAAAATTCAAGGAAGTCAGTGTGCCCTGCTTGATCTGAAGTGCAATTGCATAATGCAACTCGCAGCTCGAAATAGTGGAAACCATGACATTTGAAGGCTTATGTTAGCTTGTTTCTTTTGTGATACTTTTATCTTTTGCAGTTTCCCATACAAACCAAGCTTCTTTTGCCCTCCATGTTGACAACTGAGGAGGTTTGGTTATTTACATTTTTATCTTTATGTATGTTGTTTAATGTTTAGAACACCTAGCAGCCTGGCACTAGTACTCTTCTCAATAAGAGAAATAGTATTGCAAGTGATTTTACATCTTTCGATGAGGGAGAGACTTAAAAGGACAGGGTGTTAAGATGTTCCAAAGGTCTCAACTCGGATTTGAAAGCAAAAGTGAATATAGCTGGCGCAACTAACAACAGTCATTAGCAGTGTTTTCTCGCGTTTTGTATACCTGCCAACTTTTTCTGAGATAAAAGCGTGAGATTTTTATCCTGGGAGTGCTGGGATTTTTGAAGACGACACGATCATTTCCGAAGATTTCCGAAGAAGTCCGAAGTCTTCCGAAGACGTCCGAACTCTGCCGAACTCTGCCGAAGGCGAGCTCGCTCCCAGTGCTTTTCACTTCAAAAATCAGAGATCGCGAGGGAGGTATTGTCATTTATTCATTTTACACATAGTTTTCGTTCCTTACATGGGTCTGAGTTAACATATTTTTGGAAATTGTGTCAAGCAAGACGGCAACAACTCACATTTTTCAATCAGGCGTGAGAAATTGGCCCGCAAGCGTGAGCCGGCGTGAGATCGAAGTTTTCAACCCGCAGGCGTGACACTCACGCCTAAGGCGTGAGAGTTGGCAGGTATAGTTTTGTTAGTTCATTAGTGTGTTGCTTGGCTTTGTGTCAGGGTGTTTTTCGGTTACACTTGGTCGTGGTCGTGTTGTGTTTGTGTCTTGGCTTGGTGTGGTATAGTGTAGTGTATAAATGTAGTGCATATCAGGACATTACATTTATGTGTTGAAGTTCGTGCTGATAATTAACAATTATTCTTTGAAATCGAGGTGAATAGTGGCAAAATATTTACCGAGCCGCGAAAGCGGCGAGGTAAATATTCCCAAAGCCACTATTCACCGAGATTGAGAAGAATAATTGTTTTAGTATATACACACGAAGAGATCTCAACAAAATCAGAAAGGAAACCATTCAAAAGTAGGATTTGATTGACAGATCAAATCACGCGTAAGTTTAAAAATAGATCTTTGCAGAATTTTCAAACATGGCAATTCACAAGTTTACTCATTTCGCAAACAACAGCGTAATGGCTTCAATGGAATCGCTAAAAGTTTGAACTGTTTCCTTACCTGAGAAAAAAAGTAGAGCTGTGTTGTTTTCTGTTGACTCGCCAAGTTTATAGCCAAAAGGGCATGTTGTGTCGTTCTTCGCATGAAGTGCTGACAAAAATGGCGGCTCGGTTGCTCGAGGTAAGAGGTCGTCTTCCTGTATCATTCTTTTTCCTGTTTACTTGAAATGTAGAATTTCTGCAAACATTTCCTTTTAAATTTGTTTGTCATAAATAAACTTCGATTTTTGAGCCAAAATTTTCTTCTTAGAAAACGCTGAGTTCACGAAACGGCTTCTTCTACGCGAATACACGGGAGTTGTAAACAATCCATCGAGCACAAAACTCCTGGTACAGTAAATTGAAAAACGCCGTATTGAATCCTTCCAAGTCTTTTCTTGCCTTAAAAAAAGTCAGCCCTAGGATTTTGTCGACTTTTAAAAGATCGTTCTCTAAAAAAAACGGGAAAAACACCGAGCTCACACATTATCCACTCGCTAGGAGGTGAATATTGTTGAATAGTCCGAGACAGCGAACCAATCAGATTGCTTAAATCACCAAGATCACTGAGTGTGTATATACTAATCAGTATTATTTACCTTCTAGTCTGTCTTGTCATGGGCTTTAGCGTGTTTAGTATTGTTTGTTAAGTAGTATAAAGTTATACTTAGCCAACCTCGTTCCCACAGCTTTTTCCTTAGCCTTCGTCTGTCCCTTTTGCTCCCCCCACCCTTGACAAAGGAAAAACAGAGGGGGAGGGTGTGGCTATACATAGGCTTCTTTTTCCTGTTTATTTCTTTCAGGTTGAATGGATTAACTGGTACCATGGCTTATGCGCTGAGAAAGTGGGTGCCGCCCTAAGAGAGCAGGGCCGTACTAGCGCTCTCAACTGGCTGCTTAAGGAAACAGTGCCTATTGGCTGACTGGCCTCCCTGTGTCTTCAACTCGTAGATTATCAGCAATGATAATCAATCACAAGCTTTGTGCGCATTTTTGTAAAAGTGAGAGAATTTAAAGGAAGGATACATTTCTTTTAAGAAGAATCGGGCAACAATTCAGCAGAAAATAAAACTGCTGTAACCAGACAAACCACATTAGAGAATCATCGCTCAAAAATACATTTCTTTTCGGAATAATCGGGACAACAATGGATCAGAAAAGAAAATTGCTGTAACCAGCCAAACCACATTAGAGAATCATCGCTCTTAGAAGCGCTTTCGAAGTTCAAGCAACCTGTTTGTTCTCAAGAAACGTTCGTTTTTTGTGCTGTAGAGACAAGATGTGATTCATTAGTTTTTATAATTTTACCATACGTAGATTTCACTATCAGTTATAACTTTACTCTGGCTTACCTTCTACAACTGAAGTTTTTTCTTTTCATTAAACTAAAATTCTTTCAACAACCACGTGACCGCAATTTACTTTTGTAACATACTTCTGACAAACTACTACTTACTTCAGGCAGTCAGTAGGCAGAATAAGCTACGACAACGTGACGGCAGTGGCTTGACCAATGGCAGAGCGGCGAATTGGGCACCGGAAGTCGAGTTCATTCCTTTCCGTGCGCTTTCCCGTCCTCCACTGACGTTCTCGTTAATCACCGTGAGTAGACACATATTCATACACGTGTCGCAGTGAATCAAAAACAGCCAAGCATTCTCGAGACGACACCGCCACTTTTCTTGTTTTTGCAAAAAATGCCCGTTTTAGCTAAGTGTTAACAGAAATTTCCAGGACTGAAAGAGTCGTATTTTTAATTGAAATATTGAAAAATGCACGATGTTAACCTCTTCTAGAAGAATTGACAAATGCCCCACCTCGGGGAGAGGTTTTCTGACAAATTTCCAAGATGAGAAAAGCCCGACAAATGCCCGGGGGGAATAATCACGCTTGGAATATACTGAGCTATTATGCGTCTACAGTGTAACTTCGATATAACGAAGGGCCAAGTGACTGGCAAAATCTGTTGGCTATAACGAGGTTTCGTTATACCGAGGTTCTTTTCCCTATATTTGACCATTACTGGGGTAAAGAAAGTCATTCGTTATACTGAGGACTTCGTTATATAGAGGTTCTACTCTAGTATGAGTTTCCCTGCCGGGGGGGGGGGGGGGGGGGGGGGGTGGACTCGGGGGCAATCCTTTATTTGGTCTAACCGGGTATGTACTACCACCCAAGAGGGTATGGTTTCAGGGTCTCGAGTCTTAAACAGGGTATGCAATAGGGAGTTTAAGCAGCGACGTCTTTCAGAGACGAGCGTCAACCGGAAGTGGGCCTTTTTCTATTATGATATGCCTTGACGGTAGCAAATTTGTATTGCTAAGTGCCTTACTCTTATAGAGAAGATCTGCCCAAACATTTGTTCAAAATCATGCCTCAAGAGCACAAAAAATCCACTTCCGGTTGATGTGCGTCGTTCGAAAACGTCGTTTCTTAAACTCCCAAATTTCACTTTTCAGCGTCGTGAACATTGTGCATTTTCATTTACTGACAGCCTTTTAGTAGAGAAGCGTAACGGTTGGCGATGAGCGATCTACGTGAGTGGTACCAACGATTTTTTTTTCCAAGGGCAGTCTAATTCCATGACGTTAGTTTAAAAAAATACTTTCTTCTGTATGGGTTTTAAAAGGAATCAGGGTCTTTAATCTTGAACAAGATAGCAGAATGAAACGCGATTTTTGTCTTAAACAGAGTCAGGTGTTGAGGGCCTCGACGGAACTCCCTAGAGACCCCCCCTGGTCAGTTTCTGGCATGCTTTCCATTACCACTTTACCAATAGCTATTAACTAGTAATAGTTGACACTACAGCTGTCCCGGTTCTGTATATTGTCGGTCAATAGTATTCTTGCTCGTTGTGTACCTCTTTGAAATATACCGAAGATTTTTTCACACATGTTCCATACAATAGGTGAGATAAATACAGGAAACGCAAGGTTCCAAGCACAGTTTCCGCTCGATTTACAAAGCTTTGATCAAAACATTCTCAGTTTCGAGAATAGTTTATTCTAAACCATAAGAAAAGATTTCATTAGAAGTTGAATATTTCGCTATTTCTCTTCCACTTTTTACATTCAGTTCATTTTATTTGCCGGAAATTAAAAGGACGTTTGATCGATTCACACTCGCGCATTCTAGTCGTATTTTAAACTTTATAACGGAAGGACATCTGTGAGCAGGGAATAAGTCAGCACAGATTGTCGGCCAATTTCTGTAATCGTCCATCGTTCTGCTAGTGATAAGCTAGCCGTTGTTCACTCGTCTTCTTTTTTGGGGCTGAGTCTTATTCCGGTCAAAGAGAGAGAAAGAGTGTCTGGCAAGGTTTCCAATATAAATTAAACATTTGTGAGCTCGTGTCTGGCAAACTCTCCAAGTATTTATATATACACATTTAAACGCACCTTATAACCTCATATGCGCTTAACGAGTGTCTTTTGGTCCATAACTGTCAAAACAACTGCTCCACAGAAACACTGCGTAACGCAAAAGAGTATCAAAGTATGACTGTACAATAATACTTGCGGGTGCAAACAATAGAAACGTCATCATTACCTACCGATTCCTCGCGGCCCCTGTTCAAGCAAATCGAGACTTTTTTTATATTGATTGTATATTTAAACTGTAAGTACTTTCCTTAATATACTCGCGAGTTACTAGAATGGGTTCCAGAGGCTTTTCATGCGCGGTTTCCGGTTTCGGTCAAGTCTTAAAACGGTGTGCTCCCCGTCGCACGCGAGAAAGAACCTCTGGTACCCAGGGTACTAGAGTGCCTCCTCAGGCAACAATTTATTGGCTGTTCTTAGCGCCAATTAGCAAATTACAAGCTGTTTTCTTCAAATATGCAATCTCAATTCGGATTCAATAACACAACCGCGACAATAATTGCCCGCCGTTTCCGTAGACAATCAGTAGAGCTTGGTGAAGGAAGGCGGGAGGTCCCGATCACGTTTAACACGAAATAAGATTCTCATTTCACGAAAATAACGGACACAACGAGAATCACGGTCCCCGGCTAATTATACGATATTTGCTTCTCGTTTTTAGAAAAATAATTTTGCAAAACCAAGCTTCACGGCCACTATGGATATCGATTCAAAAGGAAAAAATACCAATTTTTCATTTTACGAGAAAAATGGGTCGGTCACAAGTCACGAAAATACACTTTAGTAACGCTCTTAGTAACGGGTGAATAACTAACATAACATAACGTACATAGTTTATTCAAGATTCATTAAAACGGATACAAGGTTTAAAAGTGAAAAAACGCCATTTTAAAAGGGAAGTTACAAGGTTGTTCCTATCTACAATCGGCGACAAAACTGTTGAGACATTGTTCTTAAATAGGGTAATTTCGGAGAACAAAAGAATCCGCACCCCTCCCCTGTCCCCTCCATTCAAAGTTGGGGTGTTTGTTGTTTTCTATAGGCAGCTAGAACAAGGGCACAACATTGCACGGAGGGGATGGGGGAGGAAAGCTATATTTCCTCCTTTTGAAGTTAATAAAACGTAAAAAAGCCCAGCTTTGGGCGAAGTGTCTCAACTCATTTTGTCGCCGATTGTAGCTACAAGTAAAGACCAATAAGTCAATAAGAAAGTTACAAATTATAATTAAATAACAACAATAGGTGCAGTTACACTAGACGTTTTCCCCAAAGGGTCCCAAATCTCTAATTGGTGTCAAAGGCGGGGTGGGGTACGTATCATGCATCACGAAAATGAGGTGCGATTGAATCAGCTTCAATAAATTGTTTTCAGCGTGCTTTTTCTGGGTAGGATCGCGCGTTAACAGCTGATTGAATGACTTTAATTGTACAAAAGTTGCTTCTCTGAAATCCGATGTTGTTCAAAACCATATTACCCAGTATTCACTGATCTGAGAATGGAGGTCATAATACGATTGAGAGATTGAGGAACAAGAAATAGGACCAGAAAATGATGTCATGACTATCTGTTTTTAATGTCTGTGCTTCTAGTTTCAAATTATCTTGACCAATCACGGAAATCTGAAAGGAAAATCACGCCGCGTTACGTTTTGTGAATATAGTAAATCACTCACTCTGCTATGTCCAATCACACCTCACGCGGCTAATTTGGGCCCGATCACGCATCACGCTGATAATTGGGGACTCATCTAGCCTGCGTTGCAAACGGGCCACGTGTCGTCTGGGCCATTTGTATACTCCGGGCGCTTTCCAAAAGTCAGAACTGGCCGGCCGGACCATGGTCGGACCAGACATTTTAGCAATAAAATGGGCTTTTTCCAAGAGGTTTTGCTGAAAAACCATCTTCTTTGTGCATAATATTTAGGATTTGACTGATCCGGATGGTTAGTTTTGATTAAAAGTGAAATTCGCATTACGATGGGAACGCGGGCTGGCCGGTCAGTTCTGACAAATGGAAATTAAGCGCCCTCCGACTGCGACGCTCTATACAAAGGTTTAGACCGTCTGTGACGCAGGTAAGGACCCCTCACACGTCATAGAAAATCTCTTTGCCACCCTATCCTGCTCTCTTTCATGTCTGCGGTTACACGACCATAACTTGCCCAAAGGGAAGAAAAGACTGGAACTTGGTTTGGCGGTAAAAGTCGTTGTAAAGTATAGAGAGATACGACTGACAAACGGCAAACGTGAATTTGTACCAAGTGACCAAGCTTTTCCTTTACTTTCGTTTACTGCTCTCATTATAGCCACAAGGAAATCAGTAGTTTCACGCCTGTTTTATCCATAAAAATTGCTTTGAGCTGTTTTTATCTGCTCATTTTCTTTTTTGGGAAACTCCCAACTTGAATGTGACGTTTGCAGTAAAAGTCACTCTAAATCTCTCTAATGAAGGATAACATAAATCGTGAACGGTTTGGACCATTTTTTTTTATAGTTTTGAGACTAGAAACAAAGACGTCGACGCTTAAAAGAAAGGCAAATTCTCGCTCAAAAGTCAAAAGACCCCAAACGTACGGCTTCACAAAAATGGTTGCAACGACTTCACATAAGGAAACTGAACACTGATGTACAGAAAAGTCTTTTAATATTAAACTTAAAAAAAACTTAAAAACATTCACAGCAGCGCTCAAAATCCTGGTGAGTTTTTAAACCTTGAGCCCAGTTTCGCTTGGTTTCGCCTAGGATTTGGCGCCAAGATGAACACAGCACGTATTAAAACACTGCACGTAATTTCTACTGTTTGGTACTGATTTTACTTTCTCGTGATTAGTTTAGCCGCTTACCGGAACTACCATGCGTAATTCTTTTGTTCTCTTTGACGAATCTAAGGAGATTTCCCGAGACGATTTCACCTTGGGGCAATCGGTCACACACAAAAGTTGATTCCCTGTGGGTAACAGCCATTTACCCATGGGTAAAACGGTTAGTGTAACCGCACCTAATGATAGTTAAAAGGTAATTCTTTATTAAACATTAAGATAAAATTTAAGCTTGGATCTAAATGATTAAAGACTTTCAGCTTCGGATATCTCTTTAGGTAAATCGTTCCAGAGCTTTTTGGTCTAATAAAAATACTGTTAAGTGTTTGTAACAATTCCGTTTTAGAGGTTTGAGATAAAGTTTACTGAGGGTGTTCATTCGGCCGTAATCCTCACTGAGACTTGGCCTCCTTCGTGCCTTGTATACACGCAAGCTCCGTTTTCTAAGGATTGATTTTTAGTGTTAGTATCGGTGCCCTTACCACAGAAAGTGGTCTTTAAGAATACCCGAAAACTTTTCATTTGAACCAGGTACATGATAACATTTATCGCGCTGCTCGAAAAGAACAGCGCTCCTCCAAGATAGCGTATTATAAAATCTGCCTCAAGTTCACTCAGTGAATGTTTAGCAAAGTTCACGTAGACTGAGAAACAAGTAAAAAATGAATAAGGAACAATGGAAACAAAAGTGAAGAAAATGAGAAGATATGTTCCTCTGATTTGAGACGATCTGATTTCCACCTTAATGGCGTTGTCTCGTTGTATGTTAATTCTTCTACTTTGCCTTTTCCATACTCTTCTGGCTATGATGAGGTTAATACAAAGCAAAATAATGCTTGGTATAAAGAATTGTATCAATCCAAAGCCCTGCCCGATTACTCTGTAGGAAAGATTGTTTTTATCGATTTTACAGACCACTGTGTAATGTGTAGCATTAATATCGGATCTTACACCGCTCATTACTGCTGCAGGAACCAATACAGAAAGACAACCTATGATCCATGCACCATAAACTAATTTACGAACAGTGGCAACACTGAACGATTTGGGAACATCACGGGTTGACGAGAATTTTTCTATACTTATGAAAATTAAATTATTCAGTGCTATGGTGGGAAACAACATGCCAATATATCGAACTATTCTACAAGGCCAGTCATTATGAAATATATCAAACAATTGTACAGATAACAACGGAAGTGAAACTAAACTAGAAAGTATATTTGAAAGTGTTAAACTCCTGATGTAAAGATTAAAGTTTCTAACAAAAGGAGTTGACTGTAATAACGGAAATGACTTTTTCTTTGAAACGAAGAAATGAATAAGACTATTTCCCAGTAGTCCTACGAGACCAAGAATCACCAACAGAGCAACTAGACCAATTTTTGAATTAACACTTCTTGGTAAGTTTGTGTAAATTTTATCAAGGGTCTCTGCAGTGTTGTCGGTAGGTTGAGTAGACTGAACATTGTTTGAAAGATTGAACACGTTTGAACCTTCCATCTGTTAGGGGAAAAAAAAACAGAAAATGATGAAAAGATTTGATTAATGATAGTTTTGAAACGATTGTGAAGACCATTTTACGTGAGTTACGCAGTTTTCGCGTGTAAGAACGCAATAGCTTATTCTCGCGAAGGGAGGGTTGTAAGGCCCACGTTGCGAGTTTATATTAGGGAGCTTTAGCATCGACGGCGGCAACGAAAACGTTAGTTTTAAAATGAATTCCCGTTTTTTCAATCTTTGTCGCGTTTATTCCAATTTGCTGAAAATGGTAAGTGTAGGCGAATTTCCCTGGAGTTGATTTCTTGAGGACCGCACTCAAGTTTAGAGAGAGAAAAAGAGATGCGTCGTGGCTTGTTTACGTCCTCTATAAAACTTGCAATTAGGCATTTTCACGTCGTAGTCGTTCAAGGACGGTAAAGAAATGTACAAAAAAGCATGATGCACGTACAAAGTTGTTGTTTTGCTAACATAAACCTATTGCTTTTTTGACGTCCTCGATGCCGTCGCCGACGTCGTTGCTAAATCTCCCTATTTAGTCTTACACGCAGCAGCGTGCGGATCGCGCGTGGCTCATGAGGCTTGCAAACTCAGGTGGCCCATATTTTTATGTATATATCTGTTGCAGTCAATTTTTTATTTCAGTTAATTTTGTTTTTTCTTTGTTTAAAATTCATTAGTATACATTACCATGTCCAGAAACAATAAAAAAAATAATAAAAATTAAGTACAACATATCTCTTGGTGTCCGCAATGTAATCACGTCATCGAGCGAGAAACTTGCATTAATGGGCGCTGGTTTGACTGTTTTTGCGGCCGTTTTTGCTATCAAGAAATGCTTTTGGCCATTACTTTCGACGGTAAAAGTATTTTTACAGAGAACAATGAAGCAATCTGGACCAGTACCTTACAACATCTAAAAGCGAAAATCGAAATAAAAGAACATTTTCAAACATTTTTCAGTGCTTGTTTGTCGGAAATGCGCTTAAGTTCGACTTTTCTGACTTTTTACCATCAAAACTTTGCTTTTCCTTAAAATCTGTACCTTTGAATTTATGTTACACCGAGGCAAACCAACAATGAATTGGTTCTTTCCCCGCCGATCGATGAGACCGATTGATCAAATCAAAGACTGGTTTAAGTTACGTACATCGTTCGGCCGTTGAACCCAAGAGTGAATAAATTAAGACCAAAAATGCAAAATGGCTTTGAAATACGCATTTAAGCTAACTTTCCTCAAATGTATCTTTAAATTCTCGAGAAAAACATATACAGCTCCACCAACTTCAAACAGCGTTTATGGCAGAGAAAAATGCCTTAAGTATAACTGAATTCTTCTATTCATAATAACCAGTTGCAGCATGGCGCATGCAGTGGTTTAGGGACTTGTTTCTCGAATGTCCCGATAACTTTTCGGGCCCGAAAGGCTGTTTTATGTTTGCCATGCTTGCATTCAAGATCAAAGTTTCAATAATTTCGAAAATGATACAATGAGAATTTTAGTTAACGAAGCAAAATTGACCAGTTTGTGAGCTAGGAAGTGTGCTACTATTCAACAGGTTTTGATTTTAAATTTTGCCGGGCCCGAAAAGTTAACGGGCCTTTGGAGAATCGGGGCCCTGGAGGCCCTGAAGGCGATCAACAAATTCAATTTTCACCTTACTATTGGTAAAATGGATTAGAAACACTCCAGTTCTGACCGACTGTAAATACCTTCTCCTGTTGAAGCCAGCGAAAAGCTAAGGAATATACAGAGGAGAATAATACACTTATCAAGTAAATGAGCGTCTCCTACTTTTCATAACTGATGCCGTGTATAAGGTTAAACTTATTCAAAAATTGACAGGGTATATAAGAAAAACGGGCCACGCAGAATTATGTGGACAGGTATTTCTTTTTTTATACTTGAATATTGTTTTCTACACGTTCAATTTTGATGTTGTAACGGGTCAGTTTAGTTTTTAACAGGGCGTTGTCCTTTAATTTAGCTTGTACATTTTGAACTATCTAAATGAACTCTGTCAAGAAATCACAAAACCCTAAATGAGACGCTATTCAAGAACTGGGCACCTCAAAAACAAGCCCAGTTCTGCGGCGCACGTAGCCGTGTTCACGCATGTACCTCGTCTACAATCCGAGAACAATGGGAAGATTTTTAACAATGAATACAACTCTGCACCGTCGTAGTCTCTTTTCCTGACCAAATTATCTCTCAAGCCATCATTGTTGATCTAAAATCGTCCGTCGCTTGAATGAAAGTGCGATGCTGATTAAATTTTATCAGGTTGAGCAGGAAAATGTGCCCAATCTAGGGTCAGTTCGGGCGTTGTCGTTGGTGATGGCAACATCAAGGATAAAACTCGCAAAGTAACAACTATTTGCAACAAGTCAGCTGGAAATTAAAGGCGATTTCGGAGTGCAGAGAAAATGAGAAAAATTGGTACAGAATGTCAATTTCTGCACGTTACTTTTAGAAATTTCTCAAGTAAGTGGTTAACAAAATGACGTATTCCTGTTAGATTGACATTTATGAGTGTCCGGTCCTATTTTGGTTCCCTTTTTAGGGTTTACGTCCCTGTAAGCTTGATTTATCATAATTATTTTCTGTCGACCAATGAAGCTAGACGAAAGAAAAGATATGGGATTTTCAGAAATTTTTGGTTCTTAAAATTTTTAGTAATCGTTTTCAGGATTTTTATTCAAAGCCGGAGCCATTGCATTGCTGCTCGGTTTATTACAACGGCCTGCAAAAGGTCGGATCAACTCTTACCGATATTGCCAAATGTTCTCGGAAACTTCCCAGGTCTGAAGCTAAAACTGCCGACAAAAAAAGAAATTATTAGCTTTCCAGCTTAATAAACTATACCTAATTTTGAAAGGGTGTATGTAGATTTTTGACCGCTTTTAATGTAATATGAAGTTGTGCGAATAAGAAGCTATTCAGTAATTACTATGTCTTTCTCTGTCAAGAAGGTTTAAGATTAACTTGTCACACACCAAACGCAGATTGTCTGCGAGTACCGTGTATATCAAATGGACTAGTACTTTTGTGAGCTCCAACTGTTTTGACTCCCTCACGGATCAGCGTTTGGAAAGCTTGATAAACAGCGAGTTTTAATTACTTACTTACAGCAAATAAGCGAAGTTACTTTCTTTGCTGTTTCGAAAGATCGCTTATGACTCTCCAGTGCAGGATAAAAGAAACCTTTGGGAAAAAAGACAGCAGTAATGTTATAAAAGAATATTATATGACTATCTTTTCTGATCACCAGAAATGTTTTCAAATTATGATTAAAACTGCAATTTTTTTGTCAGCAAAAATGAAGTTCGAAAAGTCGACAACTTACCGATAGGTCTATCTTGGTGTCAATGTATGTCTGGATATGAAAGTCACGCCTCTACCAAATCAGTCAGTACGCAGTTTACTTCGGCGATGTGTGCCGAGAATGCAACCGCGCTGATACCTTTCAAACTTTTGTGTACAATCTTGATGCATATTTAGTTTAGTTTCCTTTCCTAGAAACCCAAAAACACTTATGGAAAGGTAGACAGATTATTTTTAAAGAAAAACTTTAATTAACAGTTTCCTGGCCAAAGCAAAAAGAGGAAAAGGACCTTTTGTAAGTTGACGGAAAACGCAGCGTTCAATTTGTGGGTTTCGTAGTTATTTATTGTTAGTTTTTGGAAATTTTGTTCGAAGTCGTTAAGATGGAGAATGCAGGGCCAAGGACGGAACTTTTCAAGAGACGTAATTTGGGTCGGCCTACAAAAGTTTGACTGCTAGTCGATCCAAACGCAGGTTCATACGAACTTTACTCGATACAGACGTCGAACATTTCATGAACCTAATCAGAGGTTGGTTCGTCTCATGAAAAGTGCAAAGTTTGGCCTTGGCTTAACTGGATAAAAGGGTTCTGTGTAACAAAACGGAACGACGTCAAGGAAAGCGAAAAAAAAGGTTTTGTTTACCCTCTGACGCATTGGCGTACATAGCCGGAAATATATTGTTATCGTGTTTGCTTTGCAGTGATAGTTAAACTGTATGACTGAACCACTGAACAAGTTCGATTTTCGGAATTCAGGTTTTTGTTGCTAAGCATCATTGGCTGATCATCATGGTCCTCACGTTTAGCGAAGTTTTTGCAAAAAAACAGCATCTCAATTGCTAGGTTCAAACACCTTAAAAAGATTTCACAACAACCAGGTGTTTCTGTTCACAAAGATAAATTTCACGTACGTCCTGAGCAATAGCCTGAGCTTTAGGTTATAGTGGTAATAAAGGCAGAAATCAAGAGAGAAAATGATAAGAATGTATGTTAGTTTTAGTTTGAATCACGACATAGTGGGTAATTGAGTCGGGAAAATCCGTTTCAATGTTGAAAAAAAAAATCGACAGTTTGTATCCTGTTCATAGTTTATTGGGAACGGTGCACCTGTGAGTTTTGATTTAATTTTTGTCATGCGCGAACGATCCATCCGCGGCCAAAGCAATCTTTGTCGCCACGACAAGTGATTTCCGGTCTTGGCGCTCTATTCACACAATGCTTCGAAACTGTTTGAAGTCTTTTCGACAGAGCGGAAACAAATCGGACTTAAATTCCGGAGCTGCTAGTTTTCAGTGCATTATAGTGCACAAAAAAAGGTATTGTGGGTAAATTTTAGTAAAGCGAACTATGTCAATTTCCTGGCAGGCCTCCTCCGACTTTTGAATTAAATCGTGTAAGAGGAAACCAAAGCAAAACTTCAAATAAATGTGCTACGCTTTCGATGCACTTGGTCGAAAGTGGAAGTGAGTGATAAATGCAACTATCTATTTGACATTATGTCATTTCTTTGTGAAAAGCTATTTTCACGTGAACTGAAGTCTTAGTATAGGGGGGAATATGATCGTCTGGGGTAGTGCAATCCCGAGTGGCAATGTTGTTGACAGTGACTGACGCTTCGAACACCAGTGCGATAGTCATCTTCAGAGGCTCATCATCTTCATCTTCCTTCTTATGAGGTGGCAGAGCGTTGCCGTGCGGTTAGAGTGCTGGACTTGAAATTTGGAGTCCTCGAGTTCATGTCCCACCCTGATCGCTAGCTGGATTTGTTCACGGTAGTCCTGAGTTTAAATCCTTGACCACGTTTGTCATTAATAACCAACTGGTTTGCCTCCGGCAAGGCCGGTAGGATTTTTAACCCGCTGCATTATATATATGTTTGATTTGAATTATATGTTTGCGGTGTTTTCTCGGCCCCACCAGCATCAGTTTTGTAAATACTGCCGAGGGTAATTAACGGAAATTTATCTATTTTTATTTTAGAGTTGGAGGCGTGTGTAGCCGAGTGGTTAACACCTCGAAGTCTGGATCAGGAGGTCCGGGTTTCAAGCCTCGCCTGTCGTGTTTTTCCCTTAGACAAGAAACTTTACTCAACTTTGTCTCTCTTCACCCAGGTGTATAAATGGGTTTCGGCGACATATTGCGGGGGGGGGGGGGTGGGGGTAATTTAACCCTGCGATGGACTATCATCTCGTCCAGGGAGGGAGTAGCAATACTTCTAGGCATGCTTCATGCTACGGAAAACGTTATAAGCTCCGGCAGTTTGGGCCTTGGCTCAAGTATGCCTTTACCTTTCCTTTTTTATTATTATTATTTTAGAGTCAAAGTGGGTTGTATCACGTCGGTTGAAGGTATTAAAATAACGGTCAGATTGACCTGACTGATCAATTTACTCGCGATGTAATTTATAGAGGATATTACAAGGCCACTTGGAGATACGAAATTTCTACTTCTCGGCAGTGAAAAAATATTTCACGAGTGAGTGCGGCGAACTCGACTCGTTTGCTGCGCTCACTCGTGAAATATTTTTTCAACACGAGAAGAGAAATTTCGTATCTCCAAGCGGCCATGTAATGTTCCATTTATTATATAAACCGCCCATGAACTACCAAATCATTTCACTTTAATAGTTTTTGGTATGAAAGGCACGATTTATTAAGTAGCCATAGCAACGGTGATATTTTCACATTTGAAGATATGAGGTTTTCGCGCGAAAGCTCACCTCGTATTTCATTGGTGTTTTTCATTGGTCCAGTTAAGAAGTTAAGAAGTTGTCATGTAAAATTTTCGAGTTAAAACAGAAGCTTTTTCCGCCAAAGAAATGCTGAAAATAAACTGTTCAATGTTTCCGCAATGTTTAACCAAACCTCAGCCCTGGAAGCCTTAAACTACAACTCATGAAGACTACTACTCGTTCACACTCCATGCGTACCTATAATGGCCAGCGGTCTCAACTTCCGGTGTGTGCGCTCAACTATTTGCACCACGTGCGCAATCGTTCTTTTCAAAATGGCGGCCATGGAGAAGGAGTTTTTCTGGGGTAGGCGTTATATTTCGGTGCAGTTTTACCATAGTGATCCTTTATTAACTCCCACTTTCCACAGGGTGTGAGCTAAACAAAGAAAAGAGAGAGTATAGCTGGGATTCTGAAGATGAAGAACTGAGCAAAGCTGATATTGAACAGAAATTAGTAGTGTCACAGGTATGAAACGTTTGTTTACACCACGTGCGAAGGGACCACTAGATTTTGAGTTCGAAAATTTGTGAAGGCAAACGTTATCTCAAGGGAAGGGTGTCAGACAATTGACACGTGTTTAGGACTTGGTAAGGAAGACAGAATCGAGGGCTTTTCTTCGAAAACTCGGTTGCCAAAATTGGCCTAGCAACTCAGCTCAGCCTGCTTAGCTTGCAGTTAGCTTGTCCTTGGAGGATTATCTCTGAGAGTTGTAATTGATCAAGGAACTCTTATTTGTTTCAAGATGTATGGGGCTTATAAACATTTCAGTACACGAAGCAGTTTTTATATCGAAACTGAAGTATTATGTTAAGCTTTAGTGCATCAAGAATACAGAAGAAATAAATTTAAATGTGCGTGAAGCTTCCAATAAATTCCACGTGCTTTGCGCTTGTTTTGTTTTGACCCTCTGTTTCAAAATTTCCCTTCTTGCAAAAGAGTATGATGTTAGTGAAATCAAGGGATACAGTGTATAACTCTTGATTCTCGATGACTGCTTTTCAATTCTTGATGCTTGATTCTTGCAGGAATCGAGTTGAGAATTACAACAGACTGCTCAACTTTAATACTGCAATGTTAGTTATCCCTTAGTTTTCTAACAGGCGAAGATCATTACACACATGAATTGACTAATGCACAGATAATGCTAGCACTTTGGTGGACAAGAATCAGATGTTATATATAGATTAACATCACTAACGGATATGACTAGCACTCTAACCGGCCAGAATCAGATGCTTATGGACTGACTACTGTCGATAACGAACACATAGCTATGGTTTTAGACCATTTGACAGAACATTGTTCGTGTACATTGTATGTTGTCCCAAAGAAGTTCACATTTACATGTAGTTGATTGTGACTGAAACATTACATTTTCATACAGGAGCATTCGATAGAGTACCCTGAATATTCTACAATTAATTTTAGAATGCCCTTTGGCAACACAGTTGCCTATCAATTACCATGTATGTGGCTCCAGAACTACAATTTTTAGCAATCTCTTTTTCATTCTTATATTGTATGGAAAGACATGTATGTGATACACCAAACAAACTCTTTTTGATGTTGTATAAAGTATTAGAAAACATTTTTTAGGACTTGGTTTCCTTTCAGTATTTTGCAACTTTGTAGTGTATACCAACATTGAAATGTACAGTGCACATGAATATTGTCGATAGATGCTATATTATTGTGTTTGTCTACAGGCCTGTCTTGGTGCTAAAGCTAAATCTAGTGAGAAAAACATTGTGGAAGTAACAACAACAGACAGCAGTGACAGCTCCGTGACCCACACAATTCTCAATTTACAATCTGGAAGACTAGATCAGGTACATGATGCAGTACACCCACACTAATGTGCTTTTTGTTGCATGATGATTATACAGCTGCATAATGTATCTATTACAGTGTACGTTAAAATGTCAACTTGGGGTTTTCTAAAAATAAGCTATTCACTTTGAACCAGGTGTTTTCAAAACTGTTTTTTTGGTCTTCCCTTGGTTCACAAAATATGCAAGATACAGTCATTTCCTGTAAGGCAATTTATCCACAGTAATTGAGTAACAGATGTAAAGTAGAGAGGAAAAGTTTGTGTGAAGTTTTCTCACATTTTGCGTTATTGTGCCCTTTTTCATTTGTTCAATTCTTCCAAGCTGTTACACATGTATCAAGCTACTGAGGCAGGTGCATGTACATGTACATGTATGTAAGTCAAAGTGTAAACACTGTTTAATAACAATAAGTGCGTTATAATTATTTTTTATAGTGTTAAGTACACTGTACTTGATATGAGAGATCTTGTAAACACCATTGCTTGTTTTGTCTTTTGGCTACAAATTTCAAATATTAAAATGTTCTAAAAATGACTCTGAAACTAATATAATTTTGTTAGAGAATGGTTATTATTTACGTTAAAATTTATTTATGTTTTTCTCCTTGTAGTGTCGACTCAGTTTAGGATTCCCATCATCTGTTGTTTTTAAACTCGTAGAAGGTTAGTTATTTATTTTTAATATGAATATCTCACAAATAGGCTGTGGATTATTAATTTTTATTTACTCGGATGTATTTTTTTACATTTTGTATGTGTTTATAAGTGTAACTGAGTTTTTTGTTCAAGTCAGCATCTGATCATCATGTCCATCTGCAAATGTTATTATGCCAAACATTAGGCAATTAATTTTATTCAGACATTGTCCGATGGCCATTCTGTTGTGTGCATTTCTGACTAAAATGACATGTTTGTAGGTTCTGGTCCTGTTCATCTCACTGGTTCTGTTTACCAAGGTAATGTAAGAGTTAACTAGCAATTTTTAAGGTAAAAAAGTATGTCTATATATTTAAATACTACAGCTACAGAAGTATTGTGAACATAATAAGACATTTTGAAAAAAGAGCTGTTTTTAACTGCCCTGATTTTTTTTTTGATCTTATATTTTTGGTACATCGTATCATGAGTGTTGTGTTATCGAACTTTGTCCCTTCACAGGTTATGCGTTTGTTGTTTTACATCTACACATGCTCACTGTTAGCATGCTAAAGGATTAAACATGGCAGTTTGTTGAATAGTTGCTTTAGCTCTTGTCTACTTTCAATAACCCAAGAATGAGGAGAGGTTTTTTGCTTTTTATCATAATATCCCTTGACTTTTATAAACTACATTTAACTTGGTTGTGAGATGAAGTTCATTTCTGCAGTATTTTTCTATGTGTACCTTAGCTAGTTCCTATTCTAAAAATGCTTATCAGAGAAACATTAACACTTTGTGAAAACTTTTTTTATATTTCCATTTTTTTAAAATTGAGATTTGTATTTGTAGAATTGTTCATCGAGCAAGGTGAAGGTGAAGAGGACAGCGATGATGGTAAATGATTTAATTAAGTAGAGTGAATATAGTGCAGTGGAACCACACTCTATAGACACCCACTTAATACAGACACCCATATAATATAACGGACAGTTTCATTAGTCCAGTGAAAAGCTCATACATGTGCACGTACGCATATGTTTACTCTAAAATTTACCCACATATAATATGGACACTGGTTAATACAGACATACGGACACTTTTCTCAAATATTGTCAACCTGGCATTACAGACACTGGTTATCTGCACAGTGTCTATGACTGAATAGCTCACCAGTAGAAACCTAGCAGAATTAACGGCAAATGACCTTTTAATTGTCTGTCTGATGTTCAGTCCACCTAGCTGAGTCGCAAAATCAACGTTAATTTAGTCACGGATGCAGGATTCTATTGTTGTATCATTTCAAGACAAAATACTTATACATGGTTTGAAAGGTAGCTTAACTTTTAGTCTGAGACAGTGATGAATGATTTTGAGTTCTAAAGGATCAGGGTTAGCAAATTTTATTGATGAGTGGAGTCAGTGTGACTTCTGCTTCACAAATTTTGGAGTCATTTTGGAATATTTGGAGTCAAGTATCAGACTTTCCAGCACGTGGTCCCGGCATGTATACACTATCGTGAGGGATACACGAAGTAGCTGTGGCGGTGCGCTGACCTGGAAAGCTCAAATCCATGATGGCGGTCATCGAGTAAACTTTGATCGTAATTTACCCTCTTCCTGTTTTGTCGTGGAGTATAATTCTTTAATTTCGATGATTTAATTAAGGTTTACAACGTTTACAATTAACGTAAATTGTATTTGTTGCGAAAAAGGGAAGGATAAAACTGTGTTTGTTACCGAAAATGTCTGGAGTCTAAGTGGCTCCCTATTTGTTACCGAAAATTTTTGGAGTCAAAGTGACTCCCTCCGTAACCTCAGTGGAGTCATCTGAACAATGTTGGCGTAAAATACGCCAAATTTGGCGTATTTGCGAACCCTGAGGATGAACTTGTAAAAGTTATGGATAAGAAATTAAAACAATGTTTCCTCATCAAATACAAAACATGTGTCCCTGACATTTTTTTTGAGACCCCACTCAATACTGACACCCAGATAATAATGGACACTATGGCATGTCCTCTTGGTGTGTGTATTAACCACTGGTTCCACTCTACTGTCATTGGTATGTTTTGCCAATTACTAATACCAACTTCAATGTAAATGAACATGTGGTAAAAATTCATAAACAAAAGATGGTCTCATATTATGATAAACATGTATGATGATGTCAATTAGCTGATGTGAAAAATATGAAAAGAAACCTTGTCTCTCATCATTTTTTCTACTTGTACATTGAAAAGGTTTTGTTTTAAGAGAGTGTTTATTTTATCTTGCAGATGAGGAAGCCCCCAATCTTCTGAATTCAGAGGCAAATTCAACTTCAAAGGTATATAATAAAAAACTTTTGCTTTTAATAATAAATTATGCCAAAATTAAATCTCTCTTTTAACAAGGTTTGTTCATTTTATTTTCCTAGAAACGACCACTTCCTTCCGAGACTCCTAAAGGACCTCCTAAGAAACTTGCTCGTGTTGAAGATGGTAAGCAGATCATTGTACATTTCTGGGAAACTGCCCTACCCCTCCCCTAAGCTAATACTAACACTTACTATTTACTTAGGACAAAATGTTGGCTTAGGGGAGGGGTAGGTAGGCAGTTTCCAAACAATAGTTAGCCTTCATGGGAGACAAAGAGCTCTGTTAACTTACACACAACCTTTGTGTGTCTTGCACAGATTCCCAGTAGACCTTGCCACTTTGTACGTAGTAGGCAAAACATACATGTAAATTTGTGTAGGCTAGTTTTACTTAAACTTTGTATTGCTCACCTGTTTTGCATGTTTAGAGAACATGCAATAAATTGTTATCTGAGGGTAATATGCAGCAGTTTTTGAATAACATATTGTTTGTAGTTAAATCATGTATTGATTTAAATGTGCACTATATGTACATATACGTTGTGTATAATTTGGGGTTTCTTTTGTTGCTTTTACTGTGTACATATACATGTAAAAAATAATAACACTCACTAGAATCCAACCGAGATTTCTTTTGTTGCTAATTTCAGAAGAAGACGAAAGTGGTGAGGAAGAGGAGGATGAGGATCAGGATGAATCTAGTGAGGAGCCTGTGAAAATGGAAGTAGACAAAAAGGATAAACAGAAAAAAAATGCAGAGACAACTCCAAAAGCATCCGTAAGAATTGGTTTTAAGTAATCTTTTAACATTATCCTCCCAAATTTGGCACCAACAGAAAGAGTCAGATTTTTTACTGTCTAAAAATGATGGAAATGGGGGTTTCTGGTAATATATGAAAGTGGAAAAAATTGTGGGAGTGCATGCTCTGGCCTCTGTTAGAAATTCTCTGTACAGGAAAACAGTCACGATTTTGCCTTGATCCACGCCAAAGGGGTCCGAACCCCTTATGTTGATCTTGGAGACAATATTGTATGGTCATTAAATTAAAGTAACATACATGTACATATACATGTATAAGGTTATCAAAGGAAAATGAAAAAAAATTGAAAAAAGCTGAAAGGAATAATATTATTATTATAAGGCATACTCACTGCATTCAAGCATTCACTCTGATGAAAGAATGAAGCAGAAAAACATCTTACAGTAACAGTGGCTATTTTTGCAACAGTTTTTTCAGGGTCATCTAAATGTCAAATGTATGCAATTTGCATGGCTAACTATTTCCTTTTTGTTTATGCTTTTTTGTGTCACTATGTTACAGATGTAGGTGCACACATACTATGGCACTTTTGCTGTTTGTCATTCGTAGAATGCATTATCAGGGCTGTGCTCTAGCAGAGCCCGGTGGCCCCTGGCGCCTAACTTTTGCCCTCGGGCGACTAGAAAATCTCATATTTTTCATACAAATAATATGCTGGGCACCCTAGATTTTACAGTTTCAGAGCACTGGGCTCCCTTCCATTTTCCTTAGAGTACGGCCTTGATTATGCAAATGTATTGTAAAGAGTGCGCGTGAATTGTTTGTTTTGATTATGGATGTTGCTTTTAATCAGACGAATAAAACAGAAGAAAAAGACGCCAAAGCAAAGAAGACAAAGAAGGACAGTGTAGAGGAAGACGAAAGCGTGGAGGAAAGTGAGGAGGATGATGAAGATGAAGACGAGGAGGAGGAGGAGGAGGAAGAAGACGAGTCTGGCGAAGATGAAAGCGAAGAGGAGGATGATGAAGACGAGGAAGATGAAAGTGAGGAAGAAGATGAAATTGCAGACAGTTTGGTGGCAAAGAAGAAGGTGAGGATTCTTTTTCTGTGGATTTCTTTGGTCATGGGAAAATAATTATCATAAGGTTTGATGTGAGATCACTTAATTCTATTCAATTCCTGCTCCCAGCTTGAGAAATGATTTACACCTTTGAAAATTTCGCTTAAGTTGTGGAAATGGCCCTATTTGCTTTGGAATGATAGTAATCAATTATGAATGACAAAATTCTAGCTTCGTGTCAAACAAAATAATGAACTTTGAAAAACTGTTAGGCTAACCGTAGCAACAAGTTTTCAAAAACCACAATAGGCCTTTTGCATTTGTTGATCATGTGATTAACTTTCCGTAGACATGAAAACAGTTCACTTTTCAGAAAATTTGTAAGCACGAGCTACAAGAGCGTATTAAAATTAGGTAACCTTTGAATTTTCAGCCGTATATCTCAAAAGTAATGATTGCAATGGCCACCAAAGTTAGTAGGATTTGTATGAGTAAAACAACTGTTGCCACCAAGTCACGCTTGAGTGGTTTTCCATGCAACTTTTTGGAAATTCTGCAATTTTTAAACTGTCGTTAAGTCTTTCCCTTACGCATTTAAGGGCCCAAAGTGCCTGTTATGAATTAAAAGGAGATTTAATTTAACAGTTTGAAAATTTTGAAATTTACATGGATTGGTATGGGAAACCATTCAAGTGTGTATGGGTGGCAAAAGTTGTTTTCTTGATACAAATACTTCTAACTTTCAGCAGCCATTGCAATCACTACTTTTGAGATATACGGCTGAAAATTTACAGGTTACCTAATTTTAAGATGCTCTTTCAGCTCGTGCTAACAAAATTTTCAAAAGCGAGCTGTTCGTGTCTACCGAAAGTTGATCACATCATCAACTAATGCAAAAGGCCTATTGCAATCTCTTTCAATCTCTTTTAAGTTTTGCCTACCTGTGCCTCTTTTTTTATTTATATATCATTGTGTTATTTATACAAGTATCTTCTTTGAATGTTCTGAGCAGTTTTTTTACGTTGTGCTCAATTTGATGCGAATTCCCACTGTTTAGATTGTGGTCAAATACGTGACACAGATCCTTTAAGATCATGGTAGAGATTGTTTGAATCCTTTCTTTCTTTACAACAGGGAGGAAAACCAGAGCAGAAAAAACCATTGACCAATGTAAGTAGCTGCACCACTGTGTGATGTCGGTGTTTTAGACAGTCATGGTGTATACAAAATACCCAGAAAAGACAAATTCTGAGGCATTGAGGAGGTTATTAACAGGTACAAGCCTCTGGAGGCCAGAGGGACCTTGTCAGCCATACTATGCACATTTCATAAGGTGTGCTTGTATCTAATATTTTTTTAGTTTTGTCCACTCTTTCTTGCGTACATTAGAAAATTGTTGCTGTTTCTTTTGTTTTCTGTAAAGGGAGTCTCCAAACCAGGCAAAAAAACAGCAGAAGAGAAGGAGAAACCACCAAAGACAGCAGCCAAGCAGGTTTGTGAGTAGTTTCATGACGTACATGTAGATGTGTAGTGGACTGGCATTGTTAACTGTTTGTGCTATAATACACTGAGGGTAAGATTGGACAAAGGAAATTATATACATGTAGAGCCTATAAAGTCCTGTGAGATACATGCATGTCAAGGTACAATTCAGCATTGCAGTCAAACCCATCTTACAGTGCTAAGCCAGCCTGTATGAAGCACAGTGCACCATAATAGTCTAATAGATGCCCCAAGAGGGGGCATTTGCATTGATAGGAGGCGTTTAGAAGAGAGATGCATTTTATGTTCATTTTTGTAGCAATCTTTACAAAGCTAATGTAATAATTATGCTTTTGGCGAAAATAGAGAGAGAGTTTATAGAGAGCATAATATCCAGTCTAGGCTGATAGAGATTCTCTTTTTTTTTTTTTCTCGTTCTACATTTGGTGCATACATTTGTCACCTTGTCACATAAACTCGTCATTTTGCTCGTGCATTCAGAACTTTTTCTTCTCTATATGGCCACAGTCCCGTAAAAGTAATGAAAGTCCAGTTTTTGCTTAGACATCACATGCTGGGCACCCTGGCTGGATTTCACAGTTTCAGAGCACTGGGCTCCCTAGAATTTTTCTTAGAGCACAGCCTTGCCTGAAAGATGGTTAAACTTTAGCACAAACAGAGAGAAAGAACACTTTGAGGTGGATTCATCAAGTATGTGCTGGACAGTACTTGTTGTCACCACGTCTTCTTGGTTAAGTTTTAGATTTGGTTAACCGGTAAGCATCCAGTTGGCCATTTCCCAAAAGGTGACTGGGATTATGGCTTTGACTGTGTAAAATGAGAGATGATTTTTTAAATTTTATTGAGCTGTGTTGATGACTGTTTGTGTTTTCAATTAAACAGCAAAGTACGACAAAAACCGGAGGGAAAGATGCTAAAAAACCTGCTCCCAAAACCCCTGAAACAGTAAGATACATGTGTATTGTAATATGTTATATGCATCATTAGAAGGAATCTTTGATATTCGCTACTTTTGTTAGGCCTATAATTAATCTTGTTAACACCTGAAAATTTGCTGAGACACTGTCTTACGCTTTCTCTTGGGACAACTGTAATACTCAGAAGTAATTGAAACCGACGGGCCATTTTCGAGTTCCAATAGCTCTCACTTTCAAAACGAGAATAAGGGCAAAACCTCTCTTGTAACAATGAGAATAAAAAAATCATTTTCTTTTCAATAGCTTCGCCCTTAGCCTCGTTTTGAAACAGAGGTTTGGTGCAATTCGGAAATGGACCATTCTTATGCACAATTTTTTGGGGGGTGGCGGGGGAAACAAAGTGTAATAATGAGCAATGTGAAAGTGGAAACGAAACTTGATAATGAAAGATATATTTTAAATCACTTATTTGCAGTGGGCAAATTCTTAACTATACGCGTATGTTGCAGTTTAATCCACCCGGTGATATAATGTCAAGATCAAGATTTTCCTTTGTTTACACTAATCAAAACTGGGTTTCTAAAGCTACAATGTATTCATACCAATTTTTTGTGAGCGATGTTTAACTCTACCGTGCGAAAGTCATTCACATAATTATAAAGTTCAATTAATTATTAACTAACCCAATAACAATTTCTTTTGTTGCAGCTGAGCATGGACCAAATCAAAGAAAAATTAAAAAAGGTTTGTTGTGTGAGATTTATGGAGTTCTTAATGTGTGGCTGGCTCACTGTGAATTGTTGTGCAAGCGAGAAAAACAAAATAGAAACACATTTGGAATATTTTAAGTCACTTCATAAGTTGGTTGAGTATGATCGTCCAGGTAATGGTAGTCCTGACGCCTCGACTGACGTCTCGACAACCTGTGCGGTAGTCATCTTCAGACTCAAAATGAGTTGTATCACATTAGTTGGTGGTAATTTATTTATGGTAATATATTTATCTAATTTATTAAGTCCTGATGTTATTGGTCGTCTGTCAGTTAGCCGTGATGTTGTTGGCTATGAAAACTCTAAAATTGGTGGGTTTCGATCCGTCTTAACAGTTGTTTACTTATGGACTATTTAGCAATTATTGAGTGAGGTTGAGCAGGCTGTGAAGAATTATGCAGGTCAAAGGAGAATGTTATCCACCGAGGCTGACGGCCGAGTAAGCCGTTTTTATTGGTTATGTCTCCTAGTTTTGCATTCGTTAGGTGGAAGACTCTCATAACCAGTTCGGGGTGATAAAAAGTGATGTTTTCATTTTGCAGACACCAAGTCTTCCAAAGAAAGTAGATAAGTTCAAGAACTACATGAGAAGTTCTTTTAAGATGACAGATGAAGGGGTAAGTTGTTTGTTGTAATGTAATTGTAATGTTCACAATGACGTAAAAACAATTGCCCTCTGGCAACTCTGCTCATACATAACCATAAAAGAGCATTACATCATATACCCATGTATTTTGCGCTATATAAATAATAAAGTGATGTTTTTATGTTTATGATGTGATGTAAGATGGAAACTAAACCAGTGCTGTTACCAAGTTTGGGAGAATATGGCTCCACAATTTCCTGAAACCTTGTCAGACTTTTTTATAGATCATGCAACCATACAAACGTGTGTAAAATCTTGAGAATTGCGGAGCTCTCTCTTTGCTCGTTTCTATTGTAAAGCGCTCTTTCTCGCAGTATCGATAGATTCTTATAAACTGTTCCATAATTTATAGCTAATTACATGAATATATGTTATAAACCTAATAGCAAAGAAACCCAGTGGAAACCCCTGGGCTTGTAGGTAATAAATTTCCCACTAGACTGACGAGATAAACAAAGACTGTAGACAAAGTCCGTGAAGGGTGTATACAGTGTATCTATAGAGAGACGGTGAAGTGTCCAAATCTGCGTAGATGAAGCTTGCTTTAACAGAAAAGTTACGTTTTAGAAAAATTAATTTGGTTGACCTTTCGTGACTTATTCTCATGTAGGGATACTTGCAAAATATCTTCATGTTTCTGCCCCATGCTTGAAGTTTCGCCTCGTTGCGTCTACCCTGTCTATGTCAGATGATTGCGGCACACAGAAGATTTCTTCTTTTTTTTAGCAAATTGCTTTAAAAGAAAATCGTAGATGTGGCAATAAAGTATTGGCGGAACGTAAACTACTTGCACCAACCCTTCAGTTTTATCCACCCACTCTTACCGACAGTACGAGTTAACCTTGAGAGAATTTTTTTATTGGTGTACGTAGCTCAAAGTAACGGCAGATAAGCGGACAATGTCCGGCCAAGATGAGCATTTTTCCGATCACTGACTTTCGGTTCGCCGATCAGTTTGACCGGACACGGAAATAAACGACCAGGAAAAAAAAAAACATTTCCACACCATTTCATTTCAAGAGGACGAGCATCTTTTTTCACTTTATTTTTTTAATTGAAATATATGAAATGGCTCACTTTGATTGTTAGGCTTGTACTTTAAAGTTATTATCGTGTTACTTTTGACATTTTGACTGGTCAGTAAGAGAAGAGAGACGTAGCCGGGGTAAAATTTCTTTGGTCGGTCAACACGACGTAGCCGGGGTAAAATTTCTTTGGCCGGTCAACACGATCGGCATCAGTCCCATATTTATTGTTGTAAAAAATTTTAGTTTCCCAGTATAGATAAAGTATATTGTAAAACTACTTTCGTTCAATTTCAGACTGTTACAAAACTCTGGGATTGGCTACAAGAGAACAGAAAGTGAAGCTGTTACTTTATGCAGATAGTTGTACCTTCGAAGTAAATAAACGTTCCTTTTATAGATGCTCCCGCCTGTTTCTTTTCTTTCTTTTTAAACAAACGATCACATCGTACATCATTCTTTGTTATTGCCACGAATTAATGTATCATAATCTATTTTAAAAGGTTTGAACCCAGGAGACATTTTATAAGTAAGTAGAGGATGATGTTCCCGGTGAGCGAAACAGTCCTTTTCAGGACTACGCACACCGGAACGATAGTGCTCCACTTACTTATTAATGTTTGTTTAATTTGTTTGTTTTGCTGCATTGTTATTTTGATGTCCTGAGTAAACGACCGTTGTTTGCGGCCCCACTGCTAGATTCGCGTGGGAACCCGAAGTGGCGCTGCAAAGTTTCGGCTGTTTTCCCAGGTTTTGCTGTAGGGAGTTTTGCGTTGTAATTCAGAAAACCGTAGTATTTGAGTAATGAGTTGCTCGAGATTTCGAGATTGTCTCGGTAGATGTTTGTAACCAGTTGTCAATAAAATAGTTTAAATATAAAGTGGTTTTCAATTGAGTATGAAACAGTTTTTACCATTTGCACCCCAAAACTGGAAAATTGGTTGAAACTTCCTCAAACAGGATGGTTCCTGTCGATTGCTAAAGACAAGATAGAAGGCTCGAAAGGCATTATTAGATAAGGTATAAGGTCAGTTCAAAATCTTCAGAAACGCGACCAAACCGGGGCGTTTTTTTAATTCGGATTCACGCATGTGCGTGCAAATCGGGTACGAAGGTAGGTTGGTTTTCGGCAGCCTAGTCCTTAGGCGTTCTCTGCTCTGTCAATCCTGGACTCTACTATAAGCTGTTACGTCACCGAGAACATATTTTAGTTCTCTCGCCCGCTCTTTCCCAGACTTCGCGGGGACAACGGGGCAAGAGAGAACGCCTAGGGACTAGGCTGGGGTTTCGGCATGTATAGCAGTGACGATGTGTTAAATAGCGTTTGTACTGCCTTTACATTTCCTTTGGGCTGTTTTCCTACTCGTATGCCTTGTCAGTATCTCTGCTCACATTGTGAACGGCTCCTCCTAAAATGATCTACAATAGTTATAGGATTTGATGGAGCCGAAACCAAATGTGCACTCATTTTAAGCATCCTAGTGTTGAATACCCTGCGTGCAGTGGTTTCTCCAGGCAGGACGCCACGCTACTGCTCGCAGGGTAACTGATAAACACTTACGATTTATAGATATTTGTTTCGGGCAACAACAATTTGCCGCCTGTCCTCTTTGAATTGCATACCTGCTCTTACTTTGAAACAAGAAGAACTTACATAAATGCTATTTTAGTGTTACCGCCACGCTATTGCTACTGCTCGCAAGGTAACTGATGAAAAGTTATAGCCTGAATTTCATCCGATTGCTTCGAGTCGTTTTTTCCTCTCAGGGGAGTAATAAGGACTCGAAGTAATCGGATGAAATTCAGGCTAGAACAGTTACGACTTCTAGATATTTCGGGCAAAAGCAATTTGCCGCCTGTCCTCTTTGAATTGTTGTGCTCTTGCTTTGAAACAGTCAACGAACTTATAGAAATGCTATCTTGATGTTACGGCCATGTTATCTGATGAAGATTCGCTCGACACTCCTTCGACTTTGTCCCACTCCTGTCTGTCACCTGACATCAGTGTGTTAAATACTAAGGTACCCATAACGTAAATTAAAAATGTGATCCAAAAAACTGTACGCCATTCTTCAGCTGTCTGAAAGGGAAGAAACAACAAGAAGTTTTTTATTCCGTTGCTGAAACACCTAAACCGTCAAGAGATCGATTAGAAGTATCCTCAATGTAAGCCGTCTCCTTCTTTTACAAACTCCCAAGAGAGACGTCTCTCTCGCGAGTTCGCGGTTCGAATTAAGAGACGTCTGAAAATCAGGCCAGGTTAGTGGATCAATAGACCATTTTCGATCTATTAAAATTCATACTTTGCTCGGAGGCTTGGGGGAATAAAACAAAAGAAATGTATTATTCATTGCTGAGCCTCAAGATGATTTCTTTTGTTTTATTTTCCCAAGCCTCGCAGCCAAATAAGAATTTTAATATATCGGAATTGGTCTATTGGGCTGGCATGGTTGGCCGAGATCTTAGTCCGTCTACAAAACGCAACAAAAATCATCTTTCCCTATGTGGGAGACCAACTTAGCCAGGTTAAAAAAATTATTACTAGCCCAACAAAGCAACTTGTACTTGGTCTAAAGCCGGATTCTTCAAAAAACTGCCAGCAAATTAATTTCCTTTTCCTTCTAGCCAGAAATTACATCTGGATTAGCAAAAGAAGGGAAACCTCGCCAAAGATAGCAGGCTTCCTGCAATACCTCAAATCATTCTACCACATAGAGACCACTGCAGGTCCCATTTTACCAAAAAAATGGGAAAATGTGAGCTCCTTATTTCAGTAAGCCTTTGATTTTGTATACATTTGTATATCTCGATCCTCTGCTCATTTTCTCCAGCATTAACCTGGTGTATCTTTTTGCTTCACAATCGCTGCCTCTTTAAGACACTTAAGATATAAGTGCGTTTACCGTGATAAGATATAAGTGCGTTTACCGTGAATGTTGGTTTTGAAGTACAATTACTAATTAGAACTGCTTGTAAATAATGCATTGTAGTGTGAGTAGTGAGTAGGTAGTGTTGTAAGTACTGAGTATTGTAAGTCTTTACATTGTAAACAGAGTAAGTACCTTAGTCTATTGTATTCTAAATATTGTATTGTAAGTAGTGTAAGTATCGTAGTGTTTGTAAGTATTTTTGATTGTTGATTGTTGATTGAATAAATGTTATTAAAGAAAAAAAAAAAAAAAAAAAAAAAACAAGAAGTTCAATGCAACAATAAACATTAAATTTTTTATTGCATCATTCCTCCTGTGTAGTGTGTAAAGTTAGGACAGGATATGGAGCTGCAAACGTAAAAATAAAAGCAGCAGATGCTTCAAAGAAAGAGATGAGTCGCCCCATGTAAGTACCGTTTGGCACGAAATTTTTGCGGATTGGCAATTTTTTGTGTTTTGCGGGAACTAATTTTTGCCATGAGGACAGATATGCGATTGATTTTCAAATGGCTCTATCTTGTAGCCATACTTTCACAATCTTGTAAAGCTCGGTATGCTAGCGCTTACTCTGACAATGTGGATCTCGTGTTGTTTATCACATATTATTATATAGATACTGATGAAATACCAGGATTTTTCCACTTATTAAAAAATCATATCTTCATCGCGCCCAGAGAAGATACTATTTTAATCTTTCACGTTTGAAGATATTGGTGTCGCCATGGTAACTAACTTTTTGGAACAAAAAATATAAGTATTATTGTCTTTATTTCTCCTTTATAACTTTATATGCGAGTTTCATAGCATTTTCGTGACAGGCATTTTGCGATAGGTGACCACTTTAATTGCACTATTTTGCTGTTTCGAAAATGAATTAAAAAAACGTTGTGTTTTATGTAGGAAGTTCATCAATATCTATAAAATAAACAGGACATTACATGGCCGCTTGGGGATACGAATTTCATCTTCTCGTGCTAAAAGTATCTCTCACTCGTTCGCTTCGCTCACTCGTGAGAGATACTTTCAGCACGAAAAGATAAAATTCGTATCCCCGCGCGGCCATGTAATATCCTCTATATACGCGGACCCGTACCCAGCCCTTCTTGGCTTGAAATTAGGAAATAGATATTTAGAAAAAGTTATATATCTTTTTTGTCGTCAAACCACTCCTTAGTAGGATCATGGCTATTTTAAAAGAAACTTACCTTATTGTGTGTTATAAACCCAACAAGCATTGGGCTTAGAAAGCCTGAAGTGTTAGCTGTTGCGTTTGCGATTCCCATAACAATGGATGCGTTTCGCGGTGCAATATCCAGCATATTCACTTGAAATCCTGCGTACACTATACCTGCTGCGGCGCCAGCGAAACACATACAAACAATGACCATACTGGGACTTTCTATGTAGCCTGCCATTAAAATGAAAAGTCCGGCAGTGATTGCACCTAAAAAACGAAAAAAATGCGTTGAAAACTGTTGTGCACGCGAGTAATTGAGTTATGCGGCTTGGCGTCCTGTATGTAAGAAAAACTGAAAGCAAGGGGCGCGCATACACTTACCCACGACCTAGCCAGTACCTCCTCACGCATGCACACAGCTATAGCACCCTGGCAGTGGCAGCCATGTACAGCAATCTCGTTCCCAGACGCCGCGATCCTTTTGGTCAGCGACGGGGACCCCTGGGGACGAGGTTGCCACGTACAGCTGTTTCGCCCTTGTTAGGGCTCATCAGCATGGCATAGCCGTCGGTTTCCTTCCCTACGTAATGCCGTGGGAGAACTGCCGTCCGCATCCCAGCCAACAGCCACCATATGTGTTGTGTGGATCTGGCACTTAAAGTAGTGCTTTGCACCCGCCTCGGCTGAGAGGAGCTACAAAGCCCGCTTATCTGGTTGGCTGAACAACGGGCGTTATTGGGGGCCCCGTACGGGCTCAGGGCTGGGCGCTCGCAAACTGAGACCTATGGTGAAGGCTCGCAGTTGACAGTAAACGTCTTTCAGTTTTGACGGTTGACAGTTAAAACCCTGGACTAAATTTTCACTTGATAAGTGAATTTCACTTAACGTTCACACTGGGGATTTTTGACAGATTTTTGACCACCCCACCTGTTTTTGGTCACGCGCGCACAGATTTGTGGGTAGAGTACAGGCCCATTCCACGGTGGACTTTGAAGAGATCTGGTGCCTAAGACCGACACCTACGAGGTTTGTGTTGTCCGCCATTTGCAAAACAAGAAGGTAAGCTTTAATTTGATACCAAATTCGACTATTTTAGGGAGATTTTCGATTTTTTCTCTTTATCTAAAAGAAGAAGGTAAATAGTATTACTTTCTGGAGATTTCTGGCTGTGTTTGTGGTCAATTTTACGTCTTTTAGTGTTCATTTACACCAAATGAAAACGATAGGATTTTAGCCTGTTGTATTGACTATTTACACGGAAAATTTGGCTGATATTGCTCTTGTTTTGCCATAGTTACACCGGCGAGATGTTGGGGACCTCACGTTTTCCCATTGGAGAGTGGGCACGGCAAAGAAAGGAGAAACGACAAGTTTTAGTTGAAGCGAATAAGTCTATTCAAGACTTGGAGGGACGAATTACTGAGCTAAAGAGAAAGGTACGTAATGTTGTGAAAATAATTGAACTTTGGTTTTTTGAATACCTACTGTCACTCAGATATTTTTCATCGAATGAGACGATTTAAAACGCAAAATATCAAGATTAGAAGTGTAAAATAGTTTTAGTAAGCCAACTGTTCAATTATTTGTTTTACAAATATAATATTGCATGCTGATAAATATCTTGATAAATTAATAAGATGGTGAACAAAATAATTATGAATAATTTCTTAGAGATCGATTTTGCAATAAAAACTAACTAGCCATGCACTTGTGCACAACATTTATGCAGAGCCATAATTATAGCAAATCGGTGTTTTAAATGATATAATCAAATCATTATTCAGTGTTTAACATTTTAAAATCAGTTTTTTGCTTTTTTTTCTCTCTATAGCGAGGGTTATTACAAAATGAAATAGTGCACCTGCCAAGAGGACAACATGTTGTAACACCAACCACTCTAGATGAAAACAACAGTGACAAGTGTGTTGGTTTGTCACACAATATTTCAGCTAAGAGAAGAAAGCTTACGTATGATTGTGCCAAGAAAGTTCACTCTACGCCAAGCAGAGAGCCTGAAGTTCAATGTGCAACTGCCAATGGACTTTGGAGCACCTTGGTTAACAATTGTAAAACTAAAGTAGTTACTGATTTACTGAAAAAGTCAAAAACTGTCTGTAAAACAGTTGTCCCGCAGATTGTGGCTAAATCTGTAGCTAAATTTGAAAAGTCGTCAAAGAATTTTCTCAGGTCTGTAAGTGTGCTATACAAGGGTGGAATTCTTAGTAAGAGAAAGTATTGTAATATAAGATCTTCAGAAATCTTTGATTATGACATCCCAGCAAAGAAGCGAAAGCGCACAGAGTTTGAAGAGGGTTGTAGATTACCTGCACTTGTACCTTACAAAGAGCTTATGAAATTTATAGAGGTACAAGATATTGGAAAACTTAATAGCATACCGCAGGCTACTGCTGAATGTGAAGTAGAAAAGGAAAATGAAGAAGTTGATGGCAACTTACTGCCAGTGGTCCCTGGGTATTATATTGACCTTAAAGAGCGTTTACTCCAAATGGCAGACCTCTACCTTCACATAGATAGCCATATACCTAATTTTCTCACGTGGTTTGGTAAACAGAAGGCTCATTTTCTAGTAGCAGTGGGTGCAGACGGTGCCCCTTTTGGTAAAGCTAATGAGGCTTGTGCATGGCTTGTCTCATTTTTGAATGTTTCTGAAAGAGTTGCCTCGCCAGATGACAATTTTTTGATTTGTGGTGCCAACTGTGCAGAAGATCACCCTGCAATGGTAGAATATGGGAAACAACTTAGATCAGAGATGGCCACTATTGCAAGTCAAACGTTTTCAGTAAGAGATCAGCAGGTTAAGTTTGAATTTAAACTAGTTCCATCAGATATGAAGTGGCTAGCAAAATTTTCTGGAGAGCTGAGCAATGCTGCTAGATACCCATGTTCTTTTGCAAATGTGCAACTTAGTGAATTACAAGAAAGAGGACAAAGCTTGAGTAACAATCCTCAAAGTAAGTGGAGGCCATGGGAATATAAATTCAGGGAAGAAGTTGCCAAAAAGGTGACACAATTTAAAGAAAAACAGGGAAGGCCAATTAATGCTGCTCAAGAGCAGACATTGCGTACCAAAGTATGCAACCATATAGCAAGCCTTAAATCTAGACAGGAATTTGAGCCAATTCTTGGTCCAGTTATTCAAAATGCTAAATGTGATAGTCTTCATGTGGGAAATAATTGTTGGGGACATTGGCATAAGTTGCTTTTTACCCATGTTTTGGCTAAAGCAAAGATTCCCACCAGTACAAAGTCTGTTTTTCAATTGGCAGAAGATAACTCTTTGCGTAAGCATTTGAAGGCTCTCCGGTTTAAATTAAAGTGCAAGAAGATGTATAATAAGATTTTGCGATGGTTTAAAGAGAAAAGGAAGTCATCTGCCTTTGAATTTCGGTTCACTGGGGAGGAAACTAAGAAATTTTGTGATGGCTTTATGTATCTTATTCAAGCTCAAATTGAGGAGGGTAACATTGAGCAAGCCAAGAGCTTTTTTGTGTTATCTCTTGGGAGAATGGGTCTTCACCTAAGGAACAGCTTGTCCCTTGCTAGTAGAGTCTCTAATATTAGCTCCAGTGATCTACCAAATTTAGAGCAGGATTGCAGACAATATTTCAATCTTACATCATTATTTCACTCTGCAAATCTCAGTGTTTGGGCAATGGGCTACTGTGTGCCCTTTCATACTAAACAGCTTTTTGACGATCTTGGTGTGGGTTTAGGAATAAATTCAATGCAGGGAAGAGAGTCCAAACACCAGCAACTTGCTTCATTTGCTAGTTTTTCCCTTGTAAAACACAGATGGTCTAAAGTGTTTAGGCATGAGCATATGTCCAACATTTGGATAAGGCAACAGAATCCATTTCATGATACCTATAAGAAATGTAAAGACACCTATGTTCCAAAGCGGTGCAGCACTGCAGGATATTGTTCATGTGGTATGCCTTTAAGCACTGCAAGTGCATGCATGTACTGCTCATGTGAAATTTCAAAAGAAATTATTGCTTGTGGTTCAGCAGGGAAACTAACAGTAAAGATGAAAAAAATTCTTGCTGAAGCTCAAAAATGAAAAGCTTCTGTGAAGCTTGGCTAGATAACATCATATTGAGGGTGTTCAAAGGTAGTGGCTAGAGAATTAAATATTGAGATAATAAGATGTTTTTCTGAAGAGAGTTCATTTGTAACAAAAGCTTTGTTATAGTGTTAAAGGTTATGATGTTCTTGTTAGTTCATTAAAATAATACATTTCACATGGACCATAACTTCTATTATTTTGTGTTATACATACCCCTAAAAGAAGAAATACATTTATGCTTGATCATGAAATACACAAATTGGCCATTGCAGTAGACCGTTTTCGATATATTAAAATCATCCTGGCAGTGAGGCTTGAAGGACACAAACATAGGAAATTAAACGATCATGTTTATTTGTTTCTTTTTTTGTGTCCTCTAGTCCTCACTATCAAGCTGAATTTAAGTATATCACAAGTGGCCCACTCTAATCAAATAATAACAATTTCTTAACTTGTATAACATTTATGGGATACATGTTCAAAACTGAAGCAGGAAAGTATCTCATCTTTGTGTTCTTCCCTAAAGATCCATATCCCTATCATGGAAGGTCTTAGTATGAACCCTGTTTTTGTCTCTGGAAATTCCACAATTTTGCTCATCTCTTGTCATAATTTCTAATCACCTTCCTAGGGAAAGTATGGATATTTTTAAAACAACAGAAAAACAAAGTTAATATTATATACAGCTCAGGCCCTGGTAAAACAAAATTGTCTTGCAACTTGATACTGTTATGAAAAAAAAAACAACTGGAATGTGCTAATGCCAACCAATATAATCTTTGTTAAACACAACAGGAACTAAAACGAAGTACAGTTAGTTCATCAATTCAAATAAACTGAGGAACTCCTTCTTCATTCCAGACACCATAATGACACTTAATTTGCATCATTTCTGTGGAGTAAATGTATTTAAGCTGGAAAGGCTTATTTGCATCTACAAGAAGATCAGTGTGTCCCTTGCCTTTAATGCTTCTTCTAAACCCCACCTCTCCAGTCATTTGTCCATCTGAAAACCATCGCTCCAGCTTTCTTTTGTGAGATACTTTAATGACCTTTTCTTTTACCTCGCCGTTTCTCTTAAGATGGTTTTGGATGTTTACTCCATACATAGATGTGCAAGTGAGGATTTCCACTAAATGATCGAATATCTCCTTATGAAGTCTGTAACTGAATTCTACAATCCATGGATTGGAATGTTTGGCGACAAAAAATTCCCTTCTAATAATCGACCTTTTCCAGTTGTCAAGCTCGCGGCAGGCCATGTTGTGCAAATTACAGGAAGACACGGTTAGTTTATCTCGAGCAGATCTCCGTGAGTAGGACTTTAAGCAATCTTCTTTCAGTCGGTGCAACTCTTTAAACAAATCCTGGATCGCAAGCTTCTCAGAGACCGCTTCAGATGGCAAGGACTTCCAATATTTGGACTCGGTTTTTCCGTAGAAACTTCTAATCTCTTCAGAAAGACCTCTTATTATCTCGGTATTTAATTCTCTGGCGGCCATCTTTGGTCAACCTCGCTCTAATGTTGTGCGGCAAAGAAGGCAGCCTCAATCTGGTGATGGGATAAATTCAGACCAAAAATCCCCAGTGTGTTTGTATAAATTAAGTTTAACTTTTGTATTTTGGCGATTGTCTTCGCCTTTCACTGAAAAATGTTGAAATATTTCCGGATGTAACAAAGTTCTAAGGTTTTGTACTGTTTAGAAAAAGTGTTTTTGAGAACATAGAAACTGATTTTTCCAGTTTAGAGTTTCTTCAGGAGCCAGAATCCTGTGAAGATCAGCTGAAAAGGTGAGATTTGAAATACCTTGAATATGAAGTATCAATCTGCATTTTTGACGATTGACCGTAAAAAATAACCTTTTTGACGACTGACTGTTAAATTTTAGGCCGTTTGACGGCTGACGGTTAACCTCATTAAGACACTCTTTCTCCGACTCACGGGGTCCAAGTGTCGCACCCAGACCTCTGGTCGTGGGAGATCTAAGCACGCGACGAACTCGCATCTTAACACCTCCCATAAGCGACAACCAATTGCAAGTTCTTGGCGTTTTGAGTGAGGCTAGTATTAGGAGTAACGATGCCGTAAAGCGCAGTGAACAGTACCTGTTGAGTAGTACACACGTCTGACAGTTTTTGTCGAAAGAATTCTTCGCCTGAAAAGGTCAGCGGTTATGCCCCCAATAGGACAGGACAAGGATTTAAAGAGAAACGGAGCGGCAGCGGCAAAACCCATCTGAAAAAAAGGGGAATAGAGAAACATGTTAATCTAAAAGAAAAGATGGACAGAAAACATTGAGTTCTCCCGGTTAATATCGGACAAAAAAGAGTGACATCACAACACGAAGATTGATCGGGAACCTTTATGTATGTAAGCTCCGCCGTTAGCATCGCTATTAATGTTAAAAAGCAGCTAAAGACATTCAAAATTAATAACGCTGATGTATTTAGCTTTTGGCTGTTTAGGCGTGTGTCAGACATCTCGGATAAAGAGGACTGAAAAATGGTATGTCCTGTTTCACAGCACTCTCACTAATCTGATTCTTGATGGACGCAAAATAACCTGGCCACCTATTTATCTCGAGACAACATTTCAACTGGACCACAGACTCCGCTCTGTTGAGTTGACCTTAACACGCCAATTATCGGCCGTCTAGCACTGACGCGAGCGTACGCCCCTAGACACCGAAAATGAGAGACGAATGAGTTCGCAGAAATCATTTCAGACTTACTGCTGCAACTTCGTAGTGCAAGATGTCCATTAGGAACAGCGGTACGCATATAAGTAACACGTATAAGCCCCAATCTGAAGCAAACGCAGCTGCTGTGATCCCCCAAACAGGAGGTGACGTGAGGATGGCCCCCCATGGTACAGTGCCTCGAGCTACCTGTAAAGGTTGCGTCAAATGTCAAAATAATTTAGTACAGTGGGCGTGGAGCTGCTTAAAGAGGGAAGAAACTTGCATTAATTTAGAAAAAGCAAAAATTGCTCGACGCGATATCATATTGTCACTATTTTCGTCAGGGCTGATCTCATTCGAAGGATAACCTGTTACAAGCGTTCAAGTAGTGGCGTTTGGCGCAAAGTCAGAGCGGGAAAAAATAAGGAAGAAGTTGAAGGTTAGAGCTTGTTTTAGCTTGCTTTTAAACTAGAAATTATTTTGAATAGATATTAAAACCATTATTGGATTCAGCTTAAGTATGATCTGAAGAATTTTGCAGATCTCGGACTGTGTTATAGGTACACTCCTCCGTCTCCATAACTCTTCAGATCATACTCACGCTGAACGCGGTCGAATGCAATAATTGCTAATTATCTTGGTGCTTTATCATGGTGCTTTTCTTCTTAGGCCAAACATAGTTATTAGAGGAGACTGGTTATGACAAGCGGCAAACATCAATGATAAAAACAACAGTGCTGCAGTTCATGTTCAAAGCACCGTGAAAGTGCACAATCCTTTGTTTTCTGTTGGCAAATTGTTACGGAATAAATTAATGCAACGTTTTTATTGGTCAATACAATCAAAATGATAGGAATTCTTTTGAACGTTGTGCACTTTCAGGTCCACAAAAACATATAACAAAGTAGTCTGACGGGTTTCATAACCATTCCACTCAGTTAACTATGGGCCAAAGAAGCCTTGGATTCTTACCTCGTCCATATTGATTGCACTTAACTCAATGTAGGCTTTCTCGTCTTCTGATATGGTTGGATGAACGGATGGAGACTCGAATGCTAAAATATACCATGCTACATACCACAGGATACCAAAAACTCCTGTATGGTAAAGAAAATATCACACTCATGAAACTTAATAATCAATACGTGCCATCTTTGAAGCTCTCAATGACCGAGTGTATCTTGGTGGTAATTCTTAAGAACAACTCCTCAAAACCGGCAGCCTACCGAGCTTGCTCACTATCAACTTTTATCATCTATCGCCCGACTGTTGGCCGACTGTCTGCTAAGTGTTGGTCATGGTAACTTGTGGGTGACCTATCGGTAAGTAACATGTTCCTCAAAAACGTGATAAAACTCGCATATTTCCAACCTCATTCATGTTAAGCACAGAATTGAGAAGCTTCGTTTATTCCTCTTTTGTTTTCGACAGGTTTTGGGTAACATTGGGATTAAGTTTATAGTAAAGAGGTTGTTTTACATGCTATAACTGCTATAAGGAAAAGCGGGCCATTGTATCACCCTAAGGCTAGTAAACACGGCTTCCTTGTAGCTAGTATTAATCATCCAAAGGGCCTAATAGAAAAATCTGTGAGCGACTTTAACATAGCCCACAACACGTCTTATTTCCATCCAAATGTTTTGCATAAGCATTGTTTTCAGTACCCAGGATAAGTTGGATGCTGCTGTTATCAAAATTTGGTGGGGAAACCAGTGTGTATTATGACAATGTGAAAATCATGGCTTATTCCTGACCAAACAACACTATTGCTCACCAAATGTGTAGAACGCTGCTGGCCATCCGCCATCTAAATTGATTCTTGTTAATAAACCAGAGACTGGCATTGATACTATACTACCCACAGTGCAACCTAAAAGCAAAAAGCAAACATTTTGAATTTATTTCGGTTTTCGCTTTAGTAACTTACTACAAGAGGCGCTCATCCGGTCCCAACAGGCATCTTCTTAAAAGAACAGATTATTCATTCTCTCAATTTTAAGTTTAAAAATTACTATACGTGTTAGGTTATAAATATTTCGTTTTCCCTCTCACTTAAGGTCGAATTTTTTTACGAATAAAGGTGTACATTACTTAGTACAAATGAAAAACCCGGCCGTCCGTAAGGGCTAAATCGACGTAAAGAAACTATGCTAGGGCCGGAGTAATAAAAAAGACAAGGTTCGATTATCACTTTTTAATGAATGGCTAAGGTGCCAAAATACTTCTTATGTCAAAACATCAAAACTTTATTTTGAGAAGCTGAGGAACAGAAGTTTGTTACACGTTTTTCTCTCGCCTTACATGACGAAGGAAATACTAATTAATACACCACTTGCACATCTCCCATAATCCACCTTATTTGCCACCTAAAATTTTGCATAGCCTTTGTTTTTCATTTCTCCTGGGTATTACAGCCGTCCGAAGTGAAATTGAAAAAAATGCTTATGCAAAACTTTGGGGGGCAAATGAGGTGTATTATGGAAGATTTGCAAGTGGCGTATGAACAAAACTTGATTATCAAAAGAACTACAACCGAAATTGGCCATTAAGGGGAATGGTTGAATTTAAGAGAGGTTTACGGGGTGTTTTACCTGTGACTGCAATTGTAACTAAAGTGGTTCTCTCCATACTGGGTGCCCACTTGCTCCATATGGCGTGGTTACAAGGAAACAACACTCCCTGTGATCACATTATGTAGAATGAGTAAGGAATTAAACATAGTTTTAGTGAGAAACTAGTTCTGGTTATAAGAGGTTCAGTCAGTGGTGTTTTAAGTGGCATAGGCATAAGCCAATTTTCTAGGAGAAGCCGTGGAGTTGGTAGGGGACTTTTCTCCAAGGCTGAGCTGGTAGGTTGGACTTCAATGTTGGGTTTTGGAGACCAGCGCAAAAGTGGTCTAAAAACATTCGTACTATACTACTTCCGTATCAGCGAAGAGGGTAACACGGACGTAGCTGTGCGGACAGCCCTTCCAAAACAATTAATCCGAATATTTTTCCAAAAAAAGTTAAAGATGACAGCATCTTGATACTTACTAGTACCAGTCCCTCGCCAACTCTGACAGCTATCAGCAGTAGAACGCTGATCCTAGCGGCTAAAGGAGTTAGTGTTGTAAGAACTGAAGCTAATAAAACTGCAAGACCAAATAGACGAGTACCCCCCAGTTTAACAGCAAGCCATCCACCAGGGATCTGAAGTGCTACGTAGCCATAGTAAAACGAACCAAGAACCACACCTGGAAGAACAATAACTATTTCATTAAACCTTTCATTTTTCCACTATGAAAATTACGACTTAGAATGAAAACAATGATTAGAAGTTTGATCAGCCACAAACACAAACTACGTTCATAATAACTCAATTTGGGAAAGTGTGATCACTTGGGAACTAGGAAAGTGCATAAGCATTTATGCGATTGTTAAGCGAGACAGGAAGTTGGGAGTGAGTTGTATAATTTTCCCTCGACCCGGGTACTACGCCGTGTATGTTATTTATTAATTAATTCTGTGAAAGAATCTTAGTTCTAACAGAGATTTCATTAAGAAAATTGTCTTTTCAATAAGCAGAAGTGGGATTGACATATATATGTGCGATATATTTCAGTTTCTGGTCGGTCGAAGTCAAAGAAAAGTCAGCAAGACAGACATCAGAATCAATTACCACTCTCTTTATTTCAGCATTCGGAAAATAAATTGGGCAGTGAAGACATCTTGCTGACCTTGACCTTTTCGCGAGGCTCCCACGGTGCTGGCAGCGCCCGCTTTCGACCCACTCCTTTTCAAATTGGGTTCTAGCTGCTGCAATGTTTCTATTTTATTGCATACAATTGAAACCATTGAATAGCCCTTTTGCATTTGTTAATCACGTGATCAACTTTTAGTAAACAGGAAAACAGTTCGCTTTTGAAAACGTTTGTTTGCACGAGCTGAAAGAGCATATTAAAATTAGGTAGCCTGTAAATTTTTAGCTGTAGGTCTCGAAAGTAGCGATTGTAACGGCCGCCGAAAATTAGAAGGAACGAGAAAAACAACTTTTGCTACCCAGTGAGTTCATGACAGCTTATTCGTTCTAATGTTTTGGTTTTCAGTAATTAAAATTATATAAATGGACGCTTCGCTCTTCATTAACCAGGGCTGAATCTATATATTAGTATTTTCTCAACCCAAGTAAACGCATGTAATGGCTCGCAACATTGCTGCTTTGATATGTGGGGTGAGCGGCTTTCTTTTGCAATTGATATCCAGGAGTGAGTCCTTACTACAGGGCAAGGAAAGTCTATTCGCTGTTAGGGATTTTGAGTTGGGCCTGTAAATATAACAACTGTGATGTAATTAAAATTATTGGTATGATCAGTGTACAGAAACTTACCCTGTAATCTTGAGCTCCATTTAAATTCTGCTGCCTGTAAAGTTCAAAACCAAACAATTTGTTTTCATAATTATCGTCCTTCACTTTTAATTCTACGCTATGCTGGGAACAGTAAAACCGCTCCAGTTAAACCTCTTATAAACTCGAAGGTCGCGCAATAAACTATTTCTAGTATTTCTCCTGACTGCTTGGGTGGATTAATAATACCACTATTTTCTAGTTTATGTTCTAAAACAATGACATGCGCTCCCAATCAAAGGTTAACAAGTAAAACGGGTAAAAACATAACAAATACACGTTTACACGCTCTTAATTTTAGCTTTAAGAGTTTATAATTGAAAGCCCGGTAACGCTCGTTTTGTTCATACTTAGGCCCGGTTCAGACGCCGCTCCACTCATGTCCCGAACCTTAAGTACGGCAAAAGAGCAGCGTCTGAATCAGTTTGGTACGGCAGTTTTAATTTGGTGCGGCAAAAGCGTTAAGTTCGACAGAGTCTGTCGAACTTTTGTCGAACTTAACTTAGGTTCGACACACGGTACGCCGTCTGAATCAGATGTCGCGCCAGTGTCGCTCCAAAGTCGAACTTATTCAGTTAGTTTCGGCAACTATTGGCAAAATACAGCTTCTTGCCAGTTATCTCAAATTGTGTGACAAGATTCACAGACACTCTGCCTTCGCGTTTACTTAGCTTTGAACACTCACCCGTCATTTTATATATTTCGTGAAAAGCTGAAACCTAACATGCTGATTACAATTAGAGGAGAAGTTGATGTTCACGGCACTCTTCGGTTATAAACACTTAAAGCGAAAAAGACGGTTTTTTAAGCAGGTTAAAAGGATGCTTTTGTAACCTGTAATGTAAACAAGTAAATGGTGCAAAATTTATTCACCAAAAATTTGGCATTTTTTCCTTCATTATTTCGCCAACTGAAAAGGAATCGGAGCAATGTTTAAAAGAAAGAAAAACTGCTGAAAAATGTTGGAAGCTACTTTTTTCTGCCTCTTCATCTTCTAACAACAATTTTGCTGCTTTTTCGGGATTGATGAGTAATTGGAGTGAGGAACCCATAACCTGCCAGGAGTTCCTGGTGGAGTGAATCACTGTTGTATCAGGAGCTAACGTCCTAGGCCCAGTTCCTCGAAAGATGGTTAAGTTTAACCGAGGATTAAGCCACATTTTTAAGCAAGATTTTCTTGTCTAAGAACATGTAATTCGAGCTAAAAGATACTGCTGAGCTTTTACTCCAAGATACAGTAATGACAACACAAAATGGTACTCTAAGCAACACAAAGGAAGGTAACTACAAAAATGGGAAAAAAATTGTAATCCTGGATTAGCGCTAATCGGCCTTTTAGGAACCGGGCGTTTTTTGGCTCGTCCAGCAAGTCCTAAGAACGTCTACGTCGGAGGCTAAATGATCACTGATTCAAATCTATTAGCTTTCCCGTGGCACGTACTACGCATGCGTGACACACCCACCCTCAGCCAGTTCCAGACTCACGCAAAATTTCACTCGTTGGATAACAGGGAGCCCAGTATAGGAGTTGTGCTATGTACAATATTGCGTCATCTAAAAATGGTCGTAAACGTAAAGGATATGTACGGGACTCTAGATAAGAGATGCAAGAAAATATTTGCTCACAATATTGTACCACACCGGTACTCTCATACTCAGCTGGAGAGCGCTTTATGTGCTTCGTGTCTTTGTTTTAAAATAAGTAGAAATGATGTCGCTATTTCTCTATATTTTACCTTGAATATATACCAAAAACAAAGCAACCTGCTTCTATTGACAAGCGAATTTAATACCTCGCCTTGATATTGACGGGTTTTGACCTTGACAATGTGTGACCAAGCTAGAACATTCAACGCTTCACCTGTTGACGAGTGTGGGGAGCAAGGAATTGAATTCGTTTGAGTAGCTTGTTCAACACTGCCCAACAAACTCAGCAGCGGTGAATATTCTAAAAGCTGTTGACCATTTATTTAATTTTCCTACCGTCTCGATTTCCTTTCCATCCTTGAACACTGTGTGATTTTTGACCATCGCGCCGATGGCGACATTAATATTGGTCCGCAGTGCGTACATGGTAAAAAATCCCCAGAAGATTAGGATTGACAGAACATATCTCTTCGGCACCCCGTTTAAACTCATTTTTCCGTAATCTAACAGGTTTCGACACGGCTGAAACAAGATACGTTGGTTAAAGAGTGCAAACTTGTTTTCGTCCCTTCATTGTTTTACCTGTCCTTAAATCTAAATTAAATTTTATAACAGGTACTTTGGCATGGACTTTAAAGATTACAATTCTTCAGCTCCTAAAAGTTCCACACCCTTCGTTTCATTCGCGGTCCTTATGTTTGCTTTATAAAGCAACGACCCTTTTTTGATCATAAAGTGATGCTACAAATACAACCAAAGGGATAACCCGATAACTCAATAATGATAATACTTTCTTTTGTTATCTACCTGTGTTTATTTTTTTACGATGAATTAAACATTAAGTTGACAGTCATCTGAAACACTTAGGGATTCCTGAAAAATTATTATTTGAGGGATTTACCACCGCCTTTACGGCAGACGGAAAATGTCAGATTCCCAAGTCTTCCAGCCCGGGTCCCGGCTAGTTTTCGGGGTATTTTTTTTTTTAATGTTTAAAGAAAAGTGATAGTCCTGATAGTGTAGAATATTAACAGAATTCAGGCTAAGCATCAGCCAATATCCTGCCTAAAAGTGTTTCTTTGATCATCTCAAGAAGAATTTATGGTACAATGTAAAAAACCTTACCTATTGTAGTTTTGCTTACATAGAACTCCTCTTTAAATTTTACTTTTTGTTTCCTCAATCTGGGTCAAGAGATTATTCTAAATATCTATTTCTGTGAAATTTCGAATTATACAAGTGTGTAAGTACGCATAATTTTTAAAAAGGGCAAATTCCCTTGGAAACATCACATGAGAAACATGGCTTAAACAGAACATACAAGTAATGCGGTCTATATTCAAGCTATTTGTTTACAAAAACCCGTAAAGGTTAAGCCATGATAGCTAAAACGAGCACAGGGAACATAAAAATAAAAAATGGGAACAAAACAGAGAATGGGTATTGAATGAAGTTACCGACTGGATAGGTCCAAGGTTCAGGCTACTTTAACACGGCAGCGGACGAAATTGTCGACCAGTGGAAGAGGATCTGAATGGGGGTACCTCGACAGCACTAAACACTTAATTTTCTGGCTCTGTAACATGAAACAGTTAAGGTATAGGCATTTTAACACTAGCAGTATTGAAAAACTCACCATGACAGTAAATTCTTTCCAAAGAGAAACAAAGACAGCTCCAAAGGGGCCAGTATTATTTTGTTTAGTATATCAAAGAGTTTTTGGCTATTCTGGAACGTTTTCCGATTCTTTCAGAAGATTGTCGAAGACTACCGAAGATTCTCAAAAGCTGGCGAAGATTTCCGAACATGTCCGAAGACTGCCAAAGATTTCCAACGAGAAATCCGAGCATTTTCGACCATATTTTCGTCGTTAATTTCGCATGTAAAAGATATTAAGTATTTTTATAGTGTCCAGATACTATTTTTTAACAAAAACCCTCAAAAAACAAAACAGTATTTCTCCGGAAACAGTAAACATTGAAGAATTGGCTAATTTAACAGCAAACACGGAACCAAGCTAGCCGTAAGAAAAATTCACACGTCTAAGCTTTGTTCACACAGAACCGGACGAAATTTCGAGCGGTCGAAAATTCCGCGTACATTCAGGTGTTCTGCTCACACGGAACAAAGCTAGCAGTACGAAAATGTGAACGCCTAGCCGTTCAAAATCGAACACTAAAATCGATCGCGAAGTCAAATTTTTAACCGGTTCGGTCGAGAATTTGACCGACTCTATGTGAACACCATAACCGTCTAAATTTGGGTACGGAAAATTTGGCCGACAAGGTGTGAACCGTCTAACATTTTGTACGGCAAAGGCGTGGTTGCATGGATGCGAGGTAAATCAGCTAGACGACGTTTTCAGGATTTGCTTAAGTAGCAGGCTGCGCATGGGCAAATAGTGAAACTTCGGAAAAAAGCTACAATTCGATCTGGTTTGTCAGTTCCGTGTTAGCCTGCGAGAAACCTCTCCATTTGGGGATATCGTGAAAATTTGATGCTCGAGAGGAGACGCGAAAGCGGGGGGTGGGGGAGAGAAAGGGGAGCTTGCAACGATCTTTCATAAATTTTCATTTACACCCCGAAAAACCGCGGGACACCGCAAAGCGTGAAAACTGTTACGCAAACATGAGCCGCATCAAAACAACGTTTTTTACCACTGACTGATTTTTGTTTTTATCCACTGAAAAACGAACGTCAACATGTCCGATCGGATAAGAGCTCAATATTTTGATTCTCGTTTCGTTTACATATGAAAGGTCGTCTACATTCAGAAGACTAGTAAGCTCCCTGTCGCAATAACCAACTGGAGAACAGCTTTTTCCTGGACTTGGTTCTCTTTCGTTTTACTACAGTTGCTTCCTACTCGTTTTATTGTCCTTCTTGACGGTCAACTACTAATTCTTCGTCAGCTACGCTGTAATGTACATGTTACTGAATTTTTCTACCCAGTGGAATTCAATCGGTCGAAGTGACGCTGGAAGGCAGCGCTTGAATCGGGTGCTTGACTTTCTCTTCACTTTCACTCTTCTCATTTTCAGAGCTAAACAAGGCGCTTGACTCAAACGAAATCAATACAACTGATGGACATTTTCCTTTCAGAAGAATTACAAACTCAGCCCGACTTATCCCCTGCTCGCAATATTCTAAGCTTACATCACACGAGCGCTTGGCTGAAACAAGTTCTCGGTTCCAATATGATCCCCCTGAGAACCAAATTTGACACAGAGACGACAGTTATCTCTCACAGAATTAAGGAGAGAGAGAGAGAGAGTGAGAGAGAGATTTTCTTCCTCTGCCGGCCTTCTTTTACGGAGTGAGTTCACTGAGTTCAGAGATCTCCAACATAACACGTGTGTTGGCGATAAGAGCATCGTATTTCTACATTTGCCGCGAAAATTTAGGGCAGGCCACCTAGGCCTGTTATCAATCAACATTGATTTGACTTTGACTTTGATTTATTCAGCCAATAGTAGTTTCCTCCGTCTGGGCGAAGTACAAATGAGAATTTATGAGAGATCATTTCAAGCTCTTCTTCCCTCGGCCCCTCGCGGCTTCGCCGCTCGCTCGCGCGTTCTCTCGCACAAAACTAAATAGGGGAGCTTGCTCGCCGTATATGAAAATATAAGCCCTCCGGTGGCTTGTACTTGAAAAATTGCCTCCAAATACAAAGTGAAACAAAGCAAAAACGGTAACTTTACTTCCAACTATAAGGCTAGCACAATCGATTTTGAAACGCAAATTTTACTCCGTAGATAAGCCCCTCCGAATATGAGCCCCTCCAAAAATAAGCCCCTCAAAAAAGGCCCTTGAAAACTATAAGCCCCGGGGCTTATTTTCGGAATTTTACGGTATTCCACTCTATTAACTATAGTACAAATGAATCCACTCAATAAACTTACAAGGCACAGAGAATAAATTATAATGATCTAGCAGGAGGCTCCTGGATCTATAAGTCACTCCCTTTCGCTCAAAAGGCGGTTTAGGCATTTAATCACGTAACGTATGTCTCAACACTCAAAACGGTCAAAACTAATAAGGAGAAGACAATAAAAAAGAATATCGTAGGCAAAACGTTTTCAAAGCAGACTTATAAAAAAATTTTAGGTTATTCGTACCAATTGATCTGCCTATTAAATCGGAATTATTTGTAGGTCAACTACAATTGTAGTGTCTCATAGGCCATCCATTGCCGATTTTCTTGGTGAAAATTTGTAAAACTGTCAGAAAACTGTTAATCAAAACTGTACATTGAGATATCATCTTAGATCATCTTAGGTCATGTTCACACTATGACGGAGAGTTCTTGCGCCGGTACGAAAACCAGACGAACTGTGATTTTGGGCGCAATTTCTGCGTATAGACAAATTGTATAGACAAAAGAGGATATCAGGCCTAAGTGTGCACAGTGAAGATTCCTCAACTCCCCGGAGTTTCAGCTTGTGATTCCACCGTATCATCTGCAGCTTTTTGCATTTCAGTTTTATCCCACTCTTGACGTTCTCCAGACATAAACAGGCAAAAAAGTACAGTTCCCGCTAGTAGAATAGCAAATGTTATCCAGAACACCCCTTGCCATTCTTTTGCAGACTGTAAGAGAAGGCAAAAGGCTTACTAAGTAAAACGTTAGTCTAAAATAAAAAAGTTTGATTAATAAAGGGTCAGTTTCTAAAGTAACTTTGATACGAAATAAGTAAAGTGGATGTGTCGGCAGGTTCAATTATTGTTTTGGTTAGGTTTAGATTTTGTTATTTTTATAACATTCTCGCGGGTAAGAAAGAATATGTGAGACCTGCTAAACTTGGGCCTGATCTCAGGTTAAATCGAAGACTCATACATCGACTCAAATGCTGAGTCAGATGTAGGACTGCAAGAGATGCAAGGACATGTCTGATCTGGAATGGTAGGAAGACTTATGCCAGAAACCTGCCAAATTCTGTGCTCCTTGGCACACTTTGGTCCCATCTATTAATATAAATTGTTTTTCTATTTAGCATCATTTTTTTACTTCCGATGACATGAAATTAAACAAACTACGTAAATAGTTAATATTTTACCCTCAATCGGCGACAAAATTGTTGTTACATGGCCTACTGGGTACTTCGAGGAATAAACAATCTGCCCCGGCCTTCCACCCTCCCCTCGTGACTACAGTTTTCCAGGGGGCTCCCCAAGAACGAGTAGGAAAGAACCCTGTAAGGAGATTGAGAAATACCAACCTGATGTTGCGTGATAAAACCTACAACAGTTGGACTAACGAAGCCAGCAGTGGTGCCGATTGTGTTGCAGATACCCATTATGATACTGGCGTATCGCGGAGCAATGTCCAGCATGTTCACAGTGTATGCTGGGAATGCTAGTGACGTCGTCATACCAGCAAGGCTCATACAGACGACCACAACTGTGACGTTTAAAGAATAGCCAGCTATCAGGACTAAAAATCCACTTGCTATCGCACCTGTAATGAAACAACCAGAAAATCTGGTTGATATTTTAAATACTACATGAATTTCACTATATATTGAATGAGACTGAGTATGATGTGAAGATTTATGCGGATCGAGGACGGCCGAGGTGGATACCGTTATCCGAGATCATACGAAAGCCGAATGCAAAGCTAGAATTCCTTATATTACAAAGAATAAAATGAGTTTAATTTCTACAACGCTTTCGATACCGTGGCAAGTTGGATTGTCTTACAGTCCAACCTCGATGTGCGCCCGACGTTGCACCAGACTACCTCCAATAAGCGACCACCTAAACATCAAAACTTGTCCAGTCATAGTCCTAAAACCTGTCGTAAGCAACCAGGACCACTTTTGGGGCTGACGGTTCTTGGTCAATATCCAGACATCCTTGACCTCACGCCTGCTAAATAACTCATACACAGCGTATAAAACCATTTGTATAAATTTAACATCCCTCTCAAGTTCTAAGTTACGTACCAGCTGCATAAAATATTTTCCTAACAGCTGTTGTTGATACTGTGCTCTTCCTCAGAATATCTGCTGCTAATCCTGACATGGGAGAACACACACCTTTAACAAGAAAAGGCGCCGCAGCTAAGAAACCCATCTAAATCAGAGAAAAATGCATAGTTTTATCAGAAATCAAACATTACCCCTGGCAAAATATGTAAAAGCAGTAAAACGATTTTCGTAGAAACTTTTAAAAGGTAGTTCAATGTGTGTCAAAATATCTAAACCATGATGGAATAACGTTGTTTAATTCTCTTTTGCATCTATCAGTTTCGTCAAAGGCAAAAGCAAAAGTACGTAAGAAAACAAAACGTCAGTTTACTTTATTTTTACCCGTGATAGCTCAAGCTCTGTTAGGGTCAATATTCCATAGATAGCTAGTAAATATTTTCACTGGATACTTAAATTGATTTAAAATCAATATAATAAAGTAGAGCCGTTGCAACTTAGTCAGTTGAAATTCGTTCTTGTACAGGCTACGATTAAAAACTCTAGTTCAACCTATTTTTCAAGCTTTATTCTTTATAAAGCCAATTAAGAAGCCAATATACAACTACTCAATCACACGGTCGGCCTTTAGATTCTGTGTTTATATGCACTGTGGTTCAATTTTATCTTTGGCTGAAAAGTGTATTTTTATCCTCTCTTGAAATTCACTTTCATACATTTCCACACCTAACAACAAGGGGAAAAGTAAATTTGAAGCAAGGATAAAAGCACAGCATATATTCAGTCGGCAACTCGTCTTTAAACAGATTCTTCTTTCGGACCGATACCTTCTTGAAACTGACGCCTAAATTAGTCTGTTGATCTTTACAGTAGACCTGCACCTATTTGAAAGACTGTTTTTGATTAGCTGGGAAAACAATAGGGATTGTCACATAACAATGCCCCTATCCCTGAAAACAATGGAAGTGCAGATTAAAGGGGACCAGTGAAATAAGAGGTGCAGGATTGCCCGATCTTTAGACCCTTTCTTTGTTAGTCTTTCTGATAAGACGGATGAGACGTATCGTATCAGAGCGTCTTACATTAAATGTGTATCAATCAGAGAAGTCGTACTGTAAAGTGTATTTCAATCGTTGAGTCCGATTGAAGCCTTGTGATTCCCTAAAAGATGTGAGCTTCGAGTCTTTCGTGTAGCGTCGCCGTTCGTTTTTCTACTTATCTCTCTAAGACGGATATTTAAAGTAGCTGTCCAATGCTGTCTGTCTAAGAGATAGTTGACTGTGACACGCATATCCGAGTAATGTTTACGATTGGACGTGTTGCAAGGGAAATTTGCTTCGACCAATCAGAAGCACCACCCAGATCAGGGTAGTGACTCGTCATTAGTATGGAATTTTTGCGCCCGTTCCTCTGTTCTCTTTTCGCGGGGAAACCGTTGGTAGAGTCGCAAAATGTCGGCTGTTTTTCTCATGCTATAACTCCCTCTGTTATACATGTATATGAAGTGGAATTATAGACAGAGCCAGGTATAGGACTTAACATATTTACCTTAGTGATGGATGTTTTCATGACATCTAATAGAAAAATTGGCATCGATATAAGTAAAATATAAAATGCCCAGTCCAGCGCAAAGTTAGCGGCTACTATTCCCCATACTGGTGGTGACGTAAGAATTGACTTCCAAGGAATAAGAAGCGTATCAACCTGAAATAGGGGTAAACCAAGAAAACGTGCTCTAAGACGTCATCCACAATCTCTTATCCAGTTTTTTAAATACCCCAATATTTTATTGACTATGCAGCAAAACGATACGTTTTGAAACTCGTTTTAGGTAAACGTATATTTTTTAGAGCACTGCATTTCACCTTTATGTGCAAACTGTGGCATCGTTCCCACCCCAGGACTTCCATAGCTGCACTGTCTTTTTGTTTTGTTTTTTTGTTGTTGTTGTTGTTGTTGTTTAGTCTTTAGGGTCATCGCAACAACATGAAGCCAATTACTGCCGACCGGTGTTCTCAGTCCGTTCCCTACACTCATGAGAAAGATAGAGCATATAAGAGATAGCCCATATCACCAGGATCTGCGTCCCCTACTCTCTTTGACTAGCAGTGTGGGTTCTCTTAAGTCCCCTTACGCTCGACAGGGAAATCTCGTACCCAAATCTCTGTTGACAAAGCCAAAGGAGAGATCTGGTCAAGTAAGTAAAATTATTTTGATCGGCTAGATTGTGAGCGAATTACGTGAGTGTTGACTGTGCGCGCTTTGACGTGGGCCTTTTGCAAAGTCTTCAGCTCTCTAGAAATGTAGTTCTCGAGCTTACTTTCTCTTAATTCTACATAGTTTCTATAAAACCAAGAATAATCTGACTCTGTAACGTGGTGCAACGCGCAGTATCTAGCTGTCGATTGTTTGATTTGTGACTTTCAACTTTATTGCGCGTAGCAGGTGCCGGTCTTTTAAAGCGAAGGGAGAAATTTCGAAGACTAACGCGCATGAGGGGAGAAAGGAGAGCCGCCTCTTTCCGTCTTCGCGTGTTTCCCTCAGGCGCTCTTTAAATACTAAACAAATTAACTAACACACCCGCCACGCAGTCTACTCTAACCTCTTTGGCTTAGAACGTTTTTCAGCATCTCTCGTCCTCTTTACAGGTGGCTCAGAGTTTTGTTAATATTACTTTCGTTACCTTGGAAAGATCCAGAGTAGTGGCTTGTATTAATGTTTTCTCTTCATCGGATATTGTGGGATGCACCGAGGGTGAATCATACACTACTACTATCCAGGCAGTGTACCACACAATACCAAACACTCCTGGTAAAGGAAGAAATATTCAATCAATTAAACGGGGCAGTGTCACGCAAATTTAGTCAAATTGAGTGCTAACCACAATGTTATACAAACTATTATTAATAATGGTCATTATTCTTTGATATGGCTAGTTCAGAGAACAAGATTAAATAAGATATTTTACGAGGAAAATGTTTTCTTTGATCACATAGGAAATCCTTTTTTGACCAAACTTTTCGCGTCAAGATGGCTAGAAATAGCAATGCAAAAAAAACCAGCAACAACTTGGCCAATATCTGAATATCTAGCCATAATGACCTTAATATGCTTGATCAGAACGATATTTATACCATATGTTTTATGAATAACAAATAACGCTGTGTAAGCTAGTTTCTAGAGCTGAAAAACAGACTGTTTCTTTTGACAACTTTAACCTTACAATTTCAAAATTTCAAAAAAGAACCAAATACCAAAATTAACTGGATATAGTTTATCGATGTTGTTGTCTTGTCACAAGTGAGAGTTCTGAAATACCCTTAAGAGATTATTATGTCTTGTTTTCCCCTAAATCGATTAATTTTGGATTAATTTAACTGCAGCCCTCCAAGGAGCCTGGGGTGGCTGTGAGAATAATCAATGCTTACCAAAGCAGTAAAAAACAGAGGCCCAGCCTCCGTCAAAACCATATTTGGTCAATAGACCCGAAATAGGCATGGTGAGTAAATATCCAGTGCTAGCTCCTAACAGAAATGCAAAAAACAGACAGATTTTAAATGCCATGAAACTTAAACGAATACTTTCCAGCAAGCTATTGAAATAGATTTTTTCATCATTTTTTGATTTATTTATTTATATTTTTTTTACTTTTTTTCTCCCCTGTTTTTAGCCTGTCAAGATTTGTTACTAGCCCAAACTGTTGCTGGCTCGTTATATGAGAACAAACAGTTGTAATCCGCTTTAATCTTCTTTTAACTTTCTTTTCTTCCTTCTTTTCTATTAGCTGAACTGCATGATTGTGTTATTTAATTAATCTGTTTTCGTTGTTCTACGGTTATTTCCTGGTTGTTTTGCTCAATTTGGTGGTCACTTCTCACCAACTAACTTTGGCTTAAATTTTTGAGCCAGCTTCTTTAATAATGACTGTTATCACGAGTGATCATTGAGCAAAACACACACCTGTAATGGACACAGTTACTAATGTTGTCCTCTCAGCAGAAGGCGCCCAGCGACTCCAGATGGCGTGGTTACACGGGAATAAGACACCCTAAGAAACATATATGCAACACGTCTTACTGTGATAGACAGGAAGTAAGTCAATGAGGAGAGAGACCGAACAGTTCATTACTCTAATAGCACAGTAACATTAGAAAGCAGTAACTGAACCTGAACGTTTTTGTTTAGGGCGCTTTCCGTTTGTCAGAACTGGCAGGCCGGACAATTGCCCGACCAGTCAGTTTGAAAATGAAATAGGCTTTCTCCAAGAGTTTTGCTGAAAAACCAGCTCCTTGGTGCACTTTAGGATTTGACTGATCTGGCTGGAGAGTTTTGGTTAGAAAGGTTAGAAAGGAAATTCTCATTACGACGGGAATGGTCTGGCCGGTCAGTTCTGACAAATGGAAAACGCTCTTAGTCAACAGTCCGGTTCTGCCCATGTCTTTGCATGGACACTCGCACCATTGCTTTCGCGGATATTTTAAAGTGAAAGTAAAATTGTATGAAAGAGCCTTTAAGTTGCGATGCACACTGGATCGCTAGTTGCTCGGCTGACGGTGTATTCTAGGAGCTGTCACTTAGTACCAACGTCCATATTATATCACAAGGCAGAAATTTGCTTACATTCAGGTGTGAATAAGCGCACTGAAAGAAGTGAGTAATAATAAAAGTGCTCTACAAAAGCTGCTACCCCTGCTGTAAATTTCCATTAAATAGGGATGTATCACATGACCGCAAATATGGCGTTTCTTGCCGCGCAAGTATAAGTGGAGGGAGGGCCAGCGTAGTTTGTTAAAATTTGTTAATTTGTTTACATTCAGGTTTGAATAAGCGCGCTGAAAAAAGAGAAGAGTCATAATTGAAATACTATATTAAAAGCAACTACCGCTGCTGTTTGTTCCATTAAATAAAGATTTATATAATAGCAAACACGGCATTTCTTGAGTATTGGGTGGAGATGCCTTGATAGAGTCAGCATCGTTTTATTTTAAACTCTTGTTAATTTCACCCGACCCTAAGGTATTTTCTTGGTTAAAATTGGAACAGTTTTTGTGCAAAATGTTAGCGTAAAGTCGGTCGCAAAAGATAGTAGCCTTTAATGAAACTTTTTTCTCTCTCTCTCTCTCTCTAAACGGTAAATATAAGATGTCTTGTTGCTGTCACATCGTTTCTTCTCAGTATAGAGTACACTTACAAGCACTAGTCCTTCTAATATCCTTAGTAATATCAAAGCAACCGGGCTCCATCTGGTCGCAAAAGGAGTCATCAAGGTAAACACTGATGCTACAAGCACCGCAGCTCCAAAAAGACGAGCCCCGCCCAGCCGTAAGGCCAGCCATCCACCAGGAATCTGGAACACCATGTAACCGTAATAAAATGCACCGAGGATTATACCTGGCAAAGAAAGAGACTCAGATAACGTTTGGAGAAAGCGAAGGGACAGCAGCACAGAATAGGGACCCTTCATCTAACAATGACTGTATGACAAAAGCACGTAGAAACCAAAAATAATTTCAACTAATACTTCTAATGTTCGCTCACTTCTCAGTCAAATCAAATAATGCTGAATCTCACAATGCAGGGCTTCTCTCTGTGCGTTTTCGTTTCAGTCTGGCGATCTTGTGTTTTCTTATCATTAGCTGTTTTAAGTCATTATTTGAAACACTCTAGAAACACAGTTGTTGTAGGCATTCATGATCATTAATCTCGTGGTTGTAACTATAGCTATTGTAAGCCTTAACGCGCAACGAAGCGTTTGGATGAGAGCGCTAAAAATGCGAGGCAAGAGCAGGTTCCCTATTTTCACTTCTTTCTCAGATGCTTGAAACGTTTTAATGATACGGGGATTACCTTGAGTTCCACTCAATACAAAGATGAATAAAAGCTTTCTTATGCGTCGATACGAGCTATCTTAAGTAACTGTTACTGAATATACACATTTATAAGTTCCAGTTTGTGAATCTATCTAGGGAAAATTATCGAGTATTGCGTACGGTAGGCAAGTTATATTCTGATACCTTTTAACTCTGGATCCCATTTGAACTCTGCTTCCTGTTAAAGATAAAACATAAAAGATGAAGACAGATTTTACAATGTGCCTTATTCGACGCTACGAAGTCGTGGCTAACTTTCCCTTGGTAGTGTACGACACTTAAGTATTTGATAAATCAGTGGATAGGACCATTGGCTCCAGGAACACGTATTATAAAAGGCAACGTTTTTGAGGTGGGGGAGAAACGAGAGACTGATTAACTGAAAATTCAGATCTCTACGATTAAAAATCAGTTTATAGCTGAGACGGCGGAGAGTCAAGATTCAGTATTAACTGGAAGTGTTTGAATAGTATGGGGTGTCATATCTGGCAAAAAGCTCGGCTTTCTGATTGTTTTTAAAAATTTGAATCCCTCCCTCATACCCCGGCAAAAGAAAGCAATGAACTCGGCTGTCGTCACTTTGACCCGGTGCAAACTCGGGCCTGTCTCAAACGCCTTGCGTGCTATTAACGTGCTGAATCCGGCAAGACCGGGTAGCACGAAGTTTGAAACTAAATACACACACACTATGCTTTATTTAAAGCACATTATTTTGCCATCTCCACCCGCAAATAGCAAAAGTTAGACGAGGCGGGCGGAGTGTTACTACGCACCTTATAAGGGTGGACTGTTCCAATGTCGGATAATTTTCACATGCGTACGCACGTAAACTATAAGCGCTTGAATAAAGTAGAGGCAATGTATTAAAGGCCACGCGTAAACATTAAAGTTGAGCGAGAGTTTCAACTTTTGCGTTTACGTGCGACCTTCCATACACTGCTTCTATTTTACTTACGCGCCTAAAATTAACGTGCGTGCGCACGTACAGATTACGCGACAATGGAAATCCACCCTAACACAGCAAACTTTGCCGTGCTACTACCGTGCCAAACTCCACGTTCATGATGATTTACTATCATATATTTATAAATAATAGTTATACTAGAAATTATACATCATAGTAGATATAATTGTAAGGGTAAATTTTAAAAGTTCGCAAAACCGGACCGGACACGGCAGACAGGCGAAACCCAGCGTTTGAATTTCGTTGTTAACAAGACTCTCCATTTTCGGTAACTTATGGACAGAAAAATGAAATGAAACTATGTTACAATGCAAATGAGCTATTTCATTTGATAGTTTTTAGTGAGACAGAAGAGCTTTCCTAACTAACGAACTAAAAAATAAGTCTTGTTGAGTTTACTTTAATCATTTTGAGATCTGGGACCTAATCCGGGAATCGAAAGCCGACGGAATTTCTTCTTCCCCCGTTTACGATCAGGCTGATAATAAAAATAAGGTTACTCCTTGGTGATTGCTCTTTCGATTCTATTTTCACTGGCCTCGTGAGGGTGTTTACATTTTGGCATGAAGTAGAAGTCGAGTGTTGCCTACCAACTAGCATGATGGACGGAAAAGCAGAAAGGGTCTGGGGAGGAGATCAATCGGTCGCCATCTCCCATCCCCGAAAAGGCTTGAAGGGTAACGAAAATTCAAAAGTTGGGTTGAAATATATGAGGTCGAGTTTGAAATATGATGCGGCGATTTGACAAAGCGAGTTTGTTGAGCTAATGGAGACGAGTGTAAAAACTTTTTCGAATGAGGTGAATTCTAACGGAAAGAGAGTAACATTTTGAATTTAGCTGCAATATTCAGAAATGAAGTTGAAAATTTACTAGACCTTTTTACCAATACGGCGGCCATATTGAATTAATAAGATTTAAGGAGTATTATTGGATGCCCAGGGGGCATGAGCTCGATCCGATATAGACTCGCTCAGTATTTACGCTGGCCTATTTTTCTTTTAGATTTCCTAGAAAAAGGTTGTAATGGGAAAAAAAGATTGTTGTGCAGTGTTTCGATGTAATAATGATCGCCTTTTCCCCGAGAAATATACATTGAAGTTCTCTTTTCGCCCGAAAAGCGCGTAAATACTGAGCAAGTTCCCCCAGGGCATCCCATAATACTCCTTAAATCTAATAAATGCAATATGGCCGCCGTATCGGTAAAAAGGTCTATTGAACATTTCAAAAGTGTTTCTCTTCTAAAAATATTTCTGATCTCAAGTAGTCCTTTCGTAAAGCCAATGGCAAATTCAATCTAAGATCTATTCTATATTCTTGAAAGCGTTCAGTTTCGCCATACAATATACCACCGGTTGTTTAACGTTTCCGTTTTAAAATGAGTCCTTATTTCAAGAACTAAAGATGTCGGGAACAGTTTGTACCCGACTTTGCCGCTGAATTTATATATAATGATAATGGGAAAATAAAGTTCAAAGCAATACGTTTATCATAAATGGGACATAAATAGAGGAATATTTTTTATACAGGCTTACCCTACAAATGGTCTGTCCGTCCACCACTGCCGTGTGATTTTTAACCATGGCGCCGATAGCTACGTTCAAGTTGACTCGTAAACCAGACATAACAAAAAAACCAACAAAAATCATTCCAGACAATACGTAACGCTTTGGTGGGGCAATTACGGGCATTGTTTGCCTTGTTTGCCCAGTTCACCAGTGTCCAAAAGGCTTCTTCCAGCGTCAAATCAAAACGGATTCCAAGTAACATGTGTTTAATGATGACCGCATCACACTTCCATCCGAATGGTATTTGAAAGCTGGTTTTTCTCCAACTTGTCCATTGTTTCAGCCGTCATCAAACTACATTTTTATGCTGCGTCTAGCGGTACGCAGTCTAGTTGTTACCTAAAAGTTGCATTTCTCGTCAAAAGAATGAGCAATTATTGCTGTAATAAATGAAATAGGCTTTTATCCTGAGCTCATTATTTATTGAATAACTTCGTTTTGCTAACAAACAAGATACTGGTTTCCAATTGATAGGGTGAGATGTACCAGTAACGACTCATTGATCGGCTTTTTTAAGCTTTCAAGAAAAAGCATGGAGTTTTAACCAAAGCCGAAACTTGGTGGGTTGTTTTTACGACGACAAAATGTTTTGGGGATGAATTTTATAAATTTTTGGAACTTTTTGTACTATTTTATATAATTTTTCTTTTTTAATTCTTTTTTTATATGGATTCAGCATTTCAGTGTAAAGGAATTAGCCCTTAAGCTAAAAACCTTGAAACTTAAAACAAAGTTCATGATGACGCTCGATGACAATAATGCATGCATAAGTTTCACTGTTTTAGTTTATTCGTATCAAAAACGTAGGGTTAATTTAGGGATCAAAAAACTCATTTAATAAGTGAAAGAAAAAAAACAGCTTCTTCTTAAGATCTGAAAACAGGGGAAACGATTTTATGGATAACGCATTAATGAAGTAAAAACTAAAAGACAACTCCGCCCTTCTTCAATTAGGCATTAACAGTAAATACACAGCTGGATACACATGAGTTTCTTTAGAAGGAAAGCGAGTTCAGCATATCATGACCACTTCTCAGTATAACAATAATGTCTTTATATCACAAAAATCTCATCCAATAATTTTTTTTCTAGCCTCATTCCAGGAGTCTCTCTTATGCTATCTTACGTCAGTCCCATTAAGGTTGAAGTATGGAAAACGTGTGTATTAAAACTCACTTCGCCAATGAAAGTCATCCAGTGAACACCTTGTCATCAAAATGTATTTCTAAATCTAAAACTTTTACTGTAAGAAAGCCATTCTGTGCGATGCCTGACTCAAATCTAGTTGCCCTTAGACCTCTTGAAGGTTAACGTTCACTGTTTATATTAATTCAGAACTAAACTAAAAGGCAACTTCAGTGGGGCGTCTGGAAAAGCAGGAAACCGGAATCGGGAATAGGAACGGGAATGGGAACGAGAACCGGAACCGGAACGGGAGACGGAACAGGAACAGGAACAGTAATGCGAATGAGAACCGATACAACAACAGGGACATCATTAACCTTAATATATTTATAATTCTAATTTAATTCTAATTCAATTTATACGAAAAAATCGAAAACTAACCTGGGATCATGCCTGATTTTCCGCAGTATAACCATTTTAAGTATTAGAAGATATGTTTACACGCGGGTATGCTAGTTTTCGAGTGAATAGAAAGAGCTTTTATAGAACTTGTGAACTCTAGATGTTTTTGTTATGAGTTTCTGCTTTATCTCAATACAATGATTGTTTAATGTTTTGCTATTACGTACTTAGCTGGCCTACCACACACGACCATCGAATCACCCGCGGTGCCATTATATCCGTCAATCGTCAGTCGATAGTTGTCGTTCGCGTCAGCTACAGAGAATGTCGTGTACTCGGCATATTTTCGTACACCATCGTAATCCACCAAATCAACTCGGAGCATCATATCAGAATTTGTAGTCAGACGGTAAAGATTATCGTTCCCTAACCAGAACTCCCCGTTCTGATTTCCAAATCCCACTCTGTAGTCTTCCCATCCCAAGTAGAAGAACACTGATCCATCCATTCGTCTTTGAAAGACTGTCCATCCACCGCCCTCAGTTGTCATGTCACACAGCACTTTAATGGGTTCTTCGTTGTCAGGGTAAACCACGTACACTCCATCAGTCGTGGAACCCTTTAAGTAAAGGTCTTGACAATGCATTGGGCATTCTGAATTGGAAAACCATTGTATGAGGCCTTAAGTGATTAGGGGCACGAATAGTAAAAGTGAGATAGTCCGAGTTGGGAAAATCTGCTTCAGATCAGTGCTGGAATCCGCGTTGATCCGACGGAAAGTAACTACAGATTAAATGCAAAAATTTTGTTCCATAGGCTAGTTTGACTACTAGTAAGTTAATTACCATAGTAAACAGATTGAAAAGATTGAAAACGTAACATTTCGAACGATATATAGCCAACGGTCGGAGCGAAACTTGAGTATCAGGTTCTCCTTAGGGGTGAGGAGAGCGGAGATTTTTGTTTCTATCCCTTCGCTGTCTCCACTGTTCCCCTCTCCCAGCTCTTCCCCCTTTTTCGAGAAACACCTGCCTATACGCAGGCTAGTCAAAGGAAACCGAATCTCTCTGACTAAGGGCTATTGCTTGCTGAAACATCGGGTTTTGAAACTCCAACTATCTTAATCACCTCTGTTTTGGTCTACTGCTGCATTCCCCCTCAGCGACCCAACGCCACAATTGTATTAACATCGGGGATAACTAACAAGGTTCACTTCATTCTTGTACAGACGTAAATACACTTGTTTCGCCTAATGTAAGGCAATCCGTATCCCGGAATCCGGGAATTTTTTTCTTGTGGAGTCCGGCATACAGCTCAAGGAATCCGGAATCCAAAAGTCTCTTAGTGGAATCCAGATTCCAAGAGTATCTCTGATTAGCTTACATAGGACAACTTAACATAACTGAGACGTAACAAATTCAATTTCTTTGTGGTATTTCTTTCACAACAACAGTAAATAAATAAAATTGATCTCATCAAACTGAGTACTGAAAACCTTTTTGCCTTGGTACTGACAGGAACTTTCTCGCTCCTCAGCGATTATCATTTGTCTTAAGGTCTTTAAGGGAAAACCACAGTTTGCAAAACAAGAATCATGACATGTCACGATTGTTTTTGTGGGGAGGACGGCAGGGGGCTGTTAAAAAGCTCTGCTCTCATGGAGTTGGCAAAGTATTAATTTAATTTTTGTTTTGTTTACCAACCTATACATTTGCAGAAATGTCTAGCGTCATCTTCATGATCAGGAATGCACACTTCATCGTTCGCACACGGTGATTCTCTTTCACAGATACTCTGAAAAATAGCTACATATTTATCGACAAGTACTCCATTATAACAATATTACGTACAAGAAAAATTCTTTTTATGTGAGTAGGCTATAAAGAATCGCAGTTAATATAGCTGCGATTCTGCAATATGCCATCTCAAAAAGAGCTTTATAACGCCACTCAATAATTCCCTGTTTTTCTTTTCATATTACAGGAATTAGATTCACTACCAGCATACCTTATTCAAATTAGATCTAAACCCAACAACAAAACCAACAACACACACAATTTATTAAGAAACAGACATTTAACTTTTGAATAGTACCTTAGGTAAGATTAAGTTAGGCTTATTCAAACAGCTAGGGTTTTAGCGCTATACATATTTACTTACATGAAAAAAATTAGCTCCTCGGTTACTTTTACCTCTAATCCTCTGTAGATGCCCCCAACATACCCAACAAATCTATCAGAGTCATTGATCTCACAGGTTAATACATCCATGCCTAGAATCGGAATTAAGTTGTACGATAAACAGCAGTTATCTGCCACACACATAGGCGTACGGTCCCGGGGGGCGGGGGGGCTGTAGCCCCCCCAAATTTTGGGCAACTCAGATTTTTTGGGCAACAAGAGAAAAATTGGGCAAAGCCAGTTTTTAAAGACATTTCCATGCTTTTTTATTATTTTGAAGAGATAAATATTTCCTATTTTAACTTGAAATTGGCGTAATAATCCAGTTACATTCACACGAGACAGTGGTTGCCTACCACGTGATGAGTTTCTGGTTATTAGGGAAGGGTATCATATGTTGATTTATATATCTGTAGTTTTTTTATTGTTGGGCACTGTACTGCGCACACTAGCTGGAATGGCCTATTTCCAAAAACTCTTCCGCATACCTTTCTAGAGTCATCTCCACTCCTAGAAATGCCGACATGGCCATTCAGACCCTGTGCTAGTGTCGGAGTGAAGGAGGTTTCAACAGTGTACGGCACATAGCATTAGCAATAGGTCTCAAAATGAAGAAGAGGCTGACTAATTCTCAGTCTCGGGTTGAATTACGAGAAGAATATTATTTTTTTTAAAAAAATCTATCGAGCGGTCTAAAAATTATTCGCTCATTTGCTAAAGTAGACTGAAATGTTTACAAAACCACTAACAAGAGTGCCTCGATACATACTTATCAAATCCTTCTTTCTAAAAATAGGCACGATCTTTCGCAAGTGTTTTTAACAAGATTAAAACTACGCAGTATGAGGTGAAGTTGCATGGTCAAAAGCGCCGCTTTTTCTACAGATAACGGCCAAACATCAAGATTTTCCCTTTTTTACCGTACGATAAAATTTTCACCCCAAAATATCTCGATAACGCTAGCTCTTACAGATTCCTCTTTAACTTCACGAACATCAATGCGACCGTATTGGAGAAAAAAAGCTCCCGTGAACGATTTTGTAAGAACAGTTCCAGGTGCCAAAAACAATTGCTGTAAGTGGTGGCGTTAGGTAAAGGCGTCATTTTGTTGCTATTACAACTCCGATCAGCAACCCTGATCATGACAAATTTCATCGTCATCTAATACAACTGGTGGTAATTTTTCTCGATGTTTGTTTATGGCAACATAGTTTGCGCTCGAACTTGGAAGGTATTGACCCTGAAAAACTGTATCTAGCCACCTTCATTTGCCAGCTAGTATGGCCCTAGTTTCTTTTCGTAGACGACTGTTTCGTAAAAATTTGGGCAACTTGTGATAATTTTTTGGGCAAATGGTTTACCGCCCCCTCTGGCAAAAAATTGCCCGTACGCCTATGGCCACACATTCAATTTGACAAGACATTTCTGATATCACATTCAGCTGTTTGATAGTGCTTCCATTGAGTCTTCTGCCGACAATTTTTTCTGCGTAATTACGCAATTTGAAGTCTGGAAAGGATTGGAAATTTTTTTAACCGTTTAGGTTGTTTACCAGGGAAATTAACACGGTGAAAAACGAAAGGCGTGTCATTTTGTGTCATCCTCGGTGAAGAGTCCGCGCTAAAATAGCTTCAGATACAGTCTTTGAATTGAATTGAATTTCATTATGACACAAACTATTCTGAGCATGAAATAGGTCTCTCAGTATAATTGAGTCAGTGGAGATCAGTTTATGCTAATACCATGACAACTGTTTACGTTATGAATTAAGAAAACGGCCATTCCATGAATACAAAAAAACAGAACACATAATTTGCTTAAAATTGTTCCCTGCACATTTCTTAAGTAAATCGGGAGCTTCAAACCTCGCCCAGATATAATATTAGAACTCCCTTTTGCAAGATTAATAAAAAAAGGGGGTTGCCCGAAGACAAATGTTAATCAATGATGATGACCCAGCTGGAGATTATTGAGAGCCCAACAGGTGTCTATTTCCATCTTTGAAGACTCAGTATGGGTACGGTGCGTTCGATTGGGAATTCCGGATTTTGGATTTGCAATCAAACTCGAAATGTGACAGCGGATTTCAATGCTGAGATACATGTTCTCAGATTCCCTTTCTTTCCGTTTTTTTCTTTTTTCTTTTTGTTTTTTTGAAATCCGATTTGATAAGGATTTGATAAACAGTTCTTTTAAAGAACAGCGGTTTGGCACGTGCACTCCAGGAGCACATAACCTGGCACGCATAATTAGCAAAAAGAAGACGAGGATCGTACAGGGGTATTTTCGCGATTCGTGATTAGCCGTGTTTATTTTTCGGGAATCGTGAATTTAATAAATTATTCCTCGCGTTCCGTGACAAAAATTTGAGCGTGCCCCGTAAAAAATTCAAATTGGTGATCGATAATCGTCATTTCATTACGTACTTTTCTCTTGATTATTAATTTCAAGATCTCCGAAAGATGAATAAACACTGTATATTAGCAAATGAGACAATTGTCGTAAAAATAACGTACACTTATCTTGAATGACTCTTACAAGGACTTCGCTATTCTTCGTAGATACTTCGGAAGACTCGTAAAGACCACGAAGGAATTGATCGCGAAAATTGGAGACCATTGTCATTGAAAACATGGCAGGGCAAACGGGTAACATATTTTCAATTGAATGCGTAATATTTTACGTTGACCCAAATTCCGTGGGTTCATTGTCTTTCCTTGGAAGGGAAAGTATTCGTTTTTCTCTAACAATTGAACACTCTTCGCTAATAATGTTCAGAAAAAAACTCAAAGAATACGTGGGATTAAAGGCCGAAGCACGGAGCTCAAATTCATTCGTCTGGAAAAAGGAAAAGAAGGTAGTGAGGTGTTTTCCCGAGACTGGAACATCTCAAGGCAATTAGGCGGCTTAACAGACAGGAACAAGAACTCATGGGGGATTGGGCGGCAAGCAATGAACAAGCGGTGCGACAGGGGTGTGTGAGGCAAGAGGCTACAATTTTTAATATCGGGGAACCTGCCATTAAACATGTACCGAGCTTCTGACTATCCGAAAGGAAAAGTTTTGTTCAGCCCATATACGAGACCTATGACTTCCATGTCATACGAAGATACTGACGAAGTCGTTGATTGGTAAGCAATAGACGAAGCAGGGGTCAAGAGGATGAGGAAGAGTGCGACACAGAGTCAGATTCTAACGATCCTACGGCAGATAGTGACGATGACAATTTAATGTTTCTTCGAGCCGTCACTACACGTGATGAACGAATGGTTAGAGTTATCTTCAAAGTCTGTTATTTGCAATTGTAGGTCTTTCTTTTCCTTGTCGTCCCTTTACTGTGTTTTCAGACACCTCTTCGCAACTTTTTTCTTTGCGCAAAAACAAGATCAAGGAGTGGTTCAAATGCTGATTATCGTAATTCGTGAAAATGAAATTTTAATATCCGTGATTCGTGATTAGTCATTTTTGTGGTCCTTGAACCCTACCTGGGACCTCCTTGTACGACCCTCAGGGTGGCAAAGGGGTTTTCCGTGACGCGTGATGGGTCCCAAATTATCAGCGTGAAGTATGATCGGGCCCAAGATTGAGCATAGTAGAGTGTTGCGTCATTTACTATTTTTATAAGGCGTGAAGCGTAATTTTTTTTTAGATTTCCGTGACTGCATGGTGAATATTATTTGAAAGCAGAAGCAGACATTAAAAACACATATCACAAACGCCAGACACCCTTTTGTACAATTGATCAATGAGTTGAGATATTACAATGTTAACTAAAAAATAGCCCTATGGCCTTTCACGCAGACATTCGTGATAGCTATTTCTTTTCCCCGTGATGAGTGATGGCCTAAAAAAAAATTAGTGTGATGCGTGATACGTTCAACCCCTTTGCCATCAATTTTTACCGAAATCGGTCAGATTTTCCATAATAAATATAATTATATTTTTTCCTATAAAAACACTAAGTTGAAATCTGGAAAACGGTTTAGACTCACCTTGCTTCATATCCACTACAACGTAGAAATTGAGCGTGAAATAAGATCCGCCGACCTGCAAGGCTTCGTCCGAGGGGAATGGAACTGGCCAACATCCTGTCTGAATGACTCAGAATCCCAGGAAAGGGGACTGTAGGGTGTTAAAATCCAAAAACATTCCCGGGGAAAGCATACCCTTGGACACCCCTAGAACCTTGCGCCTTAGGCGCTCGTTTGTGAAATCGGTCAGTAAATATCCTGGATCCACGCCTGGTGTATGTGTGTATGTACATGTTGTGGTTTGGCTCAAGTTTTATTTTCTATTGTTTTGGGGAATGGTAATTTATAATAATGAGTTTGATACAAAGGAAAATAAGAAGGTAAAAATTAACCCGAACGACAACATTTGTCCTATTATGATCTCTTGATTTATACCTATTGCTGGTTTACACGTGACGTCACGGCGGCCATGTTGGTGGTGTGTTAGGGTTAAGAACAAAAGCATTTCTCTCCTCTGGGAACTAAACCCTATTTTCATGTAAATTCTTCGAGAAAAAATTCTATTGTATCGACCACCAACACACCTCCAGCATGGCCGCCTTGTCACGTGGTTGCAAGCTAAGAATATGTGTATGACAGTGGCATACCTGATCAGTATAGTGCAAAAATGAAAAATATTCATCTGAGGGAACATGAGCTTACTGGCAATGAATAGTCTGTACAAAAACCATGTGCTTGCAAAACAAGATCGTTCTTCAGGGCAGTCACGTTGTGCAGCGACCTTCTACGGAACGTGCAATTTTTGTCACCGTTTGTCAGGTGGTATAAGGCCCAGTTCCATTTACTGAACTTAATACCTATTTAGGTCGACCCAAATGATACAAGTTCCACGGTTGATTCAGACGTCGAACTTAATTAGTTGGACTCAGGGGGGGAGGGGTGAGCCACGACTTAGCGAAATTTCGTATATCTATGATCCACCGATTTATGACATCACATCCGGTTGCAGAGTTGCTGCTCTGTTTTGGCGCGACGCACAAAGATAGACGCCCGATGCCATTTGGTTTCCCCGTTGTTTTTACCCACAGGCTGACGGAATTATGTATCTTGAATGCCGAGAATGTTGAGAAGGTATGTAGCCGGCCTTTCAAGCAAATGTCATGAACAAACAAAGAAGATTTAGTATTATTTTAACGATAAATATCATGCAGCTGCGAGGAATGTCATGTTATTGTTAAAATAATCCTAAATCTTCTTTGTTTGGAAAGACCGGCTAAATACCTTCTCAACATTCTCGGCATTTAAGATACATTATTCCGTTAGCCTGTGGGTTAAAATAACGAGGAAACCAAATAGCATCACGCGTCCATCTTGGTGCTTCGCTCCAAAACAGAGCAGCAACTTTGCAACCGGATGTGATGTCATAAATCGGTGGATCATAGGTATATGAAAAAAGTACCAGGCGTATTGCAGTCGTCCCCCCCCCCCCCCCCCCCCCGGTAGGACTCCTTTCATTTTCACTACGTTCAATGGTCTACAATGATTACCAGTGAAAATAAATTTTAGTAATTTATGCATTAGGTTCGGCACATGAGAAGTTCGACGTTTGAAACGAAGTCGTTCCCCAGTCAAAATTCCTATATGGCAGGGCTGTCAACCCCCAAATATTGAAAATTGATAGGGAAGGGATGATAGATGACGTCAAAACGCATGGCACATGACGTTAATTGTGCAAAAAACACTCGTTCACTCCGATCGTCACGAATATTTTCGATGACACAAAACGCGCGAAAAAGATGTTGTTGGCATTGTTACAATTGACGCGATTATTTTTTCCCACAAATCACATTACCGTTTATATTACAATAGCATAGCGGCGTTTATGAGGAAAAGTTTGATGTTAACAAAAATTAGCTCAAACAACGCAAAATGTTTGAAATTTCATTGTCGAAAAGTCGAGTCTACTGAAGAAATGGCAAACTTCGGCGATTATCCGGGAGATTTCAGACTCTAATCTGGAAACCGGGAGATACGGTCCAGAATCTAGAGTCACCCGGATTATACGAGAGAGTTGACAGCACTGATGTGGGCCACTCAAACTTAATTTAGGGGTCGACCCAAATTAGACATATATTGTATAACTAATAACCAGTTGAAGGGAGGTTCGGTACATGAAACGTTAGACGTTTGAACTGGGCCTTAGTGCTTTATAGCACTTAAGGTTGGTTCAGGGGTCACTGGCAAAGTTACAACTTTCACAGATACGGTTATCTCCCGTAACCTTACTGCTGGCTTTCCCAAGCAAAGATTTCAGCTTGTAAACTCCTTTCCTAGACTTTTCCACCGCAGGAATTTTCAATAGCGCCAAATTTAAAATGCAGCTTGATAATTCGCGTGAAATGATGACAATAAAATATATCAATCGTGAGGGTAGTCATGCCCAAGTGGCACGTAAGAGCAAGGTGCGGGGAAAGAAAAGGAGAGCTCTTTTCTTCCTCCACCCCACACGGCTTCGTCGCTCACTTGCACGTTCTCTTGCCACTAGAAATGGAGATGATGCCCGTGCATAACATTTCTTAGTAGTCGTTGCGTTTGCTACTAGCTGAACCAGTTTGTGTTAGAATTCCGAAGGAAAATTCGAGCTATTTACACACCAAGCAACGTCCACTATGAGTCCACGTCTCTTTTATAACCCATCTCAACCAATCCTTACCAATAATCAACACTACGGCACTTACACGTGCCTGGCACACCAGAAAATCCTCACATGCGCGTGATACCCAATGTACGCTCCGATAGCGTCTTGTTTCTGTTACTCTCTTGTAAGGAATTGACATTGAGCATCTGAACTCTCGACAGACGCTGGAGTAATTTCGGGATTTATGACAAGGATGACGCAGGTTCGGTTGAAAACGTTAGAGGCTGTCAAAAGGAATTGGAAGGCCCAGGAAGGAGGCATGTACAACAAATTAAGACACGAACATGACTTTTTTGTTACGCGAGATCAAAAGTGATATGTGATGACTAATCTCGACCCCGAAGGACTTGCCGCTCGTGGCGGCGTTGGAGCTAAGAAGGTCAGACAAAAGAAAGGACATTTCTCTTCGAAGGGTCCAAAGCCGATCGCACTGGACACTTTTTCGAATTTGGAGCACTATTTCACATTTCCAGCACTCTTGAGTACTTTTTGGGCAGAATTTGAGCATTTTTTCGCTTTTTGGGCAATATTTAAGCACTGGGATTGCTTTAGAAACTATGCTGACTTAACGATTGAAGAGCTTGACTGAATCGATCTTGGGTTTTTATCTTAATAAAGAGTTTTTGCTCGAAAAACATATCACTTCTATGGTCTCCTATTAGAAAATCGAGGGTCAAAGCTTTGATAAAACTAAGAATATTTTATGAACATCTGCTAGGAAATAATTAAAAACTACAAGCAAATTTCGAGCACTATCTGAGTACTTTTTTGCCATGTTTTGAGCACTTTTTGGCGCATTTTCCAGTTCAATCGGGACATGCCTGTCACCAATCTAAGTGTTACCTGTTACCCCACCCTCACCATCTACAGACAACAAGCCATCTCCAGACTAGAATAACAACAAGCTTTATTTACATGACTGTAACAGTTTAATTCTTAATTATTTAATTAATTAAAATAATTTTGAAATAAGGCAAGAGAAAAAGTTCAGTCATCACTTATTTTTAACCATTCTTAAGAGTAGTTATTTCAGAGCCCAATTTGTCTCTCAGTTTAAAGCATGATAAGATGAAAGAAATTAATTGAGTGTTATAAAATAAGTCAGTAGAATGGCTCTGATGCATCTTTATGCAGACTTGCAATTTTCACCACCAAGCCTCTTTTGTGAACAAAATTCTGCTCATGCGTACTGTTTTGCAATTCATATATGGAAGACTTCTTAAGGTTTATTGTCGGCAAAACGTGGCTTGATGCTTAAATTTATTCGTCTGACGTAAACATGCATAAGGGCAATTCATTGGATTTGATTACAAGGTCTTATTTGATAGTAGTCATAGAAATGGGGCTTTAGAAACTGTTTTAGACATTGAAGGTCATGTTTCTTGTCGACGAATAGCTTAAGCAATTTAATAACAAATGAGTTTCATCTTCAGTTTTGTTACAGTTGCAGTGACTACATAAACTTTCGTCACGAGGTATATTGTCGTACCTACTTGTTTCCACCCTTAAAGTTTGTGACTGATAAATGTCATCTTGTTTGAGGGTGTGCAATACTCACTGCTTGTTCAAGTCGTGAATTTGTATCGTGATTCCGATTGCTACAACTTGCACGAGTGGTACAAATCGCGATCGTGAGTAAAGCCTTTAGTGCATTTGTGCGATTCGTACAAGTGGTGAATAGGATAAATTTCAGTGAAATAATATAAAGTGTTACTAAACGTTAAACCCTATCTCATTATAGCGACCCTTAGAATAAGAGTTGGCAGAGAGAGAGCCGTTTTCAAGTCGGTAACGACTCATTCGAGTCGTGCAACTTCTTAAACTACATCTCATCTGGGACACAAACATGTGTATTGTAAGACGCAAGTGTCCTGTTATTTACAAGTGAATATTCCTCGAGAAACAACTAATAAATGTTTCCTCCTAACAAGAAGAAACTGTAAACAATTAGTTATAACTCTGACATCAGGAGACGGTCTAAAAGGTATTAAAATCATTGTAACAAATAACCTCAAATGAACTTGAGTTGAAAAGTTATGATAACTGACAACTGTATGTGGGTTATTTCAAAATGCTTCTCTTATTGTATTTAGGTATCAGAAACTCAGTTATTTAAACCTAGTATATATTTGACATTTTTACTGTTGTAATGAACAAATCAGTCCCACGTTTATTATTTAATTAACAAAAATTCGACTTTATCCTGTATTTGCAAGGACAAACACGAGGGAGTTGGGGAAAAGGACCATCGCTTCTACTGTCCTTTCCATGACCTCAACTTGCGAATATCCAAGGTCACGTTGTCTCCAATAAGCATAAATGGCGCCCACTGCGTCACCTCGGAAAAACCGTTTTCTCTCATCCACTTCATGGCCTGTTGAAGGGATTCACTGGCGCTTTTCCCACGAACAAGACTCTCATAGAAACGACTCATGAACTGCTCTGTTGCTTCATCTTCTATGGCCCACAGTGCCGCCAACACTGAGCGTGCACCAGATCCTAAAAACGCGCGAGCAATTCCAACAACTCCCTCGGCACTGATCTGTCCTTTTGCACTGTGACAGCAGCTAAGGACCACCAGTTTGGCCCGCAGTTGAACTTTCGAAATGTTCTCCATAGTCAATAAGTAGTCTTCTTCTTGAGGTCTCCTATCAGTGAGGGGTGGAGGAGCAAGAATAATTTCACCTCTTTCAGCATTACCGTGACAAGCAAAATGTATCAGAGACACAGAATGAATGTTTTGAAGGACCGCCTGTTTTGTAGCTTGTTTTCCGAGCAGAGGTTGAGTACCGAACAGTTTTCCAATCATCTTTGCTTCCATATTTGCAAAAGACAGCCTCGATATCTGCTGAAGAATTCCCTTGTACAACACGTCACCAACATGAGGGTCCCCCACTATCAGCACACCAGTCTGACTGTGATAGTCTGGCGGACTGTCCTGAATAAGCTTTAGAGTCGTCAAAGAGGGAACGATGCGGATCCTGAAAGACTCTGCTAAATACTTTCCACTTTCTTCTTCTAGCGCTGCAAATGGAACTTTGTAAAAGAGGCGATCAGGAACAATGATGATTTCAGGCTCATTAAGATAGTCGGCTACAGGAGCAATGACCATTTTGTAGACATAAGCAGGAGTAAGCTCGGGTTGCTGGTTTTCATTCTCATCTTCTTCTACAATTGGACGTTCACACCCCTGCTCCGAGTAAGCGCTTGAGGGAAACCAGGATCGATCCTCGCACTGTTCAGGAGCTAAAAAAAGTACTTCTCTGTAAATTTCGCGACAAAGCAAGTCAGCCACTCTGCTTACTGATCCAAAAACATCATTGACCCTAATTTGCCGGAAAATTAAAGGGTTTTCTGCTTGAACAACCCACAAATTTATCAGTTGTCCAAAGTATGAAATATAAAGACAAGCACAGTTGGATTCTTTCTTGACGATACTTTTAACATCATACCATGTTTGTAGACTGACTGGTATTTCGTTTTCTACAGAGTACCGAGCTGACATTAAGTCTGTAAGGGCCCTAGCTCGCCCAAATTCTTCTATGTTAAAAGCCTCGTTTGGGAAGTCAGCACAAAGAAATTGACGGAGCTGTCGGTAGTTACTAACCATTCGGTCAAAATACGATATCTTGAATTTATCATGCACTTGGAGACGTCGAATACCTTCTACCTTATTCAAACTGACAAAGGCATTTGATTTACCTTCAGCTAAGTTGCCTTCTTCAAACATACAAGCTGAAAGAAGAAAGTGACAAAGTGACTCGTGTTCGATGTTCCAATACTTTCCCTTCAATGCAAGGGCTTTTTCCATGCATTCTTTAGCCTTGACATATTCACCGAGCGAACAAAACAGACATCCTAGGCTTAGATAGCAATTGCGTTCTATTTCCCTGTCGCCGATTTCCTCTGAGATTGCAAGTGCTTTTTCATAATGTTCTTTAGCCTTGACACATTCATCAAGAGAACGGAAGAGATCTCCTAGGTTTCGACAGCAAGTGGCTTCTATTCCCCTGTCGCCAATTGTCTCTGCGATTGCAAGTCCTTTTTTGGAAAGTTCTTTAGCCTTGACATATTCACCGAGATCCTTAAAGATAAATCCTACGGTTACATAGCATGTGGCTTCTGTTTTCCTGTCGCCAATTTTCTCTGCGATTGCAAGTCCTTTTTCGTAATGTTCTTTAGCCTTGACATATTCACTAAGTGAGGCAAAGATATGTCCTAGGTTTACATAGCTTGTGGCTTCTGTTTCCCTGTCGCCAATTTTCTCTGCGATTGCAAGTCCTTTTTCGTAATGTTCTTTAGCCTCGACATATTCACCGAGATGCTCAAAGATACGTCCTAGGAGTGCATAGCATTTGGTTTCTGTTTCCCTGTCGCCAATTTTCTCTGCGATTGCAAGTCCTTTTTCGGAATGTTCTATAGCCTTGACATATTCACTAAATGAATCAAAGATATGTCCTAGGTTAAAATAGCCTATGGCTTCTGTTTCCCTGTCGCCAATTTTCTCTGCGATTGCAAGTCCTTTTTCGGAATGTTCTTTAGCCTTGACATATTCACCGAGATGTTTAAAGATAAGTCCTAGGTTTAAATAGCACTTAACTTCTGTTTCCCTGT
>OZ037778.1:49231850-49289350 GCA_964035525.1 Porites cylindrica
TATTCTCTGTCTAAGTTATCTTTCCGTCATACTTGGAACTCTAAAAGAAAGATATAAAATGATTTTATCGAAAGGGAAAACAAGGAAACCAAAATTTTTGGTCATAATTCCACAATTTTTCAAGTTGCAATCTGTTTCTATCCTGGCTTTCGAAAGAAGTTAAGTTATAGTTAAGGCAAAGTAGTCGAGTAATTTTTAATTAAACTGAACCATTATTTCAAGGCCTTCTTTTATTCCCAAGTGTTTTAGGGTGTAATACCAAAGCTGACATAGCTTCTTAAGTCGTTATTTTGCCATTTTTTATAGGGATCTTATTCTTATAGAGATCTTATGCTTGCAAGTGACTGAAAAGGTCATTAGCTTCTTCATTTTACTTTCCTGGGTGGACGTGTGAGCTTCCTAATTTACCAACTTGACACGAGCTGTGCTCCTTCTTTTTAGCCGTGGAACGAGCGTGAAATAATGTGTGCCGTCATGATTTACGAATGTTTCAGTTGTCGGAAACACAATATAACGAATGTTACAGTTGTTGGTGTACAATGGACTCTTGTAGCCGCGTTTTAAAGATATTTTTGGAATTTTCGGTATCCCTCTACAGTCGTTTTAGCTTCCTTCCTTTCCTAGATGCTTCAATTGAAGGTAACGTAAAGAAAACTGCTGTGGAAAGAACACGCGAATGAAGCGTGGTTTTGTGAAAAATTCCTTCGAGAACGCCCCTTGGTCAGAAAGGTAAACAACTGCACTTCACGCAAGCGCAATTAAACCGGAACAAGGATTTTTGCGGTTCCGGTTTTGGATTCTTCCAGAGCGTCCGTTGCCGGTTCCTCGGACAAGGGTAACGAAGGCTCAAAACGATATTAGCGTCAAAAGCAAGTATCGGGTAAGATCGATCCGCTTGTCTTTTGAAAATTTTATTTTTGATTTCGATAATGCCCCTTATTTCAAAATGGCGTCAAATTTTGTTATTCGTTTGTCTTTATAATAATTGTCCCTCGATGCCCGACTTCAAGGTAAAAATTGCTTTTGAATTCTGTAAGGTGTAATCGAGGCAAAGAGTTTAAAACACGAGGTGAGCCAGCGTTTCAAACTTGATACATAAAACGCGATAACACGAAGTGCAAATGACTGATGTTGCTCTATTCATACTTTAAATAATCCTTAGCTTTTTTATTTCTATTTTACCCAAGAAAAACGGAGCTACAAACACACTTGTCCTTATTTAATGGCATTTAACATTAATTTTCGTTCCGCGTCAAAGGCAAGAAAAAATTGCCGCATGTAAGAGAATCCAAGACAGTCTTGGATTCTGGATTCCACAGCGCGGATTCCGGATTTCAGGTACTGGATTCTAGTTTTTGTAAGTGGTACTTGGATTCTAAATTCCAATCGTTAGTGGTTAGATTCCGCAAGTAAAACTTTCCCGGATGCCGGAATCCACATTTCGTTACACTGAGTGAAAAAAAGCATACAATATTCTTCTCTGACTTTATCCTCCTCTAATAATTAGATACTTACATAGGTCACAGGTGTTGACCGCAACCAAAGTGAATCACTTTTACTAAAAGTTGGATTTGCGTGGAGCAAGTTTAATGTAGATAAGTGTATTTTTATGAAAAGCTTAATTTACTAAAACGTTCGCCACTTAACAAAAGTAAAGAAATAACATACAAGGATGCATCACTCAATTTCAAGAGTACATATCCCCCGGCCATTTCATGTAAGGCTAACCCCATACAGGCCGGCGGCAATTCGACGAAAAACGAGTCCCTCCAAGAAGGGGAAGGGGGAACACTAAGCTATTGACGAAATGGTTGTTTGGGCTACAAACTAAAGAAATCTCGCTGCGTCGCATATTCACCGATCAAGGCACCTTGAGTCGTGTCTGTTCATGATTTCTCTCACGTTTATTAAAGTCTGAGGGGCAGACAAGTCAAATCGTCAAGGATTAAAAGCCTTAAATTAGTTGCAATCTGTTTCCTGACCTGTAGAGGTAATTCTTTCAGTCATTTTTTTGTTCCATCGTCATGCGTGGAAGAAGTGACAAATGTTTTGCATTTTTCTGGAGCAATCGAGATGGATTCTTTTTTTTTCTACCTGGTCTTTCATTCAAGTTTGATGCTCTGTAAATTTTTACCCAACCTTCCGACAGAGAGGGGGTAAACTTTTGGGAGAGGGGTGATGAAGAATAAAGAATGAAGAAACTTCACCTTATATTATTGGTGCATTTACGGAACTCAAAGCCTTTACAAATGTTATGCCTCCATTAGATTTGGAGTAATGTCTGATTCAATATGACTTACCGGATGTGGTCACTATAGCAGCTGATCTTTTTAAAAACCTCTCGTCAGTGTAGCAGTGTGTCTTCCCTACTAGCAGAATTAACCGAAAAGGAGAATCTGCTAGCAGGGAACAGCGTATCACAAACTATAAGGCACGTCTAAGATCTGGATCTTGATATTGCTGTGGGTGAGTTAAGTAGAGGATATTACTTGGCCGCGCGGACATACAAAATTTCTCTTCGAGTGTTGAAAAATATTTCACGAGTGGGAGTAGCGAACGAGTGAAATATTTTTTCAACAAGAGAAGAGAAATTTCGTATCTCCAAGCAGACATGTTCTATTTATTATATAAACATCAATGAAATACCAAACCATGAAATTTCTCTTCTCTTGTTGAAAGTATATTTCACTCGTTCACTACGCTCACTCGTGAAGTGTTTTTCAACAACTCGAAGAGAAACTTCGTATCTTCGCCCGGCCATGTGATATACTATATTTCTTTCTTTCTATTACTCTGCTCCATAAAGAAAATTCTTCCAAGTGGTCAGGGTTTCCATAATAAACATTTCAAAATCCCATAAAAAAAATTCATTTTTCGGTTTCGAAAATGTTTAGCCAACTGGTCCTTGAAAGAAGCTAGTGATAGCAACTCAACCATGTTTTGCGGCAGGCTGTTCCATAAAATCTTGTATAATTTCATTGACAAAAACCTTATCAAAGACAGTGGCTTAATGGAAAGCAAAGAGGCCCTGGAGCGTCAGTGTAAAACGGATAAAATTAAGAAAGGTTCTTGTTTTTAAAATTGTCTAAAATCTTTCCGAACGCCAGTCGATTACAATTCATTTTTAGCTGACCGCACGTTAAGTAGAGATAGAGAGATATTTTTAAAAGATTTTAAAATATGTTAGAAAAATTTGTAAACGTAACATACTTCATCATTTTCTCATCAAGGAAAACACTACAACACCCATCTCGATGGGATCAAAGAAAAAATTACTCAACACATGAACTCAAGCAGGGCTGGTGGGAGTAGCGCTCGAGTGCTGTAGTTTTCTGGTGGGGGACCCGCGAAAAGATTGAGAGGGAATTTCCCCCGCGCGCTCCAGCGCTAAGAAGGTACTTCAATCCCGCCAGCTGCGAAGGCTACACGAACTCAGCCCATCCAATTTGTTTATATTTTGTTGCGATTCTCTGTCACTGAACGAAACAAAATAACGCTTCTAGTAAAACAAAAGTAAAGACAGCGTTAGTAGTACTTACCAAAACACCTTCTTTCCTGCAAGTGAAGCACGATTGAACCTTGTCCTTAATATACTGAGATACTGAAAGTCTTTCTACGTTATCATAGGGCTATTTCTTTACATTGAGAAGCCTATTTCGTATTTTTTCAGTTTCACTGACTTATTTTGATTTACATAGAAAGGAAACCAGAAATAAAATGGAAAACTGAACAAAACGATATACAGTGTGAAATCTATTATTTTTAAACAAGGGATAAAATTAAAATGTAACTTGTCTATGACAGAAAAATAGCTGATTGGAAATATCGCGAGTCTAATACTAACTTAAGGTAATTATAGCACTAAGGAGATGCTTACTTGCAAACATCCTTTAATTTTGTAGGGCTTTTCGTGATGAGTTGCGGCAGGTGTGGTTTTTTGGTTTCGCCTTGGCTTTTTCTTTCATTGCTGTAACGTGGCCCAAAATGGCAAACAGGCCGAACAAACAACCGAAAGAAACTAGAATTTATAGAAAATACGTTCGTTCTATGGAAGACTCGAAAACAAAAACCCTTTCCAGTATACGCTGGCTTAGTGTAAGGGCCCATAATATTTTTCTTCTTCTCTTTTTGTTTCGCATAGCTTTCACTACCAGAGCCGTCACCAGTTCAAAAATAGCAAACAACTCTAAAGAAAGATCGGATGCACATGTTTTGCAATTCCATACCTCAACAGTGGTAAATTAAAATGGTGTTGGAACCCGTTCCGCCCTTTCTTTTTTTTTTTTTTTTTTTTTTTTTTTTTTTTTGTTTCCTTTTTTTTTATGCTGCATTAGTATAGTGTTCTGCAAAAATCATGGGAGTCTAACTTAGACTGGATTTATAAGAGACTCACTGGGCCTCCAAATCAGTTTATAGAGTGTGTTATTTTAAGACTAAATAGCAGTGGCGGATCCAGGGGAGGCCCCCCCCGGGCCCCTCTTATTGTTAGACCAAACTGAGGCCGTCAGGGCCGAAAAAATTTTGGGGGGAGACTGGGCAACCCTCCCCCCCCCCCCCTCCCCCTTCCAGTATTTTAGTCTTGGCTCTAACCTTTCTTAACTTTGTCAACAGAAAACAAGTACTGTTAATGAAATAACTCTCAAATCAAAGAAGATGTACAATTTTCTCTCAGCCAGAATTATAGTCCGCGTAACTGGCGGGATTGTTGTACCCAAGGTTACTTTCTTGGCAGCGGAGCCGCCACGCGAGGCGAGAGAAGAGGAGCCTCCAAGCGAGGCGAGAGCAGCAGAGCCGCGAGAGATTTTAATTTGACTTGCCCCCAATCTTCACACGGCTCCGCCGCCAAATTACTACAGCACTCGCCTCCTAATCCCGCCAGCTACGCAGGCTACCGGAATCAACAAATAAGATTGAACTAACAACTTACCTTTAGGCTTTGATAGATTGTGCTTTCAAAAGTAGTTTTTCTTAAATGATGCCAATAATTATGCTAGTTTTTGTAAATTATGCTTGTTTTAGCAATACACCTCAATAACTAAGCAACAAGCAAGTAAATGGGAAACAAATCTACCCTGGTTACATCTAGAAACTTTACTAGTGAATAATTTATTGTAAAAAGTGTTTGCAGTGATTGATGAATGCAGAAAGATAAACCATTGAAACAACAAAACTGTCCGGACAACTATAAAAACTCAAACAACTGGCGACCAACACGGGGACTCCATCTCGGGTAGCCGAGCTGATGCACATGCGTTCAGTCCTGCGGAAAAAGACCAGGGTCACTTCCCCCATGAATGTGACAATTAGCGGACAAAAAATTGATTTTGTTACTTAAACTTCAGAGGCACCCAACGACGATTTCCCCCTGATATAATGGCATTGAAAACACTATCCAGAGTACTTTTAGATCTCTCAGAACTGCATTCTAAGCGGAGCTATAAAATTTGTATGTGTTAGGTCATCTAATGGGAACTTGAGACAAGGGCTTCAGTATTATTTTCCCGAAAATTTTAGATGCAATGTACACTGAATTTAACGTATTACGAAACCGACAATTTTTCTGTTTCGCCTCTCCATCACATTTTTGGATCCGAAAATTTTAGGTTTCCTTTTTTCTGTCAAAATAACCTAACTTGGGAAACAAAATGTGAAAAATTTAACTTCCGAAATTCATAGGGAATTTATTGTGATTTCTTGCCAAGACTAAGCTCGCGAATGTCGCAACGAAATTACCATAAGAAATTTTAAAAATGCCAGTTGTTTTGAAATTATGCAAATTTGTGACATACTATTGTATAAAAGGATCAAAATAGTGAGTGGTGGGTAAAACTCAGACAAGACAAAAGACCTTGAGATAAAGGCTTGTAAAAAAAACCATGATTTGGTCGCATTGATAGTTGGAATTATTTAGAACTAAGGGGTGCGGAAGAATCAGTAGGCCTTAGTCAGTTTCTAGACTTTCAAAAACGTCCTTCGTGAGGTCGATTTGTGGCAAGTCTAGTCAGTTTCGAAAGTTTCTTGCCTGTGCTTGAGTCTCAATTAGGCCGAAATTTCATCTCCACGTGTTCCAGGGAATACCACTGGCCACTAAATGAATGCCACACGACGCCACGTGGGTGAGAGCCTCCTTGCTACAAACCATTGAGATTAGAGCAATGGCACTTATTGTACCACCATCCTCCTCTGTGCAAAACCGCACAATTTGCTCCAAAATTCACATCATTGTCTTTATCCTGCGTCGTAAATATCATGTTTCTAAAGAAACAAAGATTATGGGTGAAAGACAATTCTCCTTGCAACAAAAACTACTCAGATATTAAGGTGACTCGACCCAGTATTTTTGTAGGCACACGCACTTTCCATCTCTTAGAATTGATCTTTATCGTGACAATTATTTATTGTGGTTGATCAAACTCACTTTTCATTATTCAAGAAGACTCGTAGTAAACTAAAAAAGGCGTTTTCAAGTTTAAATTTGATTCTTTTTGAAAGCAAAACATCGATCTGTTTTGGACAATCGACTGGGCACTTGACTGGCCCGGGTCCGATTCCTGGCCGGATCAACACTCAGTCGGGGTACTTTTACTCTATAAGGGAAAACCGGAAATTCCGATTGGAAATTTCAATGGCATTAATGTTTTTCGAGAGAGTGCAGATTTTTAGAGTACGTGATCTTGGAGAAGAAAGGCAGGAGACATCTATTACTCAACACTAAGATACCAACCGACCCGCGAAAATGCAGTTTTGTACCTTCTGTTACGAAACTTAATGGCTGTTGAACGATTTAAACTGTATCCTTTTTCCTGCGTACTTACTTAGCTGGCCTATCACACACGACCATCGAGTCACCCACGGTGCCATTATATCCTGCAATCGTAGGTCGATAGTTGTCGTCCGCGTCAGCTACAGAGAATGTCGTGTACTCGGCATATTTTCGGACACCATCGTAATCCTCCTAATCAACTCGGAGCATCATAGTAGCATTTGCAGTTAGACGGTGAAGATTATCATTCCCCAACCAGAACTCCCCGCTCAGATTTCCAAATCCCACTCTGTAGTCTTCCCATCCTAAATAGAAGTCCACTGATCCATCCATTCGTCTTTGAAAGACTGTCCATCCACCGCCCTCAGTTGTCATGTCACACAGCACTTGAATGGGTCCTCTGTTGTCTGGGTAAACTAAGTACACTCCATCAGTCGTGGAACCATTTAAGTAAAGGTCTTGACAATGTCTTGGGCGAAAGCATTCTGCATATAAAAAAAGGAGCTGCTGAAGTCAGCAACAAATTTCCCATTTTAATTACCTGGCAACTGAACGGATTTGGTCCATGGCTCTTGCGGTAGTATTACTGACCTTAAAATGACTACAGAACGAAAACGACTGCTACGCAGGCTCTACTCTGGCACCGTTTTCGTTACCGAAAACACCATTTTAGAGGGACACAAACTTTTTGCTAGCCAAAATGAGACAACATTATATGGCTGTAATGATGTTTATGATTTTGGGGGGGATCACTTGATTTTTAGGAGAACAAAGGGGGGATCAGTCGTAACTGAGAACCCAATAGGGGGGATCACCGAAAACTCTGGAAGGTTTCAGAGGAGGAACCACTCAAATTTTCTTGGAAAATAAAGACATGGGGGGGATCGCGAAAGTCACCTTATGTTATCAGGAGGGATCACTTCTGTGAAGTAACATTCAAAGGGGATGTAGATGTTAGATGTAGAAATATTCATGTATTTTAATTTGTTAAACATGGGCTTTTAAGAAGAACAGATACTTTATTTCAAAGTTATTTGATAAAACTACCCTGGGTAAATAGAGTTTTCACTCGCTCGCTCGATCAAACTGAAAAAAATGAAAAGATGTGAAATCAAGATTTTTATGGACACCTTACCTGAACCTATACATTTACAGAAATGCTTGGCATCATCTTCGTAGTCGGGAACGCATATCTCATCCTTTGCACAGGGTGATTTTCTTTCACAGATAAACGAGACTTTATTTTTAAAAAAACAGGTCTCCTTTTGTCTTCTTTTCGATCGAGGAGGAGAAAAGAAGACTCTGCCTGAATCGACGCCAAGCCTGAGAGCAAGCTCACCATAAATGGAGAGCTTGCTAGCATTTTGGACTGGTTATTAGTCAATCTTGTTTTCTCTCGTCAAACTGGGTTTTCGAGTGCGAGAAAGCACTGGCTCTAAGAGAGCCCACTGTACCAAGCACACAGCAATCACTCACTGGCCTTGTTTTTTAAAAAACTGTATTTACGCAAAATGCAGGGCACGCTCGACAAAGGCCTTATTCGATTCCTGCAGAATCTTTCTCGAGTACGCCAAAATGGAACAAGAGAAAGAAAGGCTCTTCTGGAAGGGTAGGAGTTTTAGGGTAGCAACTAGAGGGCCCGGGCCGGGTCAGTGGACGGAAATATAGATTTGCACCACATTTGCCCAGGGTAAATATGTTGCAAAAAAAGGCGAGCTAGTTTGTCTTCTGCTACTTGGGGTCTTTGACCGATCATGTTATGTTTCATTTCACAAGGACCAGTAGACTCTTAGTTTATGATTATCTTAGTGAAGTCGGTAGAGTACCTAAGTCAGCTAGACAGAATTCGAAGCAACCGCACTTGAAGTTTATTTATATTTAGAACCTCTCGACCGGTGACTTAAATTTCACGTTGTTGCAAAGAATTTTGTCTAAGATTTGATGTATTGAGGTGTTTGACCAAAATGTTCTCTTCTCCTCACTCTGGGTAATCCATATTGCCCGAATTTTTTTAATACCAACCATATTGCAGAGGGACTAAGTTGGTGTAGCAAAGTTTCTGCCAGTGTAATTATCTTACGATTTACGTTCGCATTTTGTGCTATTGTGATTTGATCCATGTTTCCTATCTAAATGTAAGTCTACCAAAAAATATTTCATTAATCCGCCTCTCTATTCACTGACCTGTATTCCTCTATATATTGCTCCATCTTCGTAAATGAAATTCTGATGGCCCACAAATCTATCTCCGTGATTAAGCTGACAAACGGACATCTCCATCCCTGGGATCGGAACTAAATTGTAGGATAAACATCGGCTATCAGTCACACATTCAATTTGACAAAATATTTCTGATGTCACATTCAACTCTTTGACGAAGCTTCCGTTGAGTCTTCGCCCGTCAATCTTTTTTGCGAAATTACGGAACTTTAAGTCTGGATCTGATAAGAAATTCTTAGATTCGTGGAGCGCAATACTTGCAGAGGATGTTAATATAACTAGCCACAAGCCCACCATTTTCTCTGTGGTTTGAAACATTATCAATAGACTGAAAAAAGCCTCTGTTGAGAGTGAAAGAAATTCGGCTTGATCTTATGAATAATTCAGAAGCAGCCGATAAAGATCCCCATCGTAATTATGTTTACGCACATACCATGGTTACCTTTTGTTATCATTCATGCCTAAAATTCCACTGAACATTACTTATCCGCAGTTAGCCTTCAGTCTGCATTAAAAGGTAACTGACAGACCCAATTCTTGAGCTTGATCTTCCCTAGTGTTGCCACCTAAACATCCCAGGCGTCACAATTCCATAATATCTAACATTATTATGGCAAGTTTTTATTATTATTATTATTATTTTTAACTGAAAACAATTTTTTCATTGAAGATCTCACAGCAGGATATACCGTAATTTACAAAGTTTAACTCAAAACACAAGAACAAGTGATGGAACACCTTTTTAAAATGCTCTAAAAAAGGCTGTTAAAAGGTTTGAATCTTCGGATAAAATGAGAATTTCTATTATTCTGCTGTCTTGTCGCTTGTGTGTTTAATTAAGCGGCAAGACATATACCAAGTAAAGGTAAATATTTAAAACACGAGAATACAGGTGAAAAGATAAAACAGAGGAAAGCAAGGGGAAACTGGACTGAAAATGTGTTCAGCATCTATGCAAATTTACTGGAACGAAAGAAAGCGTTTGCATGAGAAAAGAGTTCAATTCCCACAGGATTGGTTTGGAACACCAACATGGTAGCCGTTTCACTGTTTTGGAACACCAATATGGCCGCCATGACGTCATGTAAAAACGCTCTATCAGTTTTTTGGATTTCTGCGGTCGAGAGTTGATGTCCCCAGCGTTTTCTTTGGCGTTACCCCGCTGACCAAAAAGCCAGAAGGCTCTGGGTACGAGATTGAGGATAGGGCAAATGAATCACTTTTGTAGCGGGATCTTTGATTTTTAATGCACCTAGCGGAGAAGAAAAACATTCCATGAATCAAGCAACATCAAAGTCTTCTCAGTTCTCTCCCGTCACATGCAGTAAACAGGTGCACTTTATTTGCTCAATAAAAAATGTCTGTTGTGAAAGGTTTGAAGCCAGGAGTCATTTCATAATTAGGTTGAGCCTGATCGTCCGGGTGAACGTAGTCCTGAACAGGACTGTTGTTGTTGGCAGTGACTGACGTTTCGACAAACTGTGCAGTAGTCATCTTCAGAGTCAAAGTGTGTTTTATCACGTCAGTTGATGGTATTTAATTCTGGTTATTGCCCTCATTGGTCAATAAAGTCGCGTTGTTATTGGTCTTCTGCTAGTTAAGCCGTTACGTTTACTTATTGGCTATGAAGACTAATGGTGTCATTGGTGCGTTTCGATCCGTCTACTGTCACAGTTAAACGGTCGTGTATTGTTAGTCAAATTGTCGGTTGTCCAGTCATTCCCTCGTAGTTAGTATTGCTTGAGTCCGCCAATAAGTCGTTTGTACGGTGCCGGTAACTGTTTAACTGTGACAATAGACCGATCGAAACGCACCAATGACATGAAGTGGCTTCATAGCCAATAAATCACTGCTTAACTGACAGACGACAGATAACATCGTGACTTAATCGTCCTAAGGTTGAGTTTCTGGCTGAAAGTCCAAAATGACTTCAGTTGAACGAAAGCTAATGAGTCTAGTTTCCTATGTTAAGTGTTTCCGTCGTGATTCTCGTTCTCTCATTAGCCCAGAGCTATTGTCCATTTAACAATTATTCCAGTAGTGCCTGCTGGATATGAAGGTGCTGTAGCCTTAATTAGGCCGAAATTTCATCTCTGCGTGTTTAAAGGAATACCCAAGGCCTTTCAATGAAGACCACGCGACGCCTTGTGCGTGTAAACCTCCTTGGTACAAACCATTAAGATTAGCGCAATGGCACTTATTGTACCACCATCCTCCTTTGTACGAAACCGCACAATTTGCTCTAGAATTCACATCATTGTCTCTATCTTGCGTTGTAAACATCATGTTCCTAAAGAAATAAAGATGATTGTTACAATTCTCATTACAAAATCAGCAACCGCGATATTATATCCATTCTGATTTATGATTCATTACACTGTAAAACTCATACAAAACTAACACAAGTTTTTAACGTTAAAATTTACTTTTTCGTATGAAAAGCAACTTCTCGAGCTGGTCTGTATGCATGACTGTGCTGCGGTAGACCCTAGTTCGATTCTCGGCCGGACCAACACTTTGTTGGAGTCTTCAAATAATTGAGGAAAGGAGGCGAAAGAGCTATATCTTTGCTCGACTTTCAAAAATAGGTACACCCTCCAGTCTTCTCAGAAAAGGACTAATACTAAACTTGTAGGTCCTGTCACAGTATTTTCATTAAATCTAACTTTATATGGGACCCAGAAGAGGCACGATGGGTCAATAATGATTCTCTGACAGCGACCACTCATCAAACCCATTGATCTTGGTATAGATTAAATGGATAATTTGTTAGCAGAGATCTCACATACAGTTGTAACCTCTCGATCTTTTTTCAGGTGCTGCAATAGCTCGCTATAAACAGCATAGCTGTATAAGAAGCCAGTGGCGGATCCGGACTCTCAGATAAGGGGGGGAGCAGTCATCCAGACCCTGAGATAGGGGGGGCGGTCTGAAAAAAATTTTTTTCGGCCCTTCGGGCCTCATTTTGGTCTAAAAATAAGAGGGGCCTCCCCCCCGGCCCCTCCCCTTGATCCGCCACTGGAAGCGTTGTATGAGCTTCTATCAGTTCACCGACGTACTGAATTCCCGTTCTTCGTTTAAAAGTTTTAAACGAGTTCAGTGAGTTCGACTGAACTCTCTCTCCTAGGGTTGAATTTTAAAAGCAAAATCCAAGTTTAAAAGGAAAAGAGAAATTTGAAGTCGTTTGCTGCGTTACTCCACGACTGCAAAGAAATGTTCCATAAAGCGTGCTACAGGTGCAAAGTTGCTAGCTGGTTCCATAAGTGACATATATAACGAACATAATCTTAGTCATTAGGGAGGGAGGGGGTTATTGCGGTTGTTGTCATATTCATAAAGACGTTTGTTATCAACATGGTCATAATCGTTAGAAAATGATCGGTCGTTTTCTTATGATTATATATACGATTATGTTTGTCATACACTCCGTCATTGTGTGTCGTAATCACAATAACGGATGTTCTTTCATTGAATTTTGGCCAATGAGCGCCCTATAGTTCCAGTAACTTGCAGTTCATACCATTCCAAGATGGCATCTAACTTGCCTCGAAGATTGGCTTTACCGAGAAGCGCCTTTGATTTTCCCCGTTTTGTCTTAGGTGGGGTTATAATGTAATGGCGATAAAATTTCTGATTAGATGTAGTTGATGCGAGAAAAGCCCATCAATATTGCAATTTTTCTGTAGGTGTGTATCCATTTTTAAGGGAAAATTAGTATGAGGAAACAGGGCATTTGCACCCTAGTTTCATAATAATACTATGAATGCTCGTTGAAAACTGTGTTTAGTCTGTGCTCTGCTTTGCTAGACATAGGGAGCAGGGAAGCGAGTTTTCGCCTTCGAAGGCGGCAGCGCGAACTTCTCTTATTCAGCACTCAATAAAAGCTCTCTATCCGCGAAAATGTAGCTTGATTTTCAGACGGTCCAGGTCGCTCGCGGTTACTCATTCCCTAGAGAATCTCAAATTTTAAAAAAAAATCTTTCTAGCGGTTTCGCTTATTTGTTAAAGTAGATCAAAAGGTTCACAAAACCTCTAAACAGAGCGCCTCGATAGATACTCTGAATAAAATCCTTCCTTCTAGCAATCAGTTAGAGCTATCTCCATGATCTCTACGTATCTCTCACACACGTTTTTAAAAAGATTGAAACTACTATGAGGTGAAATTGCATTTCAAAAGCGCTTTGTTTTCTACAAATAACGGTCGAACATCAAGATTGTCCATTTCTTACTGTATTTCTAACCATAAAAACTTCATCCCAAATTATCTCGATAATGCTCTTATAGATTTCGCTTACACTTCGCCAACATATATCGAGGCGGCTATTGGATGAAAGCGCTCCCGTTAACGATTTTGGAACAACAGTTCCCAGTGTCGAGAAATACGTCTGCAAGTAAAATAGGCAATGGCGTCATTTCTTTGCTATGTGAACTAGATGTCATTGCAACCCTGATCATAACAAATTTTCATCTTTATCTAATACAGCTGTGATGAAAATTTTCCAAATTTTGTAAAAAGGTGACGTAGTTTATGCTCAAACTTGGGAGGTATTAACCCTGAAAAAGCCTATCGAGCCACGTTAATAATATCCCTACGTACGTACTTAGCTGGCTTAGCACACACGACCATCGAGTCACCCGCGGTGCCATTATATCCGTCAATCGTCAGTCGATAGTTGTCATTGGCGTCAGCTACAGAGAATGTCGTGTACTCGGCATAGTTTCGGACACCATCGTAATCCTCCAAATCAACTCGGAGCATCATATCAGCATTTGCAGTCAGACGGTGAAGATTATCATTCCCTAACCAGAACTCCCCACTCGGATTTCCAAATCCCATTCTGTAGTCTTCCCATCCCAAGTAGAAGTCCACTGATCCATCCATTCGTCTTTGAAAGACTGTCCAGCCACCGCCCTCAGTTGTCATGTCACACAGCGCTTGAATGGGTCCTTCGTTGTCAGGGTAAACCAAGTACACTCCATTGGTCGTGGAACCATTTAAGTAAAGGTCTTGACAATGCCTTGGGCGAAAGCATTCTGGATAACACAACATGAGCTATTCACTGAAGCCATATAAAAGTTACTGTACAGATTTGGTTCTTTTGCAGTCGTTTTATTCGGCTCCAAAACAGCACTATAAATCACTAAGATACTGTAACCTAAGAACGCAACAGAGGACAAAAGGGAATCAATCCTCTTTTTACCCTCTATCAAATTGTACGAGAATTCATAATCCAAAATTATTCGAGTGAAGGGGTGAAGGGTGGAGATCACTGCACCCATAAATATCTTCTTTTTTTCTTTTTTTGGCTTTAAACTGAAAAAGCAATTCAAGTATTTCTACTGAGCTCTGCAAACGTTTTGTCTTGAAAAAAAGCTGTGAGGATTTACGTCTTTATTACATCCACTTTGAAATCACTGGTTATCCGTGCAATCTGATTGGCTCTCAGCCGTGTGATTTATTCCTAAATCGCACCATTTTTTGCTCTAAATCGCATCTGTTCCAAATCACGTCATTCATGTTCTAAATCGCATCATTTCTGTTTTAAATCGCACCATTTTTGTTCTATATCGCATCATTTCTGTTTCGAATACAAAATGAGATGTAAAAGCCTTTTTGTTTCGGCTTTTTAACAAACCGGCTACTCGACCAATAAAAATATTAGTACTGACTAAATTCTGCGATTTCAAAATGGATGTAATAAAGTGGTAATTGAACTTCAATTCGTGTCGTGCAATTTTGGTGTGAAATCATACTTGTGATTTCAAATCAAACTCGCGCTGCGTGCTCGTTCGATTTTGAAATCACGCGTATGATTTCAGACCAAATTGCACTCCACTCAGTTCAATTACCATTCTTGATTTTGCCTAATTGCATAAGTGCTGATTAGATAGGTAATGTTACTCCTGGGCACTGTCTTCAAGGACTGGGAGAACAGTTTAGATTAATCCAGATTTGTCTGGACGCCTTACCTAAACCTATACATTTGCAGAAATGCTTGGTATCATCTTCGTAGTCGGGAATGCATATCTCATCTTCGGCGCAAGGTGATTCTCTTTCACAGATGCTCTAAAAAAAAGGAAAAGCTTGAAGTTTTGCCTGTACCTGACTGAGTCAAGATCAGCAATAGAACTGTTTAGCTTGTAAGTTTTGTTGATAATGCTCTAAAGACAAGGGAACTGTTTCTTTCAAATTTCGTCTTATTCGCGTCCATATCTACGCATGATTTATGAAAAGACAAAGGGCCAAGTTTTCCTGGGACCTCTATTGGGAAAACAAAACATACAAGCTAAAGAGGTCTATAAAACGAAATTTTCCTGAAGGAACTGTAAGGATCCACTTGATATAAAGATCCCGGTTTGTAGCGGGGCAGCTCTCGCTCAACCATGGACCTTAATTCCCCTATAAAAGTCCCTGTTTCACTCTCGAGGTATTCTATACTAGCCCCAATTTTTTATTTTTTTAATACGATCCCCAGTGCAGGAGGAGTTCGGTGTAGCGAAACGTTTGCCAGTATAAAGATCTTGCACCTTTCGAACTTTATTACGTTCGTGAAAATGAAGCAGTTTGTGTTATTTTTCCTGGAATCCTGGCTTCCTAATCGTATATATAAGAGTATTTCAATATTGCATTACATCGCTTTATTACTGACCTGTATTCCCCTATATGTTGCTCCATCTTCGTCTGTGAAATTCTGATGGCCCACAAATCTATCTCCATGATTGGTCTGACAAACGGACATCTCCATGCCTAAGATCGAGAGTAAGTTGTAGGATAAACATCGGCCATCAGCCACACATTCAATTTGACAAAATATTTCTGATGTCACATTCGACTCTTTGACCAAGCTTCCATTGAGTCTTCTCCCGTCAATCTTTTTTGCGAAATTTCGGAACTTCAAGTCTGGATCTGATAAGAAATCCTTTCCATGGACCGCAATACTTGCAGAGGATGTTAATAAAACTAACCATAAGCCTTCCATCTTCTCTGTGGTATGAAATTTTAACGGACTGAGAAAAACGTTTCTGTTAAAAACTGAAAAAGTTTCTGCTTGATATAAATAATTCAGCAAGCAACCGGATAAAGTTCCACGTCGTAAGTCTATATGTTTACATGTATACCATGGTTACCTTTTGGGGTTGATGTTTTTAAGCAATATATTAGCGCAGTTTTATTGCAAGATAATGATTTTACCAGTTAAAGCTTTTGTTTTAGCCTGGGGTCAAGCATGTAAATCTTACCTTGAAAAGCTTCTCAAGCTTCAAAAGCGAGCTCTTCGCTTTATGTATTTTTCTGAGCAAAATCAGCATTCAATTCCTCCATTTATCGACGCTGGTGTTTTGCCCTTAAAATTTTTTGTATTATGAGCTTTTAGCTAACCTAATGTTTGAAATAAGCCACAGAAATGCTCCAAGTAACATTCAAGATCTTTTTCAAGATGCTTCTGATATTCATTCTTATAATACCCGATCCTCTACCTCTAATAACTTTTACACACAAAGTTCTAGACTCTCTCAGTTCAAGTGAATTCAATGTTTAGAAACGGAACAAAAATGGGGAATGAAATGCCTGTAACTTTAAGAAAACTTTCAAAAAATGCCTTTACGAGGAAAATAAAACTAACCCTTTTACAGATCCTCTCTTCAGAAGACTGATCTCCCAGAAATCTTTCAAAAAGTTAAGTTGAATTTATTTTCCTCTTAGTATGTAATAATTAATATCGTTTAGTGCATCAGTAGTCTCTTGTCATAACTGTGTTTTCATTTATTATTAGTATTCCGTTAGTTTATCAGTCGTCTCTAGTCGTTGTTTTCTATTTTAGTTTCTTTAGTTCTCTTGTTACTTTTAGTTGTATTTAGTGGTATTTATTTCCTGTAAACATGACCTGCCTAGATTAGCTTAGCTACCCGCGCACATGTTATAATTGCACTTTTACCTTAAGACACAATAAAAGAAAATGTATGTATGTATGTATGTATGTATGTATGTATGTATGTATGTATGTATGTGTGTATGTATGTATGTATGTAATTATGTCTGAAATTCCGCTGAATTCTTCCTATTTTCAGTCTGCTTTAATAGTAGATGACAGACCAAATTCGTGAGGTCTTCCCCGTCATTGCCAGCAGGAACGTGTCGAATATTCTCAGCCCGCACAGTATGCTATCGTTTCTAATATTGTCGTGCCCAGTTTTGGTGCTTTTTTCATTAGACGAAAATAATTTTATAACAGATCGTGCTGCAGGATGAAAATTTGATTTTTGATCTGCCACGCTTTATTTATGAACATAGGATAAAAGTCATTCAATTGGGGCACTTTTAACGTGCAATGGCACACTTCTTAGGATGCTGTAAAAAAAGTCATCATATTAAACGTTTAAATCTTCTTCGAGTTCCGAGAATATGATAATAATCAATGCAAACGGGAGTCAAAAATATTTCAAAGTCAAAAATGGAATCTATTGTCTATATGAGTGATTAGCGCTTGCCTGCGGTGCTGTTTATACTCTTTTGAATTTTATAATAATTACTAATCAGTTTTGCGTATATGAATGAAAAGTACCCCCTTTCTTTAAACAACTTTACGGAAGTACTTTTCCCGATTACACTTTTGTCATGTAGACCAACTTCGCGAAGTGACTGCATGGCCACATCAGAACTGTCACACCATACTGAGTGTTTGATATCTAGCCGGATTTATGAAAACCGTACCATCGGACTTCAGGAGCCCACACACCTTAAACTGACTCAACTAAAGTAAATATCGCCAAGAAACTCAGCTCTTACCCATGGTTCTCTTAAGGTGACTCTCTTCTTGGTTCGTGATTAGCAAAAGAAACATTCAAGTCCATCAAACAGACACTCTGGACTTGTCCATACACTCTAGCTGCTTAAAGGCCCTCAATGACGGAGGATGCTTGAGACTAGCAGAGAATTCAAGGTTAAATCACCCCCCTGACTTCCTCCACCCCCCCCCCCCCCCCAGCCTAGCACGTGCTTGAGGGGAATGCTTTCATTGACCAATGGGCCTCAAACGTTACAAGAATTTGACATGACAAACTAAAGGCAGACATGACCAGTGCACTGACTCTCCCAGACCTGGACTAACGGAAGGTACAACGCTTTTGCAGCACCCTCCCCCGCTAGGGATTGACATGGAGGCCCCTTTCCAACCCATGGCGAGTTAGCTCAGGGATTGTGACCAGAAAGCTGGCTATCGCCAGCTTTCTGTGCGAATATTCTGGCCCATTTTGAAGTATGTTTTCAAAAATTCGGCTAGATATATATAGCTAATCAAATGATTAAAAATTCGCGACGGAAGAAATTCAAGACTCATCAAGGCTAAGTGCAAAATCTTTCTAGTGAAAATGAAGTTTATTGCATTAAAATAAAGAATCATTTATTCTTCATGTTCCTTCATATGTTATGAGAGTTATTGATGTTGGCGGAGTCTCACTTTGGGCGAGCTCTGTTTGCTGGGACACAAAATGATTACAAACCCATTATGGGATATTTTGGCCACGGGAGTGGCCGTTTATTAAATTAAAGCATATAAAAATAAATCTCATTTTCACATCAACGGTTTCGCACTTAACCTCGTTTTGAAATAGAGGCTTGGGGAAACTCGGAAATAGACTATTGTTATTTAGACTCTTATTGTCTGTCACTTACAATCAATTTCAACCCCAGGCCTCCCTACCCCCATGCAGTTTTAGCACTCTCTTTTCCAAGAAATGTTCGGGTTTGTTTTTCCATTTCTGTCACTGTAATGAGCAATACTACACGGGGAGGGGGGTTGCAAAACCTGTAGTAAGTTGTATACCAAGAGAACCAGGGACGTAGCCAGGATTCTTCTAGAGTTACGCCCAACTTTTCCTACATCGTCTCTCCCTTCCCTCCCCCCCTCCCAACCCAAATCCCTTTAAGTTGCCTTTATTTAAGGTGGGGTTAACGGTTGTAAACCTAAGCATTTTATGCTGTTTATGAAATGACACAACCTCTAGAATTCCTTAATTCTGTCGGCTTTATTGCAGAGCCGTAGCTGGCGGGGGGGGGGGGGGGGCAAGGGGGGGGGCAGCTGATCCCCCTGGACCTGTTAAGCCAGACACATCAAGTCTGTGGATGGAGTTGTTTCCTTTAGACTCAGTTATGTTTGACATTTTCATATTTAAGGTCGATTTTTCGGAGACATATCCCCGGCAAGTGCTGAAAATAGCCTCCAAACTTGAAAATTTTCTGGTGGAGGACACCCCCAGACCCCCCTACAAGGCTCCTGCCTTCGGTACTCGCGATAATGCCCCCCCCCCCCCCCCCCCCCCAATCCCCGTTACAAAAAACCTAGTTACGGCCCTATATTGGGTTCTTGGACGTCAACCTTTAATCATTAATTCAGCTATTAAAAATCAAGCGAGTAGTACCTTCGACTTTAGGTTACAAATGACTGTTTTTTACTGCTTTTTGTGACCGACAAAAGTACCACACATTGACGTTATTGTGCCCTACTTCGTCTACTAAGACAAGTCGAGGAGAAAACAACGCGCTGACGCTTTACATCATCGAGCTTGCTATATAAATATATCATTCAAGATTCGTTTCACCAATTAATGTCGTCGCTTCTCTGGAAACCGACTTTTTAAATTCCATTTATTTCATTTTATTTTTTCTCCTCAACTTTTTCGGGTACGCACGTGCGTGCCGTGAGTAAAGGTAGCTACGCCCCTTAAAGCTGATTCTCTTGATCCAAGCTCGTGATACATTTGCTATAACAGTGCTACGCAAGCTCATTCAATGTAAGCCTTTTTTTTTCGGCTATACGTTGTAACTTACAGCAGCTTGAAAGAAGTGTTTTCTCCTTCTTTTAGAGAGAAAGACTTTAATGATATTTCTTTATTGCTTATATATATTTTCACCTAGTCTTCATGAGATGTTTTCCTTCAGTTCTGGGCCAGTGTCGTCAGTGTCGTACTCCATTGGCAGGTATGTACACTAATACCTGTCTGAAATCACCTCAGGTAATTAGTCGTTCACAAGTTTAAAATGAATGGCCAAGCCCAATAATTGAATAATGCATATTTCTCTTTTATTTCTGTTGTCTCCCGTTTTTTTTCCTTGTACGTTTCAAAGGACGGCAAGACATGCACCAACCACTTTCGTAAAGAAAGCAGGGGGGCACGAAGCAATCGTGAAAACAAAAAGCAACAAAAAAAATTAAAGAAGGAGAAACTAGGGACAAGCGATGGAGAATCACTCAACCTAGGTGGGTAAGGTGGCTCCCAATTTAGCGGGTTTTTTATTTTATTTTATTTTATTTTTTTGAAGATTTGCAAATCCCGCAAAAATTTCGGCCCCACTGAAGTGTATTACCGAAAAGAAAAGATGATGTTTTTCGAGGTTTCTGCATGTTGAGTTTCACTTGTATCTCCAAGTGCATGCAGTTAACGCGACTTTCTGAAAAAAAAAATCTTCGGCAAGAAGACCAGTCTTTCACAATCGCAACTATTAGAGTCATGATCAGTCGTTGGTTTGCACAAAACAGAAAAATACCCGGACAGACTTTAACAAAAGTGAAGGGGAAAGAGTGGGGAAGTTTCTGCTTCACATTTTTGGTTTTTATCGGAAGCCATGAGTCCACGTTTTCTTAATTAGTTGACATGTATTTGCGACTTTTTTTTCTCCTATCACTCGTAATCTGATCACGCTCGTTTTGATCTTCTGTCATACCTGCCCTGCGCTTCCCAGTGTTCTTTGGTGGGCATGTCTCTCAACCAGGATGCAATGGGGGTGGTAGTGGACTTAAAAGAGCACCAGCAATTTTGCCGGTTTTCTGAGCACGAGGGCTTAGCTCGTAAATTAAAGCTTACCTATGGCCCAAGTACGGAGGAAAGTCTGCTTGATTGTTATTGATGGCTGGGGCATCTCAGAAAACAAAGAAGGTGATAAGTTTTTGTTGTTTGCGTTGTATTTGCGGGCCTTGAACACTCTCTCGACGCAACCGGTGATCCATGACTTCAGAAATATTCTTTCAGCAACCTATATTTTGCGCTGTTGTTAATCTCTCGATATGACACACTCTCAATCTATGTCTTGAATCAGACCATTATTTGGAATGGGAGAACTTTGTCTCATAGGTGTAATCGCGTAATCGCACTCACTAAAATCAAGGCCAACTGTTAAGCGAATATTAACGCTATGTTCATCCAGAAGTTACTTAATCACTCATCCAGTTGCCTTAATCTTTCATTGTGTTTAAGAATTTCTTGTATGATTTTTAATATATCTAACAACGTTCAGTAAGATGCCCCTTTTCTGTCCCTGGGAGTGTGGTGTGACATCGCGTGACTGGTCTCAGCTGACCAAGACTCCTCAAATCAAGTTGCAGGAGAAATTGAAGAGTTATTAAATTTTCTTTAACAGGAGGATTGCCTGCAAAACAGAAATGAAAACCATGAAGGGTACAAGAGTCTAAAAACGACACCCACAAGTCATGTATCTTGTCCGACGTCTTCTTTTCATCCAGTAGCTTTTTACAGCTTTCATAATCAATGTTTTTCTTGCATTTGTCGTAGTCGTTCTCGGGATAAGATCCGTCGTTCACAGCAGGCCAATTGGTCTTCATCGTCGTTTCCGTTACTTCAAGCTCCTTGCCCTTCGCGTCCGACTTGATATACACGACGGAGATATCTTTCTTACAATGGTTGCAGAAAGCATAAATGCTGCTGGCACCATTGTTGCTCTTCTACAGTCGTTGCCTTTGATGACAAGTTTCACATCGCCAGTGTCATCTGTGGCAGCATAGTTTTCGTTAAACAAGTTAGACATGTTCACCAACTTTCACAGCAAAACAACCTGAGTTCGCAACTGAACACTGAAGGATACATACAAACGATTTTGAACCAAGCCGGAAGGACTCAGATTCAGAATAAGCGAGGCGAGAGCAGCGAAGCCGCGAGGGAATGTTAACCCATTCGCTCCCGGAGATTTTGCCTAAAAACGCGTTTTGAAGCTAGTCGAGTGGTTTTCTGGTCACTGTCGTGCTATAAAGAGCTAAAACGTACCACAAACCGGTTTACAGGTCGTACACTTGGCAGCCTTCTGATCCAGATGCAAAATATCAGCTTGCGAAGTTCGGGCATGCGCAGAAAGCAAAATTTCGAGACAGTGAGACAGCAGTCTTGACTTTTACTTTTCGCTTTCTCTCCTCCCTTCTTTTTTCGCTTTTCTCGCCTCATTTTTTTTTCTTGCTGGGCATTTAGTAGGCTTCATTTTGGTGGGAAGAGTTTTTAGGAAAGCTTTTAGGATCTTAGGATTAGGTGAAAGGAAAGGTAGGTGGGCAATGAAACAAGATTTTCATGGAGATTTTCAGGTTAATGTCACGTGGTTTTTTGCTTCTTTCTCCGGTGTCCTTGACTGAATAGGCCATTTCCGAGTTCAGAAAAATCTCACTTTCAAAACGAGGCTAAGTGCGAAACCTTTGTTGTGAAAATGAGTTTTATTTGCATCATAATTAAAAATCATCTTCATACCAATAGCTTCGCACTTAACCTCGCTTTGAAAGTGAGAGTTTTTGGAACTCGGAAATGGCCTATTGTGCTCATTCTGGTATGGTTTGAAAGATCTCTTCACTCTACACAAGTTAGCGAAGAAAGTTGTCCTTGACCGTTAAACCTGATGACATCACAAAGGGTAGAAAGGACCTGGATCCGCACGGGCGGTTACGGGCGGTTCACGGGCGAATGGGTTAATTTGACTTGCTCCCAATCTTCACACGGCTCCTCCGCCAGAATACTACAGCACTCGCCTATTAATCCCGCCAGCTAGGCAGGCTACCGCAATCAAGAAATAAGTTTGAACTAACAACTTACCTTTAGGCTTTAATAGATTGTGCTTTCAAAAGTAGTATTTCTTAAATGATGCCAATAATTATGCTAGTTTTTGTGAATTATGCTTGTTTTAGCAAAAAAATGCAGAAATTTTGCTCCTACTTTTTACTTTAAATAATTTTGGTCAAAACACCTCAATAACTAAGCAACAAGTACGTAAATGACAAACAAATCTACCCTGGTCACATCTAGAAACTTTACTAGTACATAATTCATTGTAAAAAGTGTTTGCAGAGATTGATGAATGTAGAAAGATAAACCTTTGAAACAACAAAACTGTCTGACAACTATAAAAACTCAAACAATTGGCAACCAACACGCGGACTCCATCTCGGGTAGTCGAGCTGATGCACATGCGTTCAGTCCTGTAAAAAAAGGCCAGGGTCACTTCCCCCATGAATTTGACAATTAGCGGACAAAAAATTGATTTTGTTACTTAAATTTCAGGGGCACCCAACGACGATTTCCTGGATAGTGTTTTCAATGCCATTATATCCAGAGTACTTTTAGTTCTCTCAGAACTGCATTCTAAGCGGAGCTATAAATTTGAATCTGTTCGGTCATGATCATTTAATGGGAACTTGAGACAAGGGCTTCAGTATTATTTTCCCGAAAATTTTAAATGCAAGGCTGAATTTAACGTATTACGAAACCGACATTTTTTCTGTTTTCCTTCTCCATCACATTTTTGAATCCGAAAATTTTAGGTTTCCTTTTTTCTGCCAAAAATAGCCTAACTTGGGAAGCAAAATGTGAAAAATTTAACTTCAGAAATTCATAGGGAAGTTATTGTGATTTTTTGCCAAAACTAAGTTCGCAAATGTCGTAACGAAATTACCACGTGAAATTTGTGACATTCTATTGTATAAAAGGATCAAAATAGTGAGTGGTGGGGAGAACTCAGACAAGACAAAAAACCGTGAGATAAAGGCTTGTAAAAAAAAAACCATGATTTCGTCGGCATTGATAGTTGGAATAATTTAGAACTAATGGGTGCGGAAGAATAAGTAGGCCTTAGTCAGTTTCTAGACTTTCAAAAACGTCCTTCGTGAGGTCGATTTGTGGCAAGTCTAGTCAGTTTCGAAGGTTTCTTGCTTGTGCGTGAGTCTCAATTAGGCCGAAATTTCATCTCCACGTGTTTCAGGGAATACCACTGGCTACTAAATGAATACCACACGACGCCTTGTGGGTGAGAGCCTCCTTGGTACAAACCATTGAGATTAGAGCAATGGCACTTATTGTACCACCATCCTCCTTTGTGCAAAACCGCACAATTTGCTCCAGAACGCACATCATTGTCTCGATCTTGCGCTGTAAACATCATGTTCCTAAAGAAACAAAGATGAATTGTTAAAACACAATTCTCATTACAAAATCAGCAACTGCGATATTTGATATCCATTCTGATTTATCAAAAACTTATTATTCATTACACTGGGAAACTCATAGAAAACTAACACAAGTTTTTAACGTTAAAATTCACTTTTTCATATAAAAGCAACTTATCGAACTGGTATTTATGCATGTCTGTGTGTTGCAGTAGACTCTAGTTCGATTTTCGGCCGGACTAACAATTGGTTAGGGTCTTCAAATAATTAAGACAAGGAGGCCAAAGAGCTTGCTTTGCTCGATTTTCAAAAATAGGCACTTCTTCTAGTCTTCTCAGAAAAGGACTAAAACTAAACTCGTAGCTCCTGTGTCACAGTGTTTTCATTAAATCTAACCCTCTATATGGGACGAACAAGAGGCACGATGGGTCAATAACGACTCTCTGACAGCGACCACTCATTCAACCCATTGACCCTGGTCTAGCTTGGGTGGTTAATTTCTTCGGAAAGATCTTAAATACGTTTTAACCTCTTGGTCTTTTTTCAGGTGCTGTAATAGCTGCCCTTAAGGTGACCCGAACCAGTTATTTTGTGAGGGTAAAATCCTAATTTGACGCTCTCTGGTATCCCCACCTTTACGGCTTTGTTCGTAAGTCTAACATATGGCATGGATAACATATAGATCAATATAGATCAAGCCCTAAAAGCTTTAGGGCCTTGTAAATGCGCGCGATTTCGAGCAATGCAAACATATGGAAATTATAGTTTTAGCTATTTGTTGACGTTTGTCACCGTTTAAAAAAATCATTTTCTTAAAAATTCGTAGTTTTTTTTTCGTTCAAGTTTTTTCAGGGCCACAATTCTGAATTTCATGGTCATTGAAAAACTGTGACATCATTATCTTCTATAACCTCAAACTTGAGTAAACATTGAAGACTTTTAGCGTTTTGGCTGAGTTTGTGCTTTGGGAGTTTTCTATTGTTTCTAGTCTGTCATGATACAGCATTCTTGTTCAGCACGCGTGCAATGACCGCGCTTGGCTGACTTCCGAATGCTCACCGAGATATGATAATTTTGGTACGGTGAGACAGGCGATGGCGTGATACATAGAGGTTAAACTCACCATTTTTAATCAATTCTCGTGCTTCTTGCTCGTCTTGCTTAGAGGTAATGCTAAAATTGTTAGCAAAGCCCTTTTAACTCCCCCAGGGGGGGTACTCGGGATTTCAAGTGACGCGGATGATCGAAGGATTTTTTTGGGTTTGAAATTTTCGATTCCGGGATTTTTTTGGGTACGAAAATTTGGCAAGTATATTTTTGGGTAGCTTGATTTGAGTAGGGATTTTTTGGGGGTATTAAAAAGAATCGGCAGTGCCCTGGCTGCGTAGTTCTGCGAATAAAGTACAAACAAACGTGTTTTGCTGTTGTTTAAATTTCCAAGGTTTTTCTTTGTGTTATAGCATTACCCCTTTCTGGAACTTTTAAGGGCCACCAAATCGGCATGGGATTTTTTGGGGGTTAATTTTTGGTCCAGGGATTTTTTTAGGTTTTGCTGGAAGCCCTAAGGATTTTTTTGGGTCTTGACTTTTGGCTCCGTTCGATCATCCCCGTCACTTGAAACCCCGAGTACCCCCCTGGGGTACCTGCTGCAGTATGCAAAGCGCTGAGGGTGCTCATGTCTAGACGTTGCGCGACGGGCATCCCTTCTATTTTCACCGTACCAAAATTATCATATATCGGTGAGCATTCGGAAGTCAGCCAAGCGTGGTCATTGCACGCGTGCTGAACAAGAATGCTGTATCATGACAGACTAGAAACAATAGACAACTCCCAAAGCACAAACTCTGCCAAAACGCTAAAAATCTTCAATGTTTACTCAAGTTTGGGCTTATAGAAGATAATGTCACAGTTTTTCAATGACCATGAAATTCAGAATCCGGATAGTTAGTGAATCAATTGTGGCGCTGAAAAAATTTGAATTTAAATACCTAGAATATGCCTTCTTCATTTAGGAAAATGCACAAACTTGGTGGGGACCATTTGCCAACAAGTACTGTTACTGTCTGAAGGAGTGCTGCAATAAACTTGTTGTGAGTGCCTATCATTTCGCTTAACTACTATGAAGGCCTGTGGTCCCCAAGAGTGGCAATTTGACTTACAATGGAGACCCAAGGGTGGGGAAATTGACATTTGAAAACCTGAAAATGTCAAATTTCCCGTGGGTTGCCCGGCCCCCCCATCCTGGGGCAAACCATTGATTGGTGCATTAAACAGCATGGTTGTATAAAAAGCATTGTGTGAGCTTTCTATTAGTTCACTGACGTAATGAATTCCAGTTCTTCTTTTAAAAGTTTTAAATGAGTTCAGTGAGTTCAACTGAGCTCTGAGTTAAGTTACGCCAAAAGTAGGCGAACTCTCTTAGGGTTGAATTTCTAAAAACAAAATCCAAGTTTAAAAGAAAAAGAGAAATTTGAAGTCGTTTGCAAACGTTCCTCTACACAACGCGAAATTAGGCGTTACTCCACGACTGCAAAGAAATGTTCCAAAAAGTGTGCTACACGTGCAAAGTTTCTAGCTTCTAGGCGGTTCCATTAGCGACATAAAGATCATAATCTTAGTCATTGGGGGGGGGAGGGTGGGGGGGGGGCGACGGGGTTTGTTAGGTCAAAGTATAAAAACATATTAATAAAGACGCTTGTTATCAACAGAATCATAATCTTAAGAAAATGATCGGTCATTTTCTTATGATCATGATAATGTTTGTAATACGCTCATCGTGAAGTCGTAATCATAATAACGGAATGTTCTTTTATTGAATTTTGGCTAATGAGCGCCCTATATTTCCAGTAACTTGCAGTTCATACCATTTCAAGATGGCATCCAACATGCCTTGAAGATTAGTTTTACCGAGAAGCGCCTTTGATTTTCCCCGTTTTCTCTCAGGTGGGGTCATAATGTAATGGCGAAAAAATTTCTGATTAGATGTAGTTGATGGGAGAAAAGTCCATCAATATTGCAATTTTTCCATAGGTATGTATCCATTTTAAGGGAAAATTAGTACGAGGAAACACGGCATTTACAGCCGAGTTTCATAATTATACTATGAATGCTCGTTTAAAACTGTGTTTCGTCGGTGCTCTGCTTTGCTAGACATAGGGGAGCAGAGAAGCGAGTTTTCACCTTCGAAGGGCGTAGCGAACTTCCCCCATTCAACACTCAATAAAAACTCTCTGTCCGCGAAAATGTAGCCTGATTTTCAGACGGTTCAGGGCGCTCGCGGTTACTCATTTCCGAGAGTAAGCATAATAATCTTGAAACTCAAAGGTCATATAAAACGACGGTTAATCTAGAGAAAATCTCAATTTTTTTTTAAACAAATCTATCTGGTGGTTTCGCTTATTTGTTAAAGTAAATCAAAATGTTTACAAAATCGCTAACAAGAGCGCCTCGATACATACTGAATCAAATCCTTCTTTCTAGCAATCGGTTAGAGCTATCTTCATGTTCTTTCACACAAGTTTTTAAAAAGATTGAAACTACTTTGAGGTGATATTGCATTTCAAAACGCTTCGTTTTCTACAGATAACGGTCAAACACCAAGATTGTTCAGTTGTTACTGTATTTTCGACCACCAAAACTTCATTCCAAAATATCTCGATAACGCTCCTATAGATTTCGCTTAAACTTCTCGAATATCGAGGCGGCTATTGGAGGAAAAAATTCCGGTTAACGATTTTGGAAGAGCAGTTCTCAGTGCCGAGAAATACGACTGCAATTAAAATAGGCAATGGTGTCATTTCGTTGCTACGTCAACTCCGATGTCATTGCAACCCTGATCATAACAAATTTTCATCTTTATTTAATACAGCTGTGATGGAAATTTCTCCAAATTTTTGTAAAAAGGCGACGTAGTTTATGCTCAAACTTAAAGGGGTATTGACCCTGGAAAACCCTATCGAGCCACCTTAATTACATCCCTACGTACGTACTTAGCTGACTGAACACACGTCACCATCGAGTCACCCGCGGTGCCATTATATCCGTTAATTGTCAGTTGATAGTTGTCGTTCGCGTCAGCTACAGAAAATGTCATGTACTCGGCATATTTTCGTACACCATCGTAATTCTCCAAATCAACTCGGAGCATCATATCAGCATTTGCAGTCAGACGGTGAAGATTATCATTCCCTAACCAGAACTCCCCGTTCAGATTTCCAAATCCCATTCTGTAGTCTTCCCATCCCAAGTAGAAGTCCACTGATCCATCCATTCGTCTTTGAAAGACTGTCCATCCACCTCCCTCTGTTGTCATGTCACACAGTACTTTAATGGGTTCTTCGTTGTCAGGGTAAACCAAGTACACTCCATCAGTCGTGAAACCATTTAAGTAAAGCTCGTGACAATGTCTTGGGCGAAAGCATTCTGCATTAAAAAACATGAGCTATTCACTGAAGCCAGCAAGACATTCCATGCCTTAATTAGCTTGTATAAAAAAGTTACTGAACAGATTTGGTTCTTTTGCGGTAGTCCTATTGTGCTTCAAAACAGCGCTAAAAATCACTAAAGATCATAAATAAGCTAAGAGTGCAAGAGAGGAGAAAAGGGAATCAATACTCTTATCACGTTCCATCAAATTGTACGAACATTGAATAATCAAAAACTACTCGAATGAAGGAGTGAGGGGTGGAGATCACTGCGCCCATAAATATCTTATATTTTTTTGGCTTTAAATTGAAGAAACAATGCAAGTATTTCTACTGAGCTCTGTAAACCTTTCGTCTTGAATAAAAACTGTGACGATTACATCTTAATTAGACAGGCAATGTTACTCCTGGGCACTGTCTCAGCACTTGGAGAACAGTTCACTTAGTGCTAAATTATTTGAAGCTTTGATGATATTTACACTAACAACGATAAATTGAAAATGGAGTTTCTCGCTCTCATAGTCGTTTTGGATATATGCGATAACAACAAAACTACTCCAACAACTACAGTAGCAGGCGGTTAAAATTTCACTAACCTGAGGACCGCTAGGTTTTCTTTACCAAAAATACCATTTCAGTGTGAACAGTAGACCTAGCTGGAGAAAATGTAAAAGATGCGTTTTCGGATAAATCCAGATTTGTCTGGACGCCTTACCTGAACCGATACATTTGCAGAAATGCTTGGCATCATCTTCGTAGTCGGGAATGCATATCTCATCTTCGGCGCAAGGTGATTCTCTTTCACAGATGCTCTAAAAAAAAGGAAAAGGTTGAAGTTTTGCCTGTACCTGAATAAGTCAAGATCAGCAATAGAATGACATGTTCCTGAAAGAAGTAAGGATCCACTTGATACCGGTACCAGGGCACCTCTCGCTCAACCATGGAGCTTAATTCCCCAATAAAAGTCCCTGTTACACTGGCTAGGTATTCTATACTACCCAGACTTTTTTCAAGGGTAATGGTTAATACTGTAGTTATAGATCGAACTAATAAACACAGTAATAGATGTGTAGACAGTAATGACAGCCAAAGATAAATTCCTTTTGGTCCATTTTTACAATGTACTTCACTGTTTAGTAAGACATGTGTTAAGTGGTCGCTTACCGAGGGTGAAAAGCAGAAAAAGTGGTCGCGGTCGCCTACGAGAGGTGGTCGTTTACGACAGGTTTCAGCTATAAGGCTTTGACTGAGAAGATTTTTGGTGTTTTGGGAAGGTGGTCGCACGTGAAGGTTCAACTGTATTACAATATTACGTAACCTTGCTTTATTACTGACCTGTATTCCTCTATATATTGCTCCATCTTCGTCTGTGAAATTCTGATGGCCCATAAATCTATCTCCCTGATTGAGCTGACAAACGAACATCTCCATACCTAAGATCGGACGTAAGTTGTAGGAGGAACATCGGCTATCAGCCACACATTCAATTTGACAAAATATTTCTGATGTCACATTGAACTCTTTGAAGAAGCTTCCATTGAGTCTTCGCCCATCAATCTTCGTTGCGAAATTTCGGAACTTTAAGTTTGGATCTGATAAGAAATTCTTAAATCCATGGACCGCAACACTTGCAGAGGATGTTAATAAAACCAACAACAAGCCTTCCATCTCCTCCATAGGATGAAATATTATTAACAGACTGTGAAAAACGTTTCTGTTAAAACTGAAAAACTTTCTGCTTGATATAAATAATTCAGAAGCAACCGCTTGAATTTTCCGTTGCGAGTCTGTATGTTTACTCGTATACCCAGTATACCATGGTTACGTTTTAGGATTGATGTTTTTAAACAATATTTTATCCTAGTTTTATTGCAAGATAATAATTTTACCAGTTAAAATATATGTCTTAATATATGTCTAAAATTCCGCTGAATTCTTCTTGTGTTGAGTCTGCTTTAATGGTAACTGACAGACCAAATTCGAGAGGTCTTCCCCGCCGTTGCCACAGCAACATTTTCAGCCTGCACACTATGCTATCGTTTCTAATTTTGTTGTACCCAGTTTGGGTGCTTTTTTCATTAGGTGAAAAGAATTTTTTAACAGATCGTACAGCAGGATGAAAACTTGAGTTTTGATCTGCAACGTTTTATTAAGAACACTGGGAAAAAGTTATCTACCTGGGGAACTTTTAACGTGCGATGGCACACTTGTTAGGATGCTGTAAAAAAAATTGGTCCTATTAAACGTTTCAGTCAGTTCCTCGAGTTCCTTCAATATGATAATGAATGCAAACGGGAGTCAAAAATATTTCAAAATTAAAATGGAATTTGTAGATTCCAATCACTTATTAGTGCTTTCCTGTGGTGCTGTTTACATTTCGCTCTCTGTTTGAATTTTACAATAATTTTCTAATCAGTTCTTTAAACAATTTTAGAGAAGTACTTTTCACGATTACACTTTTTTTCGTTACGTAGACGACAGTTTCCTACGACCAACTTCGTGAGGTGACTGGCCACATCAGAAAGATGTTACACCGTACTGAGTGTTTGATATATAGCGAATCAAATGATTAAACACTTTTGACTCAAGAAACTCAAAACTTTATGAAAAACAGTATCATTTAACCAAACTTCCTTTACGATATTTAAACTGATTTGTTTTCTCTTTATTAATTGTCAATGATTTGAGTATCTTCGAATTTTTTAACTTAAAGAAAACTATAGTTAGGACCTTTGGTCGCTTGCAGCAGATGGTAAATAAATATTTTATGTTAATTCTGGCGTACTAATTCTATTGCTGAAGTTGAATTTTTCTTGTATTGACTAAGGAATACATTTTGAAATTATAGTTTCTCTTTCCTTGTTTGACAAATAGGCCATTTTCGACTCTCCCTTTGAAGGCTACGTGCAAAATCTTTCTAGGGAAAATGAAGCTTATTATCAATGGCTTCGCACTTAGCCTCGCTTTGAAACAGAGGCTTGGGGAAACTTTGAAATGGCCTATTGTCATTTGGACTATTATTCTCTGCCACCAAGAGACAATGCTGCCACTTCTAATCAATTTCAACCCCGGCCCTCCCTACCCCCATGCAGTTTTAGTACTGTCTTTTCCAAGCAATAAGAGTTCAGGTTTGTTCTTTCGGTTCTGTCACTGTAATGAGCAGTACTGCAGGGTGTGTGTGTGTGGGGAGGGGGGGAGGCTGCAAAACCTGTAGTAAATCGTATAGCGAGAGAGAATTCTCTTGATACAAGTTAGTATTACATTTGATATAACAGTGCTACGCGAGTTCACTAAATGTCAGCTATTTTATTTTAGCTGGCTATACGTTGTAACTTACAGCAGCTAGAAAGACTTGTTTTCTCCTTCTTGTAGAGAGGATTGATCTGGCCTCGAATATATGATATACCTTTATTGGCAAAAAGACTTTCATGATCTTTCTTTATTGCTTATATATATTTTCACCCAGTTTTATGAGATGTTTTCCTTCAGTTCTCGGCCAGTGTCGTCAGTGTTGTACTCCACTGGCCGGTATATATACCAGGGGTGTAGCTAGCCCATAGACCTGTAGGGCAGGACCTACTGCTTGAAATAAATTATGCGTTGTTGGGATGAGCTAAAAAGCTAAAGAACTTCTTAAAGTGTTGGTGAAGTCAGTGCGTACTAGTCATGAGTGCAATTTTCAGGATATGCCGAAGTGAAAGTCAGCCAGGCCTACAAAACAACTAGTCGAAAAGCTGGCTACGCCCCTGTATATATGTCTGAAATCACCTCAGGTAATTAGTCGTTCACAAGATTTAAATGAATGGCCAAGCCCAATAATTGAATAATGCACATTTATATCGAGCCGTGTTTTCATGTCAAATATGATCTAAAGTAACCCACTTAAAAGGGGCGAGCTTTGTTGAGAAACCACTTAAAAGCTAATTCCCCGGAAGTAGCAATAAGAAACCACTTTGTTGGAATAAATTTGGCCACGATTGTGGCTAGTTTTAATCGAACAATTAGCAAAATTCAAACACAGCAGTAAACATTTTCGTATATGATGTCTTGTTCACAAATGGGGCGACAAAATACCGCCAGCCTTAAAAAGTAATACTATCGAAGCGACAGGATGGATTAAACGTGATAAATCGCTGGGAGGTGGTGAAAAGGGGAGGAGGCGGGAAAAAGTTTTTCTGGGGACCTGTTCAATCTGATGGCGCAAGGAGGAAGGAAAAATATCTCACTGGAACTGTCTTTCATATACTAGGCATGTGTCCTACTTAAACCTGACTGGCCAAACTAATGCTAGTATCGAATCCGTGCCTGGTACAAGCCAACCCCAGCGGCACCACGCCTCGATATAAACTACATTATGTCGCGCCATAATGTTCGGTTTTCTCTTGCATTTCTGTTGTCTCCTGTTTTTTTTTTCCTTGTACGTTTCAAAGGACGGCAAGACATGCACCAACCACTTTCGTAAAGAAAGCAGAGGAGAAAAAAGCAAGCATGAAATCAAAAACAACTGTCTAACAAATTAAAGAAAGAGAAGACAAGCGATGGGGAATCAATCAGCCTGGGTGGGCAAGGTGGGTTCCTGTTTTTCCGTTTAAGATCTGCAAATCCCGCAAAAACTTCGGCTCCACTGTAGTCGAATACCGATATGGAAAAGATAATGTTTTTCGATGTTTGTAGTCTGCATGTTGAGTTTCACTTGTATCTCCAAGCGCATGTAGCGAGTGAACGCGACTTTCTAAGTTCGCGCACGAAAAGAAAATCTCCGGCAAGAAGACCAGTCTTTCACGACCGCAACTATTAGGTGATAAGTCGTTGATTTACACAAAACACAAAAAAAATACCCGATCCGCAAAAGCAAGGAACGGACCATAAGAAAAGTGAAGAGGGAAGGTTGGGGAGAGTTCCTGCTTTGCCGGTTATGGGCTCCTGTCTTTACGTTTTTGGTTTTTATTGGGGGGGGGAGGGGTGTAACCATGTGTCCATGTTTTCTTAATTAGCTTCGTTGCATACATTTGCAATTTTTTTGCATCCTATCACTCGCAATCTGATCACGCTCGTTTTGATCTTCTATTCTCGGTTTTCACATGACGTCACCAAAATTCAAACTAAGAAACTATCGATTCTTCTGAGTTTCTGAGTTTCATGAGGTATTACAGCACCTAAACACCTTTATTTAAACAGAGTTTTGGTTCGAAAGGGTTCTTCGTTTTGCGATAGAGGACGTTTGAATTTCTAGGCTTTTGCGTGACGCGGCATTTAGCTGGCGGCCACAACAGCTCTTATGTGGGTTAAAAACATTACCAATTTTGGGAGATTTTGCTGTCTAAACATTCTTTGTCTCAGAATAAATATCACTTTCATAGTTTATGAGTTTTTCAAGCGATGAATTAACGCATTAGTAGGAAAAATCAAAAACAGATGTTTCTGTTGGTTTCCGGCGGCCATATTTGTGCCCCGCAAAGGGACACAAACATGGCGTCGCCATACAAAGCTTTGTAAATTTGGGTAAAACGTTTTTCCTAATATCTCGCATATGAAATATCGCACAGACCTGATTCTTGGCGAAGCCTTTTGCTTATTTATCTTCTTTTATTTCCTAGATTCGGGACTTTCTGTATTGAATGGTTTGCAATTTTATTTTTGATTGCGTGACAGTGAAAACCGAGAATAGCTTGAAACAACGCTAGACGCTGGAGCAAAAGACCTTGGATTTCCCAGTGTTCTTTGTGGGCATGTCTCTCAACCAGCATGCAATGGGGGTGGTAGTGAGCTTGAGTACCAGTACATTTCAGCGACATTTATGCCGGTTTCCTGTAACTCTGTGTTTCTGAACACGAGAGCTTCACTCGTAAATTAAACGTTACCTATGGCCCAAGTACAGAGGAAAGTCTGCTTGATTGTTATTGATGGCTGGGGCATCTCAGAGAACAAAGAAGGTGATAAGTTTTTTTTGTTTACGTTGTATTTGCCGGCCTTGAACACTCTCTCGACGCAACCGGCGATCCATGACTTCAGAAATACTCTTTCAGCAACCTATATTTTGCGCCGTTGTTAATCTCTCGATATTACACACTCTCAATCGATTTCTTGAATCAGAGCATCGGTTGGAATCGGAGAACTTTGTATCATAGGCGTAATCGGGTAATCGCACGTTCTAAGACTCACTCAAATCACAGCCAACTGTTAAGCGAATATTAACGCCTTTTTATCGGGTCATCGGTGACTTTTCCTCCAAAAGCTGCTTAACTACTCATCCAGTTGTTTAATATTTCATTATGTTTGAAAATTTCATGCATGATTTTTTAGTATGTCTAAGAACGTTTAGTAACTAAGGTGCACCTTTTCTGTCCCGTGTAGTGTTGCGTGACATCGCGTGACTAGTCTCAGCAGACCATGCACAGCTCCAACTTGCGTGGTTGTGTCCCAGACTCCTCCAATCAAGTTGCAAGAGAAATTGAAGAGTTATTAAAATTTTTGCAGCATAATTTGTTAAGCAAGTTGTGTGCCTAGAGTATGCATTTTTAACTTGCTTGTCCAGAAGTGTTACATTAGCAAAAAAACTAGCCTGAGAAAACAGCCCACATTTTGTGACACCACCACTGGTTTCCTCCCGAAATGACATCTGAGCAACGACTGCAGAAATTCCATACTGATGGCACATCACTACCCAGATCTGGGTAGTGCTTTTGATTGATTGAAGCAAATTTCCCTTGCAACACAACCAGTCACAGGCACTACCCAGATTTGGGTAGTGACACATCATCAGCATCGAATTCTGCATCGTTTCTCAGATGTCATTTCAAAACATCAGCTGTTTTCTCAGGCTAGCATAAAATTGACCTCCTTCAGGATGGTAAAGAGTGGAATAGGCCTTGATTATGAATCAGAAAGGTGTATTCTTCTAATCTCAAAAGATGTCCCGTCAAACCTCTCCACAATAGGCACCTTGTGGACAGAAGAAAGTGGCCATTGTGGAGAGGTGGCCATTATGGAGAGGTAGGGGTGTAATATGACAAATGTTTTTAAGGAGTACAACATGTTCATTGAATGTTCATACTGGAGCCACGATTAAAAAAAAAACTTAGTGGAGGTTCCACTGTACTCTGTTGAGACCATTTCAATCATGTATTTTACTGTCATCATCTCCAATTTATTAATAAGTTTGCATTGTGATTATTATTTTTAATACTTGTTCTGTCGAGGCTGGATAGGAGTGTAGGAAAAGTCCTAAAAAGGATCAATTTCAGTCTTTTGCTTTATTATTAAGCCATTTACAATTGGCTGTCTTGTGTTTATTGTTGCATTTGAATAAGATGGGTTACTGCAATGAAATAAAAAACTTCTTTTCAGTTTTCACTGATACTTTCCTTTAGAATCATGAATCTGCTACAGTGTCATGCTGCACTGTAAAGTCTAAATTCATGGATGAAGCCAATATTTAAGATGCTGTCCCTGCTATTTTTTGCTCAGTTCATGCTTATGCTCAATGCAACATGTGTAGTTGATGTGCTTTTTTTCTTTAATCACGCAGGCAATGCTATTGCCAATGGAACGGTACCAGTTATGGACAAGTTTTGTGCTGGCCACGACAATGCTTACACCACACTAGATGCCTCAGGCTTGTCAGTTGGTTTGCCAGCAGGGCTTATGGGTAATAGTGAAGTAGGGCATTTGAACATTGGTGCAGGAAGAGTTCTTTATCAGGTAAAAGCTATGATATAACAATAATACAAGTACCCTAATAAATAATCAACATCAAATTTCTCCTTCAAATATTACTGCTTAATCAAATCTTTATTCTTAAGATCATGAGAATACAGAAAGTAATTTTTGTACTTAAGATAGAAATGCTGTGATGTTTAACCAAATTCTGGTCATACCTGTAAGTGTTATAAAAACGTTCTCTGTGTTGAAAATGATAAAAAAGAAGCTTTAAGCCACGTTTTACTGAATTCTGAGCAACAAGAATTAATCCAGACATTTTGACGAAGAATAATTGATTGTTTTTTTTTCTGCCATTTAAAAATTGAAGAATATCTGCTTTGATATTAATTTGGGCTTTATTGTTCACTGTGGATTTCTTATCTATGTAATATGTTAACATTTTCTTCCTTTTGCAAAATTAGAACAAGGATATTTTTTCACTTACGTTATGCATGCTGTTTATTTACACATGAATAATTCTTCTGGTCTCACTATACAAAGTTTCCAGTTCAAACAAAAATTCCTCTGTCTTTAAGAGCAAAACAACTGACATGAGGCATAATTGTGTGAAACTATCTTTTTCTAGGATATTGTGAGAATTAACATGACTTCAGATAACAAGGAGTTTGCTAAAAATGAAGTTTTGGCTGATGCAGCTGCAAGAGCAAAGTCTGGTAATGGAAGACTTCATTTTCTGGGTTTGGTAAGTAATTAGAGCATTCATGTCAGATGATAGACTGACAGTTAAATATTTAGTTTTTGATTTATAAAAACCACTTTGATGAGAAGTTTTTTTGTAAAACACTAAAGCATAAAAGAGTATGGTGATAAAAACGTGACGTGCATCGTCGAAGGATTGTCGCCATTTTTTGTGGCCATGAGATCTGTCACTTCTACCTCTTGGAAGGCCTCTGAGAGAGCTTTGCAATGACTCTCTGGTTTGTCATCCTGTTATAAGGAGAATATAGCTAGAGTCTTTAACCATTATTGTAGATACAATTGCACAGGGGATGAAGATTGGCTTGTGAAGAAAGAGCTAACTTAAAGCTGGCTTTTAGATTTACTAAATTCATAAGTCTTGATAGTCTATTATGACAGGAGGCACCTTTCTGGCTTTCGTTTTGTGCCTGGAACAAGAGACAGAAAGGCATCTGCTCTTACAGGCTTAAAACGTAACTGATCTGTGCATTTAATACTTACAAGTACAAGACCTAATTGGGACTAAAGGTTTGCACATGTGTAGATTTTCCCCAATGTTTAGTCAACTGGGGAACACTGCACACCTCTAAGACCAGTGGCAAAGTGTTCAGAATTGCTTTTCATTAAACCAACTGTTGTAAGTAATTAAATATGAATAATATGTTGTTCTAATATTACTCTACATATGTGGATTTGGACAAAACGCGGGTGAAATTATTCGCTAATTTCACTCGTCACCATTTAATTGCACATACTTATTTCAGGTGAGTGATGGTGGTGTTCATTCACATATTACACATTTGGAGTCATTAATTGATGCAGCTAAAGAACTTGCCATTCCAAAGTGTTTTATTCAGTTTTTCTCTGATGGGCGAGATACCTCACCAACCAGTGGAGGTTTGTTAAATTACTAGTATTCACAAGGCTGTTTTCTAAGAAAAACTTGAGGAAGCCTTTAAAATTCATTGTCCCCAGTGCATGGTTTTTGTCCTAAGTCACTTAACCCATTCGCTCCTGGAGATTTTACCGAAAAACGCGTTTTGAAGCTAGTCGAGTGGTTTTCTGGTCACTGTCGTGTTATAAAGAGCTAAAACTTACCACAAACCGGTTTACAGGTCGTACACTTGGCGGCCTTCTGATCCAGATGCAAAATATCAGCTTGCGAAGTTCGGGCATGCGCAGAAAGCAAAATTTCGAGATAGTTTTTGGGTTTAAAAGTGACACCACAGTCTTGACTTTTACTTTTCACTTTCTCTCCTCCCTTCTTTTTTCGCTTTTCTTGCCTCATTTTTTTTTTCTCTTGCTGGGCATTTAGTAGGCTTCATTTTGGTGGGAAGAGTTTTTAGGAAAGCTTTTAGGATCTTAGGATTAGGTGAAAGGAAAGGTAGGTGGGTAATGGAACAAGATTTTCATGGAGATTTTCAGGTCCTTGTCACGTGGTTTTTTGCTTCTTTCTCCGGTGTCCTTGACTGAATTGTGCTCATTCTGGTATGGTTTGAAAGATCTCTTCACTCTGTACAAGTTAGCGAAGAAAGTTGTCCTTGACCGTTAAAACTGATGACGTCACAAAGGGTAGAAAGGACCTGGATCCGCACGGGCGGTTACGAGCGGTTCAGGGGCGAATGGGTTAAGGTCCTTTCCAGACATCCAAGGTTCAGTTAATACACATGCACTTTAATAGGGTTTTTTGCAATAGCTTAGTCAGGTGATCAACGTTCCGTAAACATGAAAACAGTTCGCTTTTTGAACATTTTGTTAGCAGGAACTGAAAGAGCATATTTTAATTAGGCAATTAGCTGTTGCAACAGCTACCAAAAATTAGAACGATTTGTATGGGAAAAACAATTCTTGCCACTTAGTCATGGCTGAGTGGTTTTCCATGCAAGTTCAGGAAAAATGGGGTAATCAAAAAACCCCAAAATACCGTAAAATTCCGAAAATAGGCCCCTCCATGTATGAGCCCCTCCAAACTCGTAACGCAAAAAACCCTCCTTTAAATCGCGCCCCCCCCAAATAGAAGCCCCCCAGGGGGCTTGTACTCGGAAATTGCCCCCAAATACAAAGTAAAACAAAGAAAAATATGGTAAATTTCCTTCCATTTATAAGGCTAGCCTAATCGATTTTGAAACGCAAATTTCCCTCCATAGATAAACCCCTCCGAATATAAGCCCCTCAAAAAGGGCTTTTGAAAAATGTAAGTCCCGGGCCTTACTTTTGAATTTTTACGGTAGTCTTATGCCAATTGTTTTTTACCCAATTTGGCATTTTTGAATGGCCAGATTTGGTTGTTTTGTGCTAAAAGGAGGATTTTCTCAGAAAACTTTGTACTTTTCTTAACAGGGCCTCATTCTAAGGGATGTATTATAAAATTATTGGTTCAATATCTTATTCAGCCAATGCATATCTATATTACAGGGGGAGGCTTTTTAATAGTAAACCTTGATATCTTTGTCTTGTTAGTGTGAGCAGGATAGTTTACAGAACTTCACACATACTATTAGTGGTTAGCCGACTGTGAATCTTTTTTTTTCCAGTAACCTATATAGAACAAGTGTTAAAAAAACTAAAAGAAGTCAATTATGGCTCACTTGCAACTGTGGTTGGTCGTTACTACGCCATGGACCGTGATAAGCGCTGGGAGAGAATCAAGATTGCCTATGAGGCCCTAGTCCAAGGAATTGGTGAAACTACCACACCAGACAAAGTCATTGAGGTATATAAAAAAATGTACCTCATATGAGTGTCAATGTATTTAGCACGAAAGTACTAACTGAGGTCATTATTTTTATGTCTCCTACTTGGAGATGGAACCGCCATTTTACTTGGTTTCTGAGCCACGTGAAGGTCTAGCCGTCTGCACGCAGAGCAAAGGTAGTACCTTCATTTCTCTGTTATTTTAAGACCCTGAGTATTGGTCTGGCCTCAGGAATCGAACCCACCACCTTCTGATCTGCCGTCAAGTGCTAACTGAGCTAGTCCTGTCATGGTTAAAGATAGAACCCACTGTATTCCTCCAGAAATATTGAAGGAGCTATCTCAGCTCTCACAAGCACATTTGAATTTAATTTTCTCATTAGTAATAAACCTATAGTAGAACTTTAGCATAAACAAGTACCTTATCTCAACAGGTCATTAAAGGACGATATGAAGCACAGGGAGACAAACATGAAACAGATGAATTTCTCAAACCTATCATCTTAGATCCAGAGGGAAGAGTTCAAGGTTAGTCCCTAACTTGCATTCCTGACAATAGTAACTGTTGTTGAAATATGCCCTTGAAGGCAGTAAAATTTACAGCATTATTTCATGGCACTGCTTTTGTTTTTGTTGGCACTCTCCTTATACAGCAATGAGTATAATAATTAAATATAGGTACTAAAAAACTGATTGAAATGCTTTGTTAAACTTGTCAAATGTCGCATGCCATTCACCAGACAAATGTACACAAACTAACTTACATAACTTACTGTTTGTTTCTTTGTTTAGTTTTTCTTTTTCAATTTGATTATTTGTCAAGTTTAATTTGACCTCTTTCAAACCTTTTGACCTTCTTTTACATAGACTTGAACATGTAAGTGCTTCTTTTGTTAATTTTTTTATTTTGATCTTGTTCAGATGGAGACACACTCTGCTTTATTGATTTCCGCTCTGATAGAATGAGGCAAATTAGTGAAGCTTTTGGTATAAAGCCACCATTTGAGACAGATGTCATTCCAAAAAACACTGTAAGTAAGCCAGACACTGAGTGTCCATCTTAGAGAAAGTTGGCAGCATTATAATTGTGTCAATTTATGTTCCTAAATCGCAGAAGATAACCACAGTTGCCTTCAGAGGAGACTAATGTCTCTCCAACTGTGTTCATTTCACTAACTGTAGCAATTTATTTATAATTTTGATAGCAATATTACTTAATAATTCCATTCATTGTTTTCACCGTCTGAGACCATAATGCACCTTGTTTCCCCCCTAAATTTTGCATAACCATTGTCTTTGACTTTCGTTGGGATAACTTAATTAAATTCCCAGGAGAAATTGGAACAATGTTTTGGTAAAATTTTGGGGGGTAAGTAAGGTGTATTATGGCCTCGCTGAAAATGGTGAATGGCGATATAAATTGAATTTGACACACAGTTTCCTCTGCCTAGTTCCCAGTCTCTCACAATCACTTTTTTGGGGGGATATTTGAGTTATCACTCTCCACTCTTCCCATCATCCCCCTCTTGCACTTCTCACTCATTTCCAGTACCCCACTTTAAAAGTCTGTAGTCTCCATTAAGCATTGGAAAAGCTGTAAAGGAAGCCTTAAAAAGCATGTTTTCTTCTTTATCATCTTTATTATCGCGTTCGTCAGAGAGCATCCTAATCTTGTGTTCCTGTGGCACTAAGGCAGAAATATTCGAGCTATCACGGGCGACTGCAAATTAGCCACCCCTATTAATTTTATCAGCAGCACCTCGACTGGGAAACTGGACTCCTTTCGACTCCATTTCGTTTCCGTAATTTTTCCCTAAGTAACGAACGCGAATCCGTAATCAATGGTAACCTCTAGTTTTAGTTTATCTTACTGTCTGTTGTAGTTAAGTCGAGGTAGTTTTTACGTAAACAAGACGCTATGGGAACGCACAGTTCGGCGTCGTGGTTGTGGGTTAATTGCGAATGCGGAGGAATAATAAGAAGTGATATTCTTCCGGATACCCTTCCATACAAATACCCTTACTTTTCTCCTTTTGTGTAACAGACGTCTTAACTTCTTCACCGGAAGTCTGCTAGGTGCATGACCGCTTGGCTGTAACTTACTTCGATTAATATATAAATTTAGCCAGAACTAAAAGCGAAGCTCTCGTTAATATCTTTAGTTAACTCAAACAAAATGTGAAATAATCGTGTAATGCTAAAGGTGATGTTACACGAGGCGATTAACACAGCGTTGCAACATTGTTGAGATTGTTTCGAATGAATACAACATCGCTCCAACATTGCAACGCTGTGTCTGAAGTAATGAAGTAGCTTGTTTAAATAAACAGGCCTACCTTTTTTATTACACTTAGGCTTGAAGGAAAAAAATCCACCAGTTTAAATCAGGTTTTCTCTCCACCATTTTTAGCATCAAATAACTATGACACAGTACAAGAAGGAATTTCCTTTTCCTATTTTATTTCCCCCTGTTGTTCCGAAAAATGTCCTGGCTGAATGGCTTTCTGTTCAGAATGTCCCTCAGTTCCACTGTGCAGGTAGGTCCGTGTAGACATGTCTAAAGGCTATACAGTAAAAACCCGCGACTAAGAACCTGGTTTTTAAGAATCTTGGTTTCTAAAATTTGACAGTTTAGGGCCTGTTTACATGAAGGTGGGTGAGGTAACATGTGGCGGGTTACCCCACCCAACATGTAAACGTGATCACATTAAAATGAGAGATTGTATGGACAGGCGGGTTACCCCACCTAAGCGGGTTACCTCACCTACCTGGGGTCCCCCACCTCCATGTAAACAGGCCCTAAGTCTCCTCTAAACAAGAACCTGTTTAGCCTAAAATTTGAAACAGGTTCTTGTTATCAAAAATCTATTTAAAAAAATCTGTAAAATTGGGAAAATAAGATAAGTCAACATTCAGGACCCTCTATGGAGACATAATTATATGCCTTAAGACTCCAATCACTATCATTTCAAGAAGCTTTTTGGAAATGGTACAGGTTCTTACCCACGAATTGTTACTGTACACTAAATCACGTGGTAGTCTTGATTTCATAAAGGTACAGTATTAAGAGAATTCTTCCAAGTTTTCATGTCAAGATTACTCAAGAATTGTGCACTCACTGGTAGGCAAATGGTCTTCGAACACAAGAGAACAGAAAGGCAAAATTTAGCCCTGAGGCGCCAGCAAAAAATGTTTCTTAATAAGAGTTTCAAGCTTAAAAATCTTGACCTGATGTTTGTTTTAGGCATTCACCCTTGTTTTACCACTCGTCCTAAAAGTTGGGAGCCACTTTGATTTTTTTTTGTCAGAAACTGAAAAGTATGCCCATGTGACATTCTTCTTCAATGGAGGAGTAGAGAAACAGTTTGAAGGAGAAACCAGATTCATGGTACCTTCACCTAAAGTAGCCACATATGATTTGCAGCCTGAGATGAGTGCTCAGGGAGTTGGTGCAGAGGTGAGTCAAGGGTAACAGCCGGTTTCGCTACTTGTAGAGTTCGCTACGTCTGAGTTCGCTACATGTTCGCTACCAACATGCCGTATTCGCTACTGACTTTTCGCTGCCAAAAATTTAAAGTTTGTAAAGACTAAACGTGTAGTTAACATTTCCACGGTCTTCTAGGACCAAGAGTCAAGTAAAAGATAAAATTCGTGTGAGGTCATTTAGAATGAGTCTTCTGCTGTCTGGTTTGAGTATTAAGCGTCAGGTCAATTATTCTTCTCTGCTTGAAATGATTTGTCCGTAAAACTTTAGAATTGTTTATCCCTTGGCCCATTAATTTATGATAGACAACTGTGCAAAGGTGAAAATAGGAGATAGGAGATAGAAGGAGATACATGTATGCGATACATAGAAACTCTTGGTAATGACGCCCAACTTCACGCGTTCAACGTGTTGCTGTGAAAGAATTTTGTTCCCGCGAAAGTATTTCTTTTCAAAACAACTGATACAATGGAACCTTGAGTTAACGAAGTGCCAAGGGATAGGGGAAATTTGTTCGTTATATCGGGGGTTCGTTATATCGAACACCTCCATTTAACGAATTTTGGGGAAAACTACCAAAATGTTCGTTATATCGGGGTATAGTTCATAAATTAATTTACAAAACCCAGCATTTCCGAATCTGAAAAATTACTGTAATAACCTTTCAGTACCGAGTTATACTTAGGTACGGCACTAGAAACTCAAGAATAGGCAAACAAATCTGCTTAAAAGTACTCTACACATAAATTTTATAAATTTTCTGTTGGTCTGTTTGGCATTCATCTTTTATCAAATGCTGATATTCGTTATATCGAGGTATCTTTTACGTTTTCGCTTGTGGATTGCGTTCGTTATAACGAGGATTTCGTTAAATCGAGGTTCTGTTCCATACACTTTACTGTAATTTTGGCCGGGTTGAAGAAAATCGTTCATTATTCACCGAGGACTTCGTTATATAGAGGTTCGTTAAATCGAGGTTCCACTATCATATTCTACGAATACAGCCGTGAGGAGACGAGAGACGGCTGTATTCGCAGGTAGTTGTATCATACAGGGGGAATTGTCCCTGTAACAGGTCTCTTATTTCGTCTGTGCCCTTAATAGTAGTTTTTGTTTTAAGGTGTGTAAAGCTGTAAAGAGTGGCCAGTATCCATTTGTTATGTGCAATTTTGCCCCTCCTGACATGGTGGGACACACGGGGAAATACGAGCCAGCTATTAAAGGCTGTGAGGTAACAGGTGAGTCCTTCTCACTGGTATCAGATCGTTTCGCCCGAAGGTCAATTCGCCCTACGGCAGTTCTCTCGGTGTTTTGTCGATTCTCTCGATGTGTATTTGTCGTTTTACAATCCTGAGGAAAAGGACTAAGCGTGAACACAGCGACTGCACTTGTTGAATCCAAGCTTAACTATAAAATAACATCTCTAATAAGCATGTTCATCGTGTTCTTAAGTGTTGTGTGTCATCGGGCGAATCGACTTTAATTCCAGGCGAAACAATCGCAAGTTAGTGCGGGTTTTTTTTAGACTTTGAATCCTCTAAGCAACCCGAAAAGCCCCACCCCCCTCTCCTCACTTACTTACCCCTTTTTTTTTCTTTCTGCGTCACCCTCAACTGACTGAATTGCTGAAAATGATCTGTTGAATAAAATGTTTTATTTATTTAAGTTCCGGCCCTGTTGATCAGATGTTATGGTGTCAGTCGTAGTATTCCCGCCACCCCTCACCCCTGGTCATGTAGCAGCTCTCCTAACCCTAAAAGTTAATTGGTTCGTTACCCTAACTGTGAAACAATGGAAAATATGATGAACAATGATATGTGATTGTTTTCTGCGACCAATCGGGAAACACCCTACGAGCAGCTCCTACATTACTGGGGCACCACTCACCAGCGCCAATATTATCTTGGTTGTCGTTCTCTCTATAAACCCCATCCGTAGACGCCTTGACACCGGGAGCAGAGGAGTTATGTTCTACGTTGATTCCAGTAACATTCTTAGAACGAATCACCTTCGTTCACCACAGAATATGAGCGTGTTCGTTTGAAGCGTTTGATCGTGTTACAAGTCGGTAAATTTTCCTTTTTCGGTAGGAACGATTGTCGCCCGAAGTACGGGACCTTCGAAAAACTCCGAAAGAGGTACGAGTTGCCGAGAAGAAAAAAGAGAGAAGAAGGCTGTATTATCGGTTATCTGTTAGTCACTTTTGGTGATCAATCCGCGGTCATTGTTTCATGTGGTTTTCGGTAGCATAATGTATCACCCAACTTGAAACACGATCCCTTGACGCTTCGAAAGAGCGCGTTTTCAAGGTGTTTCTAGCCTGCAAGCAAGCTCTGGTCGCCCCTCCACCAGAGCGACCCGGAGAGCTAGCAGGCTAAGGTGATTCGCGCTGTGAATATGAAACTGCAATCAAGGTCGAACTACCCCTTTGCCCTACAACCAAGAGGGAGTTAAGCAGAATTGAGAATATGCCAACTGCTTCTGTAGGGGAGAATAGAAAGCGACGTGCTTTTTCACATTCTCGTCTCATTCAGTGGATTTTCCTTCGACCATCCAGAGAAGACCAGAAAAGCCTCTGTATGCAGAGTAGAAGGAATAGGACAGGAGAGAGAAGTTTTTAAAGTCCTGTTTTGTTTGTCTTAGATAAGGAAATAGGTGAGATCTTCAAAACCTGTGAAGAGGAAGGTTATGTGTTAATGGTTACAGCAGATCATGGTAATGCTGAACAAATGTTTGGTGTGAATGGTGGTCCACATACAGCGCACACTACTAACCGGGGTGAGTAGACAGCCAATTTCTACGAGTTCAGCTCTTTAAGTAGTTAAAATCTATTAATCATACAGGCCTCGAGTCTTAATGCTATAGTAAATCAAAACTTAGACTCAGGATTTGTGGGTGAGCGAACATAATAGATATGGCGAGGACGAGGACGAGATTTTCTCAATATTCATTTTGCGATCGGGAGACGGTTTTAAACCTCCTTCAATACAAATAACCGTGCTAACTTTTCTGCTGAAAAAAAAGTGCAATAAAGCCTCCCAGTGTAAATATTTTGGAGAATACGCGAAAATACTCTAAGTTGAATCTCGTCCTCGAATTTAAAGGTCTCTATTAAGCGTGTTTAGCGAAGACAACGCTTCCTGAAAGTGAGAACGTGAAAGCGCGTCATAGGGTAAGGACTCAACGCGACTTCTGATGTTCAAATTGCTGTTCCGCCTTTAGTCATGTTGGTTTCACTGCGCGCGCCGTCCGCCACATTGCTTTTACTTAATTTGCCCATTACGAGAGGGCTAAGAAACTGAAAAACAAGGCTCTCTCTACCCCTTCCACTGTTTAGGTGCCTTCTGTTCTGACCTCTAAGGAGTGCCCAATACTCAGGTTACAAAGGTCGGTCTAATCAGAAAGCAATATTACGGACATGTTAAGTAAACATGCAAAGACCAGTCACGTCAAGGTCTTTGCGGACGAACAAGTAGGACGGTAACTTTTGAATTGCTTCGTGGCTTCTTGCTATATGATGTTATTTCATGCAAATTCAGAAGCCCAACTAGGGCATCGAATTATTATTATCAGTGATTATTTTCATTTTTTTTATTTTTTTCTTTGCTTGGCCACAGAAAGGAAATAACGGATGTCTGCTTTTGGCCTTAGTTTTCTCCCCTGGTATCACTGTACCTTATATTGTTTTCTCTTTGTGTTTGTTTTCAGTGCCCTTCGTTATGACCGGTGGACTCAAGTTTAAGGAAATCACTCACAATGCGGCGCTTTGTGATGTAGCCACTACCGTGTTAGATGTTATGGGTCTTCCAATTCCACAGGAAATGACTGGGCAGTCACTGCTTGCTAAATAGACAGTCACAGTCAAAGTCTTGTGGACAATGATTAAGCAACGACGACGGCGAGGACAGCGAAAACGCTTCTTGAAAAGTGAATTCGCGCTGTGTCAAACTTCATCATTTCCTGCTATTCTATCGAATTCTACCTCGTTTAATTTGTCAAATGTTGGCTTTTTTTTTCTGGAATTCAATTGTAAGGAGCTCTATCTAATTTCTGAAAAAGAAAGGCGGAAAACCCTTCTGTTGTGTTAACGTTTTCCACAAAGCGTGAAGTTAGCAAGTTTGACGTTCAAGTCGTGAAACGACGGCAAAGAAATGTACAAAAAGCGTGATGCACGTGCAAAGTTGCCGTTCTATTGCTGTCTATTGCGGTCTGCTTTTTTGGCATTGTCGTTGTTGTTGCCGTTATCGTTGCTTAAGCTCCCTTGTATCTTTAACTTATTTTAACACATAACTAAGCAAGTGATTAGAGACTAATTTCTTTGCGTGTGTCGTATATATTGTTTTTTCCAAGACTAAAAACTTTTATGCCGGTGGTATTAGAATAGCTTCGAAAAGGAAGAACGTTTGCTCGGCAGCTTCATTTTGGAGCTAATTTTACCAGTGGTTGGAGATAAACTCACCGCAACCGGCGAGTAGTCCTGGGGACTCGTAAATGCCAGGAGCATTATTGAAAGACTGAGTAAATAATATAAATCATACAGTAGAGTGAAACAAACATTCGAATTAAAAAACTACAGTCAGATTAACAGACTACCAGTCATTTATCGTTGTACGTAAATACCTTTACGCGAACCTAGCCAGCGTCGCTGCCGGGATTTGTCGCACGAAATGTTACCAAAGACCAAAAAAGCACCGCCGAATGAAATTGTTTGTTTTAAAGCCGCGAGAAGACTGGAGATGTGTCAAGTTAGGACTACACCGGTCGCCAAGCTTGGCAGCTAAGCACTCGGATGGCGCCAGCTAAGCGGGCTAGCGCGCAGTTTTCATTTTTCAAACGCCACCTATTTGCCAGTGCCTATCGTTATTTTTTTAAGACTCGGAGTGTTGGTTAATGCTCGGCTTGAAATCGCGTACTCGGGCCTACTTCTTTAGGCTCTTAAATCTTGTACCAAGAGAACTGAAATAGCCATGACCCGTAGGCTGCTGGTGAAAGCAGATGAAACAGCGGAGCTGGACCAACATTATAACGTCATTTTTTGTGATGTGCTCGTCTACGCTGAGAGGAAGTACGGCACGATAATGTGTGACCAGTTCTTTTTTAAAACCCCTGATTGGCTGGGATGGATTCGAAACTCTTGCAAATTCCGTCCTTGCAGACACGCGCTCTACCAACTGAGAAAGCCCAAAGGAGACGAAAAGTGTATGAAGGAGCCAGTGACATAAATATCTGAACTAAGACAAAATCGTTACCATTCTTTATAAATACCCTGGGTGGCAGTCGGATTCATAACAATACCCTACTAGTCATCAGTAGGCTGGACCTCTACCAACTGAACTAGGCAGTACAGTGACCTTTCCAAGGAAAGGAGGGAGGGGACTGAAGGGACGTTTTGGTAGCGATGTGCCACTGAGGCCTTCAAAACCTTCACCCTCTTTACGACAATATCCGTTCACTCTACCCTGTTTACAATGTGACTACTCGAACCGGGGCACTTGGAAGAACACTATCCAATCACAAGGGTTTTTGAAAACAAAAGATTCAAGATTTTTTGCAAACGGAACAATAGAATTCAAGGTTCAACTATGCAACCGTTGAAAACTATTAGACCGTTTGAACTTGCCTCACGTCTCAGAAAAAAAGCACTCAAATTTATGAATGTTATCGGTCCGTTTGCAAAAAAACTTGAGAATCTTTTGTTTCAAAAAGAGTTGTGATTGGACAATCTTCCAAGTGCCCCGGTTCGAGCAGTCGCACTGTAAGACAAGACAGTTTTTGTTGTGGTGTGAAATACATTGTATAAATGAGATAACCGTTTCAGGAACATATTCTTTGCTTTTTTAATTTGGAATATAAAAGAGCAAGTTGTCCACGCATCACCAAGGTTTATAACCTGTTCAAGGCATCCGGCCTAGAAAGATACTCTGTTCAAGACGTTAGATGGTGAAATTGCATACCTCGTTTAAAACTCAAGACCCTGAAAACCATACCTGTTTGGCGGTACATACCGAACAACGTTGAAAACAACGAAATAGTTGCCAACAAAACAAGATTTAAATATACTGATTTTGTTTATTGGAGATAATAAATGACTAAATAGCGTACTTTCGTAAAAGTACCTTAAATACAAGTTGTTATACCAAGCAAATGCATCTCTATATATTGAGTCATATATCTTGAGCGTATATGTGAAAATTAGGGGTCCGTTTAACAGTCTGAACGCGGACAAACTTAATTTTCACGGTTGTCCACAGATTTGTCTGTCTACGACGATCGCTTCCGTCGTTTAGAGTAGGCAGTTTCAGTTTCAGTTTCTCTGCGTTTACGTGATCCAATTACAACGGATTCATTTGACGATATATTACCTTCAGGCTACCCTTGTTTGCGGTGCTTAAATTTTGTTAAATTTTGCTGTTAAGCCTCGTGAAAACGGACGCAACATTGTTGGATGTTACATGTTGCGTCCGTTTGCACATCCTGTAGCATGTTGTTGCGTGTTGTTGGGAGTTGCTGGCCAACAATGTTGCATCCGTTCGCAAGGAGCTTTAAGGGTGATGTTACACGGGGCGATTCGCAACGACGATTTTTAGCGCAACACAGCCTTGCAATGTTAGAACAATGTTGGAACTATTCGAAACAATGTTGCAAAGCTGTGTTGCGCTAAAAATCGTCGTTGCCAATCGTCTCGTGTAACATCCCTTTTAATTTGAAACGTCAGCCGTCTCTTCGCCCCGCCACCCCACCCCCATCTCAACGGCAGCACGTTGGGGGATTGGGGCAAAGAAACTGCTGTCAAACTGTTGACGTTTCAGAGTAAGAAGCTGTATTTTTTGCGAATACTTTAATCTTGTGGGTTTGTAAAAGTTTGGCTGAAAAACAGAACAAAATTCTATGCCACCAAAATTTTGCGATTCGCCGAACCAAAAAAAGCAAAAATCGCAAAATCTGGTTGCTTCAAAAAAGAGGTGGCCTTAGGTATGTAATATTGTACAATTCTCAGGTATTAACGAGGTTACGAAAAATACACCACTGGAGTGTTGAGACAGCCGCGCCCCTTGAAATAACATGTAAATTTTTATATTCGATGCGTCAGAGTAACAGCATTTGTTTCCTAGTATATTTGCTTGTTTGCTTGTTCGTTTTTTTGCTGTCTATCATCAATCACCACTTGTATCGGTCAGGAACATTCTTCAGAAATTCCTCTTCTTCTGGGGTATTTTCCCTTCCTAACGATTTGTTCCTTTGTGGATATCTTCCAAACTTGTCAATGACCTCCTGTAACAATAAACATCTTCCATATTACTGAATAATCAGTCTGTTAACACACACAGAATAAGATTCAGTTTTGCTTAAAAACTCGAAAACTATGCCAAGAAATGTATACAGCACAGGCTGTTCCCCCATATAGGGAGCTTAAGCAACAACGACGGCGACGGCTACGAAAACGTCACTAAAATAGTGAAGCCGCGCTGCCTCAAACTTTATCGCGCTTATTCCAACTCGTTCAATTCGTCAAATGTTGGCAATTTTTTTCTGGAGTTGAATTCTAAAAACTGTACCATTGTTCGGGAAAAGTCGTTGCCTTGTGCTACCGTCCTCCACAAAACGTGAAATTAGGCGTTTTTATGTCGTAGTCTTGCAGTGACGGCAAAGAAATGTACAAAAAAGCGTGATGCACGTTCAGAGTTGCTGTTTTGCCAATCGAAACGTCTTGCGTTTTTCCCGTTTTCGCCGTCGTCGTAGCTTAAGCTCTAATTTGTCAAAAATAGGCGATTTCTCCTGGAGTTGAATTCTTGAGGAATTTATTCAGTTTAAAAAAGAGAAAGGAAAATTCGTCGTCCTATGTTCACGTCCTCCATAAAACGTTGCGTTAGGTGGTTTCACGTTGTAGTCGTTCCATAAAAGCGTCTGCAGAGCTGTTGTTTTGCTCATAAAAACAATTGTTTTTTTCTTTCTTTTTTGAAATTGTCATTGTCTTCATCGTCGTGATGGTAAAGCTCCCTATTTCTACCTAATCATCGAAGCCGCGCGAAGGCCAAACCGTTTGCAAAACAATGTAATATAATGTATCTTAAGTTCAACTTAATTCTCCGAGAGGAAAGTGTAATGAGAAGGAGGTCGCAGTTTAGCATTTCTCTTTAAAAAAGAGATCTATGACTGATCCGCTTCGTAATTGGCTAAATGACGCTACGCCTGTTATAACCTACGATCAGGCGTTTTTTTTTTTCGGGAAAGAGCCACGGGCAAAGTCCCTTTCCTCGCCTCCCAAAGAAGAAAGGAAGAAGGAGCAAATAAAATGAAGACTATTAACTGTACCTTGTGACGTGTAGCGAAATCAAGAACGCCCTTGCCCATTCCTTCAAATTCTGAACCCTTGGAGTCTTCCGCCAGCTTGGACGCTAATTTCACTGAGACCTCCTTTAAATAATTGTCAAAAATAGGCAGCAGTATATTCAAATAAACTTAAAACAAATATTCGTGCGCCGGTCACAAGCGAGTGGAAACGAATTCATCGCGGAAGTAACTTTCCATTTTGAGCAGCGAGCAAAGCGAACCGAGAGAGAACGCGCAAGTAAAGCCGCGCGCGTCCTTGCTCTCGCGCACGTCGCACTAGCCCGTGACTTCCCACGATAACCCTTAAAGCATTGCTCGCAGGCTACAAATATCTCCAGCCCATTATAAGATAGCTTAAGGGATATCGTGGGAGTCACGGGCAAGTGCGACGCGCGCGGCATTTCCTCTCGCTCGCGCGTTCTCTCGCTTTGCTCGACACTCAAAATGAAAAGCTACTTTCGAGATGAATGGGTTGGGGTTAGGGTTATAGGAGATGCCCATATCACTCGGGTTTTGGGAATGGCGAAGCCGATATCACTGTGACACGAGTAACTTGCATTGCTAGCAGGCTACAAATATCTCCAAATTGAATTCTGCAAAGCTGATCGTACTAAGTGAAATTAACTTTGCAAGACATCAACACAACACCAAAAGAACCAAAAACAGAGCGGGATCGTAGCCGTAGACAGCTGTTTCGCCCTTTGGGGGCTCGTCAGTATGGCGCAACGAGCAGAGAGGCTCTGCTGTAAAATTCCCGCACACTCTGTTTTAGAGCCTTGACATTGAACTCAAACACTCACAGAATCACGCCATATCACGTGTCCCCGAGAGCGCAAGAGTGCAAGAAAATATAGGATGGACAAAACCAACCTTAGGAACAAGGGCAAAACCAAGCAAAAATGAACAACATATAGGATCTACAAAAGACCTACGGCCCCAAAAAATAAGTAGTAAATGAAGTTTAAAATACAAATAACTCCAGGTAGCAAAGGCTAAATGAACTTTAACCAAACGGGTATAAAAGTGTACTGTGGATATCTGTGTAACATCTGGATATAAAAAACACAACTTCGTAAATGATTCTGTGTACGCCCAGAAAAGCGATCTTCCTGACCTTAAAAAAAGTATGGGGTTTGCTCAGATGTAGTGTCCATAAGCTATGTGTTGCAATTACTACCTTTCAAAAACATTCAGTGGCAACTGCAAGTATGAGGTTTTCATCACTTTTACGTCAACTGCCTTGAAACTATTTTCTTATTAATAGGGACCTAGAGACTCCAAGACGAGGACGACTACCAATACGATATTTTCTTAATACTAAGTAGTGCACGTGCGTGAACCAGCGTTTGAAGTTTTTTTTTATTTTCCTATCAGGAGAGGGTTTAACCTCCTTCAATAAAAATATCCGCGCTAACTTTTCTAGTGCAAAAAAGTACAAAGAAGCTTTCCAGGTAACCTCGTTACCGGGACTTTTTCCCTAAGAAAATGGGAGGGAAAATGCCCTGGAAACGAGGTTGGCGTTCCGGAGTGTCAATTTCAGTCTAGGGATACGCGATAAATCTCGCCTTCGAATCTAAAGGTCTCTAACAACCTATGTTCATTAACTTTAAGTAACCAATTTCTACCGGAATCTATTGACCGTAAAATGACAAAAACTGCCCATCATTCTTTTTATTAACCGTGCTACTCTATCATGTACCCCTATCCCTCCCAACGCTCCCCAGCATTACATGTAACTTTTAAGGTCTGATAATACCTGATCTTCCAAATTTTCGCTGTGTAAAAATGGCATGTTCATAAAGAATCGCTCAGCATATGAATGATCCAAATGGTTGTGAGTTTCTCCTTCAATAAACTACAACAAGAAATTATACAAATTACTAGACAGTTAAGTGCCATTGAATTACTCCCATAAAACTCTAGTTGCACATCCCAGGAAACTGACCATATAAAGGGAAACGAGATTTATATAGAGAGAGTACGCCGGTTATGACATAACCCATAAAATGGCCTTAAATTGGCTCACAAACCCCCCTGGGGAGGGAGGGGTTACTACGTATTAGTGGCCTATACGGAGAGGCTCCGCCCGAAAGGGGTACCTTTTCCAGACTTTAGGTATATGAAAGGGTAGGGATTTTACTCATTGCAGTATATGAAAGGGTAGGGGAATCTGTCATTTGGGTCTGTGAAAGGGCCCAAAGGGCGAGCAGATGAGTTTTATGGCTTTATATAAAAGTCAGGAAAACGTTCTATATTTGTGATTGATTCCTATTTAAATGACAATGCATTTACAGCAGTTAAAAGGGATGCAAAGTTCTGAAAGAAGTACATTATGCGAAAGGGGTACCATTTGTCAATAGAAGGTATACGAAAGAGGTACCTTTTTCGTGAAAAATGGTATATAAATTTATTAAAGGGGTAAGGGGTTGGACCTCGGGTGGACCCTCCCCATACAAAAATTTGTTGAGCATCCCCCTGGGTCATGAACCACAAAACAAAGAAGAAACACACAACTTAAGTGAACTGGTTAGACAATTTTTAGTTAAATCCATTCTCATTCATAGGTTACTGAAACAATCGTCTTTTCTTCCATATGAGTCCTTACAATTCCTTATATCACGCAACAGTGGTGATGTTCAAATTTTGAGCTTGGGCCACCTGTGGTCAGCCCGCAGGGGAAGGGGAGTGAGATTGTGGAGGGAGGATTGACAAGTTTGTTAAAAGCATGCAAAAAACCGGTAAAAGATGGCTGCCACCATACAACTCTTTGATATCTTTTAGGGGCTCTTCTCAAGCACCCAACCCATAGATGACTGGAACTTTTTATTTGGCGCTTATTGTTTTATTTGTTGGTTGGTTTACTTTTCTGTGCAGTATTGGTGACCATTTGCAACTTAAGAAACGATAAGGTACTTGGGCTGAGTTAACTTTTCCAAACACTTCCAGGGTCATTACTGGGAACACACCAGTCAGCTATTGGCTGAATTGTTTTTTTCCTCTCCACTGCAGCAATCCCAGAAGCCTTTGCAAAAGTTAACTCAACCTAGTCTCCCTCTCATTTCTGAAGTGGCAAAGTCTTTTTTCAAAATGTTTAGATGACTTGTAATGTATTATTTTAAGTGTTGACAAAAAAACAAAATGAACTCACCTTTCTAGCAACAGAGAGAGCCCTACCATCTCCCGCAAAGGCTTTAGCAGTGTTCTGTTTAAAAGCATAGGCACATCAGCCATTTGATAATACAACTTGAGCATTTTGAAACAGAGCTTGCAACTTTAATGCACTTAACCATCTTTTTTGTAATCTGCAGTCAAATGACTTACATACTTACTCTATAAATATTTCTCGTAAATTGATCAGTTAGTATGATCAAAGCTAATGATGGCCTAGGTTCACTTTCCCATTCCTTTAAATTTCCTTGGATGGCTTCGTCAACCTGAAATAAATAATATGAATAAAGCGTGGGTCTTAGCTGCCACGAGTGTCGTGTAGTTCAGTGGTAGAACATCATACACATGTGGGTTCGACTCCTATTGGGAATACTCGAATACTTGTATTTTCTTCTGAGCGCTTGTGTCACTGACTGAAAAAACAGCTTTCTCCTGTATTAATCAGGCCCCACTTGTTCAAAAGCTGGATAACGCTATCCATCTGATAAATCTTTATACAGTGGATAACACACTGATTAGGGTTAAACGCTCATTTTACTGACTGGGGTTAAGCACTCTCTTTATGGATTAAGGTTAAGCGCTGTTTAGGGTTGAAAACGTTTTTTACTGATATTTAGGGTTAAGCGCTTTGGGCATTAAACAATCATTTACAATGGTTTGCTTTCGGTTATTTTTTTCATATTACTGCTTTTTCTATTTTTTTCTGACTTGTAGCACGATACATATGTACATCAGTGTAACATAGGGCACTTTTATGAAAATGAGTAAAATATTCCCAAACCATCATTACTTGCCAGATATTAAGTAATTAACATCAAAGAAACATATTTGGAAAATTTTCATGGTATAATTCTTGTCTACAGCTTATTTTAGAAATTACCCAGAATCCTTTTTGGGCGTGGCATCTGACTTTTTGGCTTGCTTAGCATGACTATTATCGCTAAAATACAACAAATTTATTAAGCTCGAAGTGCTTTTTGTCTGCCTCTTTCTTTTTCTTGATCTTTTCTTCCCTCTACATTTATTTGAAAGGCTTTTCTTCTCGGTATTCATCTCTGTATTTGTGTAACGCAATCGTGACGTCCACTCTATTTTTACCTCACGTTTTCCCGCTTTTTGCCCCTGATTTGTTATAAAAACACCCCCCAGATACTAAGGAGAGGTTACACAGGACTCCTTCGATGTTTCTTGGGTGTTTCTTGTGGATTTCGGCTGGAAAATGGCTTGAATTCAAGTTTCATTTGGGAAGTTTTCTGCTGCGAGTGTGGTGGTAATTCGATCGTAACGCTTAGACAAACATGGCATTCAACTGGAAATATGTTTCCGATTCACCATTTCTAGAATTTCTTCGTTTTAAGCCTATTGAAGACTAAAAACATTACCAGGATTTGAAGACCAGTAACTGAACTGTGTTGCAGCTGTGTATCAGCGACCGTTGTTAACTAGAGGCTGAGATACAGGTTTTCTTTTGGGTAAGTAATATTTAATTTCACACATCAAAAGTTCACAACAGTTTAGTTTCCGAACACGAAAATTCTTTATTTCTTCATCGGCGTGAGTAATCTTTAAAAACCTTTCTTACTTGATGGTAAACAATGTTATGAACTTTACTCAGACGAATTATCTTCTTTTGTAGGTGCGTTTGGAAGTCGCTAGCCTTATATTTGTAAGGCATGGAGCGCTGTTGGACCTCGAGCGTTACACAGGCATTTAATGGCAACCGTCCCTAGAATTATAATTCTCGTTATTTGAAAAATAAATGAAGAGAACTGTAATTTTGCGTATGGTGTCGTTTTTTCCTATTTAATATTTCTGCTGTGTTGAATTTTCTTGATGAGATAGTGTTAAGAGTGAAATTTTACTTTTTTAACTATTTCATGCGAATTAGCTGTTACGCGTTACACGCTGATTTTGTAACTATTTTCTTTCATCTTCAAGATTTTTTGATTCCTAGGTTCCTCCAAATGATATTTTTTCAACATATCACTTAACTACAATCCTTGTTGAAGTAAGGTAGAAAGTTTAAACGAAATCCGTCATTAGCTTGCAAAGATATAGGAAAATATATTGGAGCAACCACTAATGTACATGTGTATCGTGCTACAAGTCTCTATTTTTCTTTCACATGGCTTGCATGGCTCACATGGCTTGCTGGCTCGTAATACTTATCTGCTGGATAGTGATTTATCTGGGTGAATAGGGCTATCCAATGTTTGAATAACTGGAGCCAGGATTAAAATTCACTATCAAGGTTCTATCATATTGTGCAAAACTACACATAGACTAAGTTCCAGTCCTAGCATTATGCAGGATGTTTGTCAAAAGAACCTTGTTTAGTGGCTCCCACAAGTTTCCTGTAGCTCAAGTGCTAGAGCATCAGGACAAGTAACCAGAACTTAGGTCAACGGGTTCAACTCCTACGGGAAATACTCAGAATTTTTCTTCTGAGCTTCCTGTGTCACTGACTAGAGCCATTTGGAAGCTGTTTTATCAAGTTTTAGATTTCAAGTTGTACTAACTTCAAATCTAAAACTCTACCAAATTCTACAAGTGAATAGATATAAAGTAAAACACACAACACAAAAAAAAGTTGAGTCATTTTTCAGTATTGCAAATTTTTTCAAAGAATGTAACTTAGATCTTATTTTGTTTACTTTCATACAGTCTCGTATAAAATTCAAATTCCAACGAACTCCAATATAGAGTCTGGGCTGCCTGTGATAGATCAAGCTTGTTATAAGCTTGGTATATATCTTCTTACTCAGTTTTCCTATCACTTTAAAACCAAAGACAGAAATGTTGACAGTGTT
>OZ037778.1:49294350-49406850 GCA_964035525.1 Porites cylindrica
ACGGTAACCAATATAAAAAACTCCTGTTGAGCATCTTAGAATAACAATGAGCGATATGACAGACCTAGATACTTTCACTGACTGTAAGTAAGGCCCAGTTCAAACGTCGATCTTTTCATGTACCAAACCTAATCCTTTTTAATTAAGTCCATGAAGGCCAGACGTTTGGATGAATTAAGTCCTACGTGTCGAATTTTGGTCGACCTATGAATTTATTAAGATCGAGTGGCCCACATGGGAATTTCGACTTTGGAGCATTGAACATTGTGAAAATGAATTGAGTCCGACTAATTAAGTTCGACGTTTGAACTGGGCCTAAATGTCACGAGAAGAATAGCCACTTCTCCCAATGTTAAAAAATGTCACGTATTTGATTGTCCAGTTTGCCTATTTCAGAAAAACAGCACAATGTCGTACAAGGAAGCAAATGATGTGTTGAACTACTGGTTCGGAGCGGGAGACCCTTCCAAGAGGCCCAAATGGTTCGGAGGTGGAGAAGAGACGACTGAGGAAATCAGAAACAAATTTGGATTACTAGTACGTAATTAAAAGTAGCTAGTCCGTAAGGTGCTACCCAAAACTTTGAGCTTACTATGAAACTTTTGCATGCTTGAACAAGGCTGAGGTTTGTATTTCTGCGGATCGCCCCTCGATCGGTGCTTCTCTATATAGACAAAAGTCGCTCGGCAACAACTCAATTAGACACTTAATCTCGCACTTAATCGACTGTTTCGCGACGCCTCCACTGCCTTCCCTGTGAAATGACGTCTGAGGAAGAATTGCAGAGATTACATACTGATGACGTGTCACTAGCCAGGTCTGACTGGTTGAAGGAAATTCCCTTGGCGGCATAACCAATCAGAAGTATTACCCAGGTGTGGGTAATGACACGTGATCAGTATGGAATTTCCGCGCTCGTTTGTCACACTTCATTTCGCGGGGAAACCAGTGGTGGCATCGCCAAATGTGGGCTGTTTTCTCAGGATATTCATAGTTCCGGATTGAGAATGAGATAATGATGACTGAATGCCTTGTGTCCTCTTGACGATGGAGACTGCGAACTCATTGCAGATTTAACAACGCTTCACTGTACGGTTCTGGCGGCGGATTAGCTTTGCTCCAAACGCAAATTTCCCAAAAAGTCTTTAAGTTATGTACAGTTTCCGAAGAGAAAGTAGTAGTTTTATTTTGTCTTGGCCCTATTCATGAAACCCACGCGAATACGAACGCCCGTAACTATAATGTAGCAAGACAAGCTGACATTGCCATATGCTTAATATTAGCACTTTTAACGAACAGGAAGTAGTTATTTTGTCTATTAGAATTCAAACACAAAGAAATTGTTCAACCTACAGGCTGGTATTAGCTTCCTGGCAAATCTTTGGGAGGTTCTCGTTGTTCGTCAGTTAATTGTTGTCATTTATTCAAAGCTATTCTTTGTTCATTTCTGATTGGCTTTAATCCCCTGGCTGATTCTCTATAACCAACTGATGCTGACCAAATTAGATGCGTAGATTAGACCATCATTAACTTCAGTCACTCTGTCGTCAGTGGTTGTATCATGAAATATATGATTTTTGACGTCATGAAAGACAGCGGAGGAATGTTATCCACTCCTGTCTTGATCTGCATAATTCTTCATATCACACTCAGCCTCAATCCATAATCGTCAGCTTTTGATACCATTTAAATCTAGTGGCATTTTTATACGTTTTGTAGGTAGAGAAAGCGAGAAACGATGAACTGGCACACTGGGAGAATGATCCTAAGGCTACACTGGCGTTAATCCTCTTGCAAGATCAATTCATGCGCAGCCTTTACAAGGTTAGAACAAGCTAAGGTGAAGATAATTAATGATTTTATAATTCCAAAATGCGTGTCGCCTACTAGAGATGCTCTTGAAAGCTTCCGCAGAGCTAGTCTCCCACGTCACACAACGCTCCTCCCCACATCATCCTTCGAAACAAAGAACGGCTGTGTGTTGCCCCCTGTAAGGGAATCCGCATTCCGAAATCCGGCAGATTTTTGCTTGTGGAATTGAGAATCTTGAAAAGCTTTGCACGTGGAATCCGGAATCCTTGCCCCGGTGGATGGCGCTATCCACCGGATAAATTGCTATCCAGTGGATAAGTATTATGAAATTCAATTGCTATCCACCCTTTGTACAACTGGACCGTGGGCTTTAGAACCCGGAATACAGCTCATGAAATCCAGAATCCCACGAATGATTGGAATTCAGTTAAGTTCCACTGATAAAGAATCCAGAATCCAGCATCTGGAATCCAGTCCAGAATCCAAAACTGTCTTGGATTGCTTTACATAGGGCGCTGCGATAGGAGATTACTGGAGGACAAGTACAGCTTCTTTTTCAGGTTGTGGTCTTTTATACTAGGTACAAGGGGACGAACTTTGCAAATCAACTTGTCAACTACTTAAGCAAGCCCTCGTACAAGTGGCATTAAATTTTTGATGATAATACCCCTAACATTCTTTTTCTTCCTGAAGTTAACCGCTATTGGTTCTAACTTAATTGTAGGGCCGTCCTGAATTTACCTGCAAAGATCCATACTGTGTAAAGCTTGCACGGAAGGTAAATTAAATTCAGCTGGGTCCTAATTTATTTTTGAATAAGCATGAACTCCCCATCTGCGTTTCACGCGCCAGAGAAACTGCACTTCTCCCGCAACAGTTCAAACTTCTGCCATTCTTTGAACTAGCATACGACGACTTCTACGTGAAGTCTTGACTTACACACAGTCGACTTTTGTTAGCGACGAAGTCGCGAGAGTGAGCGTGAAGTTCCCTCCTGAGCATTGACCCAACCAACACGGACTTTTAGGGCTAAAGTCTAACTTGAGTCAGGCAAGGATCATATATTTCCTTCTGATCTCAGAATTCTGGCAATTGCAATTGTTTTAGAAAATAAAATGGCGATTGGTTTGAAGTTGTTTAAAGGCATTGCATTTACTAAAGCTCTGGATAATGAAGAAATCATCTTGCCGGACGTTTTCTTGTGCTTACCTTGCAATCCGCTATATTTTGCTTACTTCCATTTTTTTTTTATTTGTTTCTCCGAGTTTTCTGTGCGGATTGGCCAGGTTAGACAAATCACATCGATCACTTTAATATGATTTTTGTGTTGATACTGCATATTGGAAATGGTCTCCGGCGTAACTAATCATACCTGTGTTGTTTTCGCTCTGGTTCTTTTTCCCTTTTAAAGTTCATGCAACGGGAGAGTCACGATCACTTAAAGTTTAGTGCGGCTGGACGAGCTTTCCTGTACCTTCCTTTTGAACACAGCGAGGATAGAGAATGTCAGGTATGACCTACTTTAGCAGTGACATTTTTGTGTCAATTTAGTACTTTAGCAATGCATTCGTGAAACTGCATTCTCTCACTAACCTGTTTTGAAGATATTTATCAGTATTTAAATGGTATAATTTCTCCTCTTATGGCATGTTTGGGCACGCTAAGGTGGCACTATCCTCAAGCCTTAGACTGCAAGTCTTACTCTTCTGTGCTCGCTACATTCTTGTATATATATATATATATTCCTTTTGAGATGATGAATATATGAATTTATTATATTTGAACCGCGGAATGCCTTTGTGTTGTTATCCTAGCTCTCAGTAAGTTGCGCTCACTCGATGTTGGTTACATTTCGCCCATCCCATCGTTCGGCCTTGTTGTTGAACTATCCGCCCGCAAAGTGTTGTAACAAAGCACAAGACTAAAAAGACTTTTGCAGTCTTTGTAACTGTCTCAGATCAGATGATAATAGTCGACTCATTCACTTGTATACGTTGTACCTGTGCGTTGATAACTTGCGCTATCGTTGACTGAACTGTTCTAGCAGCCACTTTGACTTGAACCGCTGAATAACGTCTTAGTATTCTCTCGTACACTCGCCTCGTTTGCAGTTTCTATAGCCTGTTCTATGCGTTCAGATAGAGGAGAATGGCGCGAAATGGAGGACTCTGTAGGCAAAACAGCGGAAGAACAGAAGAGGGAGGAAGGAGAGCACCTTTAATCGTTCGCCCTCTCTCTCCTCCAGGTCTACTCAAGATCCGACTGACCTCACTGGTTTCGCCTTTTCTCTCCCTGCTCCAGTCTCTCACTTTTCTTTGCGCATCCACATTATCTGATCATCTGGAAAAGGCTACAGTTTCTTACGTTCAAATTTTTTTTTTAACTTTTCTATTATTGTTCTCAATTTCAGTTCATTAATAGAGGGATTTTACTTAGCCCTCAAATAGATAGTAGACTACTACGCTCTGTTACACTCTAATTTAACTGTTTTCTTTTGCTTATTTGTATATTCTTTTGTTTCTTTGTGTTTATCTGGCAATGATTTTTAGATACTGTTTCACTGGTTAAGTAAAATCTCTCCATCTAGTGATTATTGTCTTTATTATTATATTTTATATAGGAGTTAAGCGTTAAGCTTTACGCACAGTTGGAAGAAGACACTAAAGGCACAGACCACGAGACTTACGGAAAGCAGTGGTATAGGTTTGCATGTCTCCATAAGGTGTGTATGGTGCTGGGATCGGTTGTTCAAAAGCTGGATAGCAATGGTTCTGGCCTCCACGGCATAATTCGATATCTAATGAATACTAAGTGTTCGTGGCAACTATGGTGAATAGTAAATGTTTATAGATTAAGTGCATTATGTTGATCCAAGCTGATCCTGATTACAAACAAGCAAGAAATCCAGATCGAACGGAGCGAGATTCGAAGCCGGGATCTCTCGGCCACGCTGCCTGTCAATTGCGTCAACCAGTGGACATCATCATCCAACCTTTGAGCAACTGGATCCAGGTCTCTTAATTTCACTGAGAAAGTAAATCGCGGATTTAAAAATTCAACTCAACACTAGAGAGAAAAGTAGTGATAAGAGGGGTTCAGATTGACAGTTCTGACTACATACTTATTTATGTACACTCTTTTATATGTATATAAGAATATTTTTCTTCCGGCTTTGGTTGAACATTCTTATTTTTTTGCCTATTTTATGCTGAGAATATTCTTGTATAGCTTATATGACAATTCCGTTTTAGAATATAATTGGGGTATCAACCATAGTTAGCGCAGGTTTCTTTCGTTTTCGGTTGGCTAGTTTTGCCGTTTAGAGAAAGGACTAAGTTAAAAAAAATATCATTTTATTGTATTTATAGATTTTCAAGTCACAAAATTATATCCGGCTTTTCTGTCAAAATCTCAGCCTGGGGTTTATTCTTAAGATATTCTTTAAGGTTCGCAAATTTCAGCCTCGATTCAAATATATTATTATCATTATACTACTACATGAAAAATTACTGCAATTTGATTGGCTTAGAGCAGTGGTATTTCAGCTTAATACCTACATGTGAAAATTACAAACCTTTTGCGGGTAGTAGTATAAACAAATAATAGCACGATTTGTACGTGATATTTGGCATAAATATCACTCGTGATATTTCAAAATTGTCTCAACTTTCAGTCGCCTAACGGTTCGTGAAATTACGTATAACAATTTCGAAATATCACTCGTGGTATTTATGCCAAATATCACTAAAAATCATGCTATTACCTATACAAAGAGTGTAGCAGGCTAAATTTAATTAGAGTGTCTATTTTATATAACCGATTATAGCTAAGTTTTATACTACCGTTATTCGTTCTCCCGGTGTTTGACGGGTGTTACAGGAGTAATGAAAGCAAAGATTAGTTTTATATAGAAATTGAAATCAGAGCACAAGTGATAAGCGGGTCGCTGGGTTTGTTTATTTCCTGCACTGAACAAAGTTTTTTCCACAATAATGTGCATGATAAATTATATAAATCATCGTGAAATTTAGTCATTTCGCTGGTGGTGTCTTTTACCTTCTTCAGGAGGTAGTCGACCAATTTGGACGTTTTCCCCAAAGAAACAAAGTTCTGGGCAGAGAGAACACTCCCGAAGAGGAAGATTGGCTGAATAACATGCCGGATCGTTTCAAATGGTAAACAAGAGCAAGTCTAGGAGCAACAAGGATCTGTGTATCATAGTTAGATTTGACTGTTGTAAAGTACGCTATCCTCGTGCTGTTCAAGTGAAGAACTCAGTTAGTTGTTTGTGTCTTTCAAGAAAACTTAAAGGATACTTTATCTATTAAACACATGAGAAACGATTATGATCTAAGCTAAATCATACGCGCAGCCCTAGGAGGACTAGTAGTAGCAGATTGTTCCTTCCCGGTTTTAAGCATTCTTCTGAATAATTAATCCCCTCTCAGCAATTTTATTGCTAAACTAAACTATCATTCTTGAATGAAAATTGCCGCACTGACTTTTCGAGACTTTCATATTCCGTTTTTCACACCAGGTTATTCTGTCCTCTGCTGCGTTCGGTACATTATTTGAATTTTCCACTAATTCTTCGGCCAGCCAGCACGTTTATTTTCAAGTACATCACTCACATCACTATCACATCAGTCAAACTAAAAAATATGGAAATAATATCTCGTGTGAACTCAAACCCCCAACCTAATATCAATTTTGAAGGTTCTGACGACCTCGTTATTATACCCCTAATGGTCTTAAATGTGGACCCCTGATACACTTCTTGGTGCCTAGCCTGTCAAATGAACAGGGACTGATATTTGTAGTGTACTCTATTAATTATCCAATGGTTGGGTGTCACTTGAGAATAAAACACAGGCGGTAACAACAACTGACGTTTTATTTGCCCTCTTGTAGCTAAGGTAATTTATGTTAATGATTAAGAACACACTCGAAACAGAGACTGAAAGGTGAATTCACAGCAGCAATGTCTCTAACTCGCCCCAGTCGTCTCCCTCTCCGTCCTTCCCATGTAACCCTGCGCGCCAATTGTAGAGGTGACTGAGATGACTGGGGAGAAATCAGGCCCTGACTCGTCCCCAGTCGTCTCTCACCTCTCCATATTGGTGCGCAGGGTTACATGGGAAGGAGGGAGAGGCTATATCTCACTGTATGAGGAGGATACTATGATGTAGCTTGCGACTAAGCTCTCCATTTCATGGGCCGAGTCGAGAGACCAGCACGCGAAACTCGCGCGTCCTCTCGCGGCTCGCTGGCTAACTATATTACAGCTCTAACTTTACTCTATGATAGTATACAAATCATAGAGAAGGATCTACAAATTGACTGTTTCACGTAAACGTTTTAATCTATATCAGTGTTATCACTCTTGATACACTCCAAATACTAAAGCCACTGCGAATAGTGAGTTATTGATGAAGCTGCACTCCGCGAAGTTATCGTTTTTATCATCCCAGCAGCACATGCTTCCGACCCTAATGCTCTGACCCATTTTCGGACCAATGTGCGTAACACACACGATCTTGTATCGATCGAATCCAAGAAGCTTGACCTGGGACCTGACTTCATCTGAAATTTGTAGAGTAAGATCACGGCAAATCTTCGGATCGTATCTGACACTGGCGAGTCGGTTGATCAGCACGTCCTCTGCAATCCTTTTTACCGCAGCTGTAAAGGATGAGAAACAAATTATACGCTACTTTTTCAGCCTATTTTGTCAGGTATAGAACTTAATTGTGGTCGTTTCGCCTGAACGTCAATTCGCCCCAAAGTTGTTTCCCCCAGACCTAAGTCGATCAGCCGGATAACAAAGAACACCCTACAACACAGCTTATCGGAGATGTTTGTAGTTAAGATTACTTTTATCAGGCTTACGTCAACGTGAAACAACTTCGGGCGAATTGACGTTCGAGCGTAACGACCTGTTACCATATCACTCACTGAATTCAGTGACGCGAGGTTCGAATTGGGAAAACATTACTCTAGTTCTTTTATGTTCGCAAGTTTTTGGCTTAGTGGCACAAGTCTTTGATCAAGTACTAGCTACAAATAAATGCACTAGCTACAAATAAATCCCAACAAATGGCATTTCTAGATCTTTTTAAGAAAAAGAGGTTAATTAGATATAAGTTTGAAAAATCATCACTTTTTTTGGTCTCTAATGTTTTGTTTCAGGTTTTGCCCCCAATTTTCTTCCCCAAGAATTTGACTCATCTTATTTGAATGGCTTTTCGAATTCTATTTTAGCGAGATTTTAAGGAACTCTTGCGAATTAAAAGTCAACCAATATAATCCACTTCACACTCCTTATTAATTACCATTACTCAAGCTAATATCAACCCAAAAAGCAAATAATTAAAGCCGATGTTTATATGCAATTTCACAAACAAGATAAAGTATAGGTAAGTTAATAAAAAAACAAACCAGGTGAGAATTTCTTCTGTGGGTCTGGTGCAACTCGATAAGTGTTTTCCAACACAATTCCTTCCGTATGGCTTTCCTGTTGTTGCTCGAGTTCTTCCAAGAATTCATCTTCGCGAAGCGTGCTTCCACTCTTTAATCTAACGCCTTCTTGTCCTTGTTGTTGAAGTGGTGCTTGCGGCGGTTTCTTTACTAAAAAACTTCGAGTTGATGCCAACGGAAGACTAGTTTTTCGAACTTTAGTTCTGCCTGGCAAGCTTAGAAGGGCGTCCGCCATTACACTGTGTTTAGTTCTCCAACGTGAAAAGTCAAGGAAGAAACTTTTTATACCGATCGATATTAACTTGTGGCCTTTGCCTTGACCAGAAATATTTATCTTCAAAACTTGTCGCCGAATCTCTGGATTCTTTTGAGGTTTAAAACAATACTGTTTTGAATAAAGAAACAAAAGAATTCGTGAAGGAAGTCGAGCTTCAGATCTTCATACGACCTCGCAGCTAATGATCCAGAAACGCAAAGTGCTTTTGTTTGTTCGAAAAAAGCTATCGAAGCAATTGTTAATATTCTATAGTTGTCTCCGGGGAAATTAAGTTTGAACATCGGTTTTCGATAGATTACGCCGACAATTAACGCCTTCAATATTGCTAAATCTCTGAAACAGATTATTAAGTGAATAAAACAATGTTGAACAGATTAAATGTGAAGGAAATGAACTTTAATAAACGGTTCCGAAAAAATATATATTTACAAAGAAGCAAATGAAATGAGTAATTAAAGAAAATTAATTGTTCTGTAAGCGTCAACCGCGTAAAATCGATAAAATCACGAAAAAATTGTCTTAATGAAAGTCGGGCCGAGAGATTTCATTTCACTTATCTCAAGGGTTTTCTTTTCGTTAGACGATTCATGACAGTGTGTGATATAGAACCGTCAAAGCTCTGTAAAGGAGTATCCTAAAGAGAGGGACCTTGTAGTCACGTACTATTTCGTGGCACACAGACCTTACCGCAAAGATTTGACCAAGCCTGTATGGTAGCCGTTAAGAAACTGCCCACCTAGCCCTCCCCTAAGCCAACATTTTGCTGTAAGTGTTAATGTTGTCTTAGGGGAGGGGTAGGTGGGCAGTTTCCCAGGAACATATAATGATCCCACAGATTACAAGCTTGCAACAAAATTTATTGCAAAACGGCTGGAGAAAGTTCTTTCGCATCTCATAGGAAGAGACCATACATGTTACATCAAGGGTAGATTTATAGGCGAAAACAATCGTCGACGGCGACGGCAAAGAAAACGTCGCTGAAAAACTGAATTCCTGTTCTTTCAATCTTCATCGCGATTACTCCAAGTTACTAACTTTGTGAAATGTAGGCGAACCCTCCTAAAGTTGAATTCCTAAGAACCATATCCAAGCTCAGGAAGAGAAAGGAAATTTCGTCGTCGCTTGTGTACTTCCTGTGTACATCGTGAAATTAGGCATTTTGACGTCGTAGTCGTGCAGTGACGGCAAAGAAATGTATAAAAAAGCGTGATGCACGTGCAAAAGTGTTGTTTTGCTTATTAAACCTATTGCTTTTATGGCGTTCCCGTTGCCGTCGCCGTCGTCGGATCTTAAGGTCCCTTCTATGGCCACAAAGGACGATGGGACGCACTAAATGAGCGAGATGTGACACCCTCGGATTGTGACCAGGTTGGCGGGAATATCCCAAAATCAGGTTGGACACCTTATGTTTATACAAAATTACACAACGCTATACTCGTCGCAGAGAGCCATTTATGCGAATTTAGGCCCCGTCCACACTAACGCGCTTTCGACGGTTTGAAAATGCATACATTTCGATGCGTTTGGGCCTTACGTCCACTCTAATACGCTGAGCGCTTTCATCGATTTAAAAACGCTTTTGAAAATGAATCAAAACGAAAACGCATACATATCGTACTTGTCTGGACGGTCGAAAACGCAACAAAATGAAAACGATGACCAAAAATATCGCAGGCGCGTGTGTTTGTAGCATGCGCATAGAGTTCAACTAAAGTCAAAACGTGCAAATCTATCGTTTTCGAACGTTTAAGTGTGCACAGTCGAAAGTGAGATTTGAAACGTTGGCATGGCAGACAAGAATTCTTAGCTCGTACTTAGTGTACAATACAGAGATAACGTAACCATTGTTTTAGTTCACCACAAAGTTTAAGTTTTATTTGAACTATCAACTCATTACCCAGCGTTATGAGTTAGGCGAGGTAACCTCATCCATACCTAAGCTCAGGCTCCAAAAAAGCTTATTTCAAAACAAAAGTTACATCAACTAACACTTTACAATGTAATGTATCGTAAAATGACAACCTCCTCCTTAAGTGAAGGAACGTGGAGAGACAACCATAAAGACGATGGCCGCAAAATTTCAATAAAAAAATGTGTTCTTTCAAACTTTATTGCATTTATTTGGCCTCTATCATTTTGTCAAATGTCGGCGAACGTTTCCGCAGTTGAATTCTTCAACGCGGTATTTATCTTTAAAAAGAGAAAAGAAAATCCATCGTGTTCACGTCCTCCATAAAACGTCGCATTTAATAGGAAGTTTCACGTCCTGGTCGTACAGTGGACGTGAAAGAAATATACCGCAGAGCGCGATTCATGTGGAGTGCTGTTGCTTTGCTGATAAAATCAATGTTTGTTTTTTTAGGTTCTTACTGCCGTCGTCGTCAGGTTGCTCAGGCTCGCCAGTAATAGAGAGCTTAGATGTCTTAGAATCTAAGACGAGGACGACTACGCGAACGAGACTTTCCCAATACTAACTAGTGCTCGCGCGAACCGATGTCGTTTGGCGGGAAAATGTGATAGCCATCGTCAATCTAGTTTTAGCAAGAATGTCGAAGTGACGGGAAAAAGTTATCAAATGTTAGAAGTTTTATTATTTTGCGATCTGAAGAGAGCTTAAAAACCTCCTCCGATTAAGAAAACAGTGCTAACTTTTTCTGGTAAGTATAATGAACCTTTGTGGGGTGTCTATTTTTTGAAAATACGCGAAAAAACTTTAACTTAAATCTCGTACTTGTAGTCGTTCTTGTCCTCGAATCTAAAGGTTTCTAATGTTACGTTAGTTAACTAGTTTTTGTTTTTCACAGTACTTTTACTATTACATAAATGTACAACCAACGTTACAGTTTGAATGAGTAAATTCAGTTTTTATTGCCTATTTTCCAATATCACTCTAGAGCAGTCATTGACTAGAGTTATACTTTCCAATCACTCGCGCCACATAAACTTCAAAAACAAGAGATGAAGATACAGTCCACTCCTAAGGTCCAAGAGTTTTAATCCCGAACACTAAGAAGGACTTTTCATTCCCTAAAATCGAACAGTGTCGGATACATTCAGATTGCTGCTGGTTATAGGATATTCTAGATGTAAATGAACCCATTTTCAATAATAACGTGTTTTTGTTATTGACAAAATGATATAATCTGGTATAAGATTTTATTAAACGTCATTTGTTTCTCACTCTTCCTCACTGTGTTTCTTGAGAATTGTTGCAAGGACACTAGTCATCAAGCCATCCCGAATTTATTTACACAAAGACCGCTTAATTATCCGTCGAAGAAAGAAAGCTTCGCCGATTTGTACATGTGAGTTTTGCGTAGCAGTTGCTCTTTTTCAATGCTATTTGAGTTGCTGTTTAATCCTACTTAATGTGGTCAATAATAATACCACATGCAGAACCAAGTATTAAGAGTAGTGGACTACTCATCGTTTTGTGATTTTTTTTCCTTTTCTCAGAGGCCATCCTGATTTCTGACGTTATATGGTTATTTACACCGTTCAAATCGTGGAAAAGGGATAATTAAATTACTATAGTTTGCAGGTTATTTTTAAAGTGTAGAGGCTATTCTTTGAACCTTCAGAGGTGCAAACACTGAATTGAAACACTTAGCACAAGATTTATGTTAAGTTTTTCTCATTTTGGCAAACATTAGACTGTTCACAGTCCGCTATTTTTTCGTAAGATCGTCAGGATCGAGCGCTTAACAGCACGGGCGGCCATCTTGGTTTCATATGTACCGAGACGGGGGGGGGGGGCAGTTCGGGTTTATAGCGGTAGGGGAGAGAGGCGCCTCCTTCCAAACCGTCCCCTGCCCCCGAGGAAGATTTGACACTCATCCCAAGCCTAAACTCGGAACATTTGAAACCAAGATGGCCGCCTGTACTGCAAAGCGCTCGACGATCGTACGGAAAAATAAAGGACTGTGAACAGTCTAGGCAAACATTAAAAAAGAGTACGGGTTCCACGACCAAAAATGACAACTGATAATTGAAAATATAAAAAATAATATATTATTCAAAGTTAAATCATTTATGACGCACTTTTGTACGAACAATAGATGAATGACCCGAAAAAAATATTCCTGGCATTAGAAAACAACAACAGGTGTGTTTCCAAGGCTGTTATAGAAAATAGAGGTTTCTGAAGTTTTCGTTGCTCCATTAGGATGGACTTGATAATTCTTTTTCCAACAGGATATACGTATTTTGTTTAATGTCTATAAAAAATTTGGAATTAGCCATGTTACTTTTCAGGTATCCTCAAAAACGGAACATTCAAACGCTACATGACCGAAATATCGTAACAGCTAATTGAGCGTTTTCCTATAACTTAATGCTCCGAAAAAAAGGTTACTGTTAATTTCTAGACTTATACATTATCAAGTAAAGCTTTCCAAGATTAGACTTACGAAAGCTTCGAATACTGCAGTAGTCTGAATATGACGGACAACTATTTATTGTGATACTTGTACTTTGTAAAAAGCACCATGGCGCACAGATCCAAATACTCAACAAACGTCAGGAGACTGGCGCCCAAGAAAAGACCAATCTGACCTCCCACATCACCTAATATACACAATAAAAACAGTAATGAACATAAGGAGTAAAATCATACTTTATTTATGAAACCCTTAAAGTAATGAACGAATTGATCCTTGCAGTACAAAAGCTACGATGCATGTGCTTAACAAAAGGTCTACACAAAAGTCAATTGGTCGTATTTTTCGAAAATAATAAAGATTTTTAATTTAAAAAACTGGTAAGGTCACTCTTCTAGCCTGGCCAACTTTTCTTCATATAAAGACTTCGGCTCGCCCAGCCGGGTAAACTCGGTCAAGGTGAGACAATAAGATCATGTGGAGCGCCGTTATCAGCTCTTGGCTCGACTTTTTCGTCATATAAACGCTTGCTTAAGTTGACTGGTCTGGGAGGAGGTGGGGGTGACCCTCTTTTCCGGACAACTTTTCTCTATATAAACCGTACAACGTTAGTGTCAGGTAGGGTGCTGCCGACGAGAGGTTCCTCGAAAAGGCAGGAGAGCATCCTCCCCTCAGGGAAGGTATCCCCTCCCGACGTACCAGAGGAGTTTTAACTCTCTTAGGCACCGCAATCCGAGGCCCGTTACGTACCTGGTCGCACCAATACACTAAATGACTTTTCTGAGGGCCATATGAATGTATTATGTAACTATGTTTGCTTTTCGCTGACCTACCCGGTAGCTGATCAGTCAATAGTGCAAACGATTAGAATAGACAATTATCTATTCTATTCCACTCTACCCTACTCTAGTCTATTCCACTGCCGCAGGATTTGCTCAGTCGATAAAGTGCTTTACTATAGATCAGGAAGTCGCGGGTTTGATTCCCGGGGCTGGACCAATACTGGGGATCTTAAAATAACTGAGAAATGCAGGAGAGTACTGCCTTAGCCCTGTAAACGGCTAGGCCTCCTCATGGCTCTGGTGACCACTTAAAATGGCAGTCCTAAAAATAGTGTTCCGAATTATTATTTTTATACTGAACACATTGACACTTACTGACACCTAAACCAAACGCTAGGTTTTCTCTTTTTTTAGTCAGCTTTACGTCAATGTTAATTAATAATTGCATGCGTTAAATTCTATTGTGAGTGAATTATCACAGAACTTTAAACTTACCTAACAAGCTGTACAGATCATAACTGGGTACCTGCTTCACATCGGAGTATGTCAAAGACTCATAATAAATTTTGAGCTCAAGCAAGTTGTCCCTGAGACGAAATGGATACAAGATCGCTAACATTAATAAGGATCCAGTCCTTTTTTGTACACTTCTGGTAAAAGATCTGCCATCTAAATGATTGTTCACGGTATATGAAGCATTTGTATTCTGTCCTTATTTCAAATGTTTGCATCTTCGATGGAGATCAAGAAATCTCGGAATGACATGTATTAAGCATTCTACAGGCTATATCAACGACTCACTGAAAAATGCTGGTTTACTAAGTTAGATCAAACGCCACTGAAACGTAGTAAATAGTTACAGTGACGCACAAAGGACTTATTGAAGGGCTCAAGCAAAACTAACTATGAGAAAATTACTGGAAGACCGACAATTTGACTAACAATAAACGACTGTTTAACTGTGACAATGGACGGATCGAATTGAACCAATGAAATTTCGAGTCTTCATAGCCTTTAACATCACGGCTTAACTGACAGACGACCAATAACATCGCGACTTAATTGACCAATCGGGTTGATAAGCAGGTTTAATGCCATCAACTGATGACGTGATAGAACTCACTTTGACTCTGAAGATGACTACCCCACAGAGTGTCGAAACGTTAGTCAATGTCAACAACAGTCCTACTCAAACTATGTTCACCCGTACTATCATACTCAATCTACTTATGACATGACTCCTAAGTTCAAACTTTTCCTAGTTTGAAAACAAAATGGGTGTAATCAGGGGTTGAAATGAGTTCATACTTTAACTCATACCTTAGGTATCGCCTATTCTCCTCGTCCGTGCCCTTCAGATTTCTCTTCTTGGCAAGTATGTAATCTGCGTAGGTGTTGGCAGGATAACGAGCGTAGGATAATTGAGCTGAAAATTCCACGCTTTCACATGCCACTGGGCACTTATCCAACTTGTTGTCTTGAAAATGCTCTAAAATCACAAATAAACGAAATTATCAAGCAGCTTATCGAATATTGGAGCAGAGACTGAGGCGAGTGCCAGTAAAATGACAGAAAAGTCGTCAGTAGTATTGAGAAGAAATCTCGCAGCTACAGTGGCAATTAGAATGTGGAGATAATGTGGAATTGTACGATAGCGATTGAGAAAGTGAACCAAAAACCTACAAAATCTTGTATCAACGTACATGAAGATGAAAGAGTTCAACATCATAGAGACTCCATGCTCAAGTTGGAGGAATAGTACAGATACAGAGCACAGAGGGGACACAGCCAGACAGCTTTTAAGAATATCAAACCAACAATGACTATTAAAGATTGTTAATGTATATAGATTATTTATTTATTTATTTGGCGAATAAATACATGAAACGTTATGATTTTAACTTAAAACAGCACTACCAGCCTTACCCCACGCCGGCCACATACAGCTGTCACTTGCTTTATAACCACAAACGGGAATTCCATCATCAGCACCTAAAGTTTGTAAAATAATTTATTGTTCAGTCGAATGACATTTTCATAACATAACCATGAGAAGAGACGGTAAGGAAAGGCTGTCTTAATTTGAAAAGCAACTGAGTGGGAATAACATACAATCACAATCATTCATTTGCCCCTGGATATTTCATCAGAAAAGCACTATTTTGAAGCTAGTAAGGCAGTTTTGGGAAGTAAAATACAATTCCCTACTTTCCCATATCCTCATGTTCGCCGAGTGTCATGGTTTCCTTTTAAGGTCTTCGTACACTGTTTGACGGGTTTGGCAAAAAAGCCACGGATCTTGAAACTACTTTTTTAAAGGATGTACAGGTTGAGACAAGATTTAATAAAATCAAATTTCCAGTCAGAGTTACAAGACTAGTTTGCATGTATCGCTGTCCTTATTGACCGAATTTCGCACGCTCAAGCATGATTCGGAAGGAAGAGCTTTACCTCCTGCATAGGTTGGAATTCCAAGTTATTTTCGAACATTTCAAAGCTGACGTCAAAGGTTGTACACGGGCTCAGGTGTCAGCTTAACAAGTAAATGGTTCATGTGTTGGAACTCCTGCCCTGAACACTTAGACAACTAAGTTAAAAGACCAAACAATTGAGCTATATTGCACAACAACTTACCCGGCATGAACCAATCCCGACAGTTGCATTGCTTGATAACGTAACGAGCCAGTTTGTCCAAGAAACATTTAGATTTGCTGTATGATTTGAAGAACCTTAGTGGGGGCATCCCACAGTTTGTACGGTAAGGATGCGGCAAATTGGTCACCTGAAAACGCAAGATTTAAAGTAAGGATCCTAAAAAATACTTCATCCTCAAGGCTCGTGGAGATTCTTTTAAAAAACCGGATTAATGGTAAGATGAAGTTCTAGTTTTATTTTGATTGTATCAGTTCATAATTGTGGTAGATAACAAATTGTCAGGACTTTAAATCAAAGCAGAGAAAGGCCGTTCTTGCATTTCTGTGAACAAAAGCCCCGTGGGAAGTGGAATAAATGTATGTATGTAGTCGAAAAAGGGTCTCTTGAAGCCTCGATCCCGTTTTTATTGTGTCCTCTCGGGAGCAGAATTAGGAAAAGGTATATTTGGTATATTTAAGGTGGTTCGAGTGGATTTTTCAGGGAAAATACCTCCCAAGCTTGAGTACTACCTACGTCGTCATTAACAAAGTTTTGGAAAAATGACCACCGCAGTTGTGGATAAAGATGAGCAATGACTATGATCCGCGTCATGTTGACGTTGGAGTTGGCATGACAACTTCATGACGTCATTGCCCAAATTACTTCCAGCCGTATTTCTTGGCACTGGGTTTTTTTTTCCAAAATTGTTCACGGGAGCATATTCCTCCAAAAGCTGCCTCGATGTTCGTAAAGTTCGAGGAAAATCTATCAGAGCGTTATCGAAATGCAATTTCACCTCGTAGTAGTTTCATTCTTTAAGAGTTTGAAAAGATCATTTGGATAGCTTTTGCTCATAGAAAGAAAGATTTACATTTTGGTCTACTTTAACAAATGGGCGAATAATATGGAAACCAATCGATGGATTTAAGAATTATCGTCTTTTTATACGCGCGACAATAAAATAGTAGCTACAATGCGTTATTTTTTTGCCTGAAATTTCGTGTTTACAAGTGAGAGCCTCTCATTATTCAGGGGTAATGTTTCACGTGAACAGAAGTAACTAACAATGTATTTGGAATTTACAAAGATGTAAGCTATTGTCGTCCATAAAAATAGGGGAAACTTGGAGACAATGGGTGCTTACCATTTGCACAAACCACCCGGGTGGAACTCTAGCATAAACATAAAACTCAGTATAAAATTTGACATGGTGAAAGTATAACCAAATCTGCCAAAAAGACTCAAAAGAGTTGAAAGATTGATCTCCTCAAATCACATCCCATATTCTCAGTATTTTCGTCACATATTTTCTTCTCAAACAGAACGACGCGAGCCATTTAATTTTCCAACAGAAATTTCCGCATTTTCCATGTAAAAGGTAAATACCCAAGACTTCTCGGAATAATGATAGGCTCTCACTTCAACAATTTTCATCTTTTTCTAATACAGCTGTGGTGGTCACTTTTCCAAATATCTGTTAATGGCGACCTAGTTAATGCTATTGCCAACGGAAAATGCAGCCGAGAAACCTTGAGTCTTAAATTTCAAAGTATTTTTTTATGGCTTTGATCGTATTGTATAACGTCTACACTGCTCCGCCAAAACCAAAACAAGACAAATCGAATCAAAACAGGAAAGTACCAAAGAAATGAAAAACAAAATACAGCTGCAAAATCTTTGTCTAGGTCAAATTCAAACAGCAGTCTTTTTCAGAACCCCGATGTAACAGTTCAAACGGCTATTCTGATAAGATCATCGAGTAAGACAAATGTAAAATTGGTCTTCCCAAGAGACAATTAGGAACATAAAAGTCTCGTCTAACTTATTGAAAATCTTACTTAAAATCTTTGTTGTGTGCAAGTGGTCATGCTGCTGTAGTCTTTTATTCAAATATCAAGATCTTTAGGAGGTCAAAAAGTCTTTTTAAAAGTGTTTATATTTTGTTCTATAGTATCACAAAGAAGCCTTTCTGTTGATAGTTGTTTGACGGAACAACATTGATCAGTCTTATTATTGCCATAACACCCTACAATTTGCTGTGTTTCACTTTGTTTAGTAAAGCGTAAGGTGGGGTATATCCCTTAACTGACAAACAGAGCAAACTTTCATCCTTACGACTTGGCGATAAATCAGCGTTGAAAATCTCTCATATCCCATTTTGTAAAATAATTCCAGGGCATCAAATGTTATTAAATCCACCGTACAAAAGTTGTACCGATGAGGGTGCATTGAAAGATCACCCTTCAGGATTTTCTCCACGGATTCAAAAATTTTAGCGATATAAAAAAATGTAGCGACATTGATTATATCTCTCATAATAGAGTCAGAGAAATGAGCCTCAAGAACACTGCAAATACAACGGATTCTGGTGAATATATTCAGCAAATTATGTTCAACTATTAAGAAATAATATAAATAAGACAAGCCAAATACTGATACATGTTTACTGGGATGTATGGCAGCGAAAAAATTAAGTTTCTTGTTTCTTTGACATGTTTTAGCAGGGAAAGTTTTTCTTTTCACTTCACTTTTGTTTTAAGTTGTATATACTGATATTGATTTTGATTAAAGATGTTGAGGTTATTTTTCACTTTTTTTAGTCGTTTCCCTTCTCGTGATTTATTTTTTCTGATTTTGATTGACGATGATTGAACGAATGAAAAGATAGATAACGGCGAACAATTGTAAGTGTTGCAAAAATTAAGACGATAAGACATCAAAGAAACACTGGAATTAAGTGTTTATTAAATCATAAGAATTTTGTGTGCTAATTTAACACGTATGCTTAAGTTAATAAAAACTAAGAAGTACTCAAAATATAATTGAAACACGTGCACCTACTTGTTTCTTCTGAATCTCCATGTAGGTCGTAAAGCCCGGTGCAACGGCATATCCCTGCATTTTAACTGGCGTCTCAGCTTGATCGTGCAGAATAACTCTGAACCCAGCACTTTCTACAGCATAATAATACTCGTAGTGTTGAAGGTCAATAAGTAAGCGAAGTCCTCTGTCCTGTCCGGTGTTTGTGGTGTTAAGAATTTTCGAACCATTTTTACCAGAATTAAATGTAAAACAGACATCTCCAAAGGCGTTTTTAAACTCGGTAAAGTTGTTATGATCGCACTTGTGGTCCTTTCCGTAATTACATTCCAGAAGCATTCTGTCAAGGCGATGGGCCGCCTTTGACAAAGTATCTTGCATAATTTTACCTGTAATGTTACCTTCAATATCACTAGAGTTTCGTCCATCTATGTTTTTTCTCACATACAGCTCATTCACGAGAGTTCCGTTCATTACAGATAACCGAGCGTCGTTATAATTGCAAATGGAAATCGCGGGAAACACCATACTGCTTTCATAAACGATAACAGTGGTAGTAGTAAACGGGTAATCAAAGTAATTATAGACGCTGGTCAAACATTTTTCAACAAAGAGCGAGAACGCTCCGAGCAAAAGTAATGTCCATAACACGCGTCGAACAGGAGGATTGCCTGCAAAACAGAAATGAAAACCATGAAGGGTACAAGAGTCTAAAAACGACACCCACAAGTCATGTATCTTGCCCGACTTCTTCTTTTCATCCAGTAGCTTTTTACAGCTTTCGTAATCATTGTTTTTCTTGCATTTGTCATAGTCGTTCTCGGGATAAGATCCGTCGTTCACAGCAGGCCAATTGGTCTTCATCGTTGTTTCCGCTACTTCAAGCTCCTTGCCCTTCGCGTCCGACTTGATATACACGACGGAGATATCTTTCTTACAATGGTTGCAGAAAGCATAAATGCTGCTGGCACCATTGCTGCTCTTGTTACAGTCGTTGCCTTTGATGACAATTTTCACATCGCCAGTGTCATCTGTGGCAGCATAGTTTTCGTTAAACAAGTTAGACATGTTCACCAGCTTTCACAGCAAAGCAGCCTGAGTTCGCAACTGAACAGTGAAGCTAAACAAACGACCTTGAACCAGGTCGGAAGGACTCAGATTCAGAATAATGGAGTCTTCTTGCAACGGCGTCATAAAGATTGCCCGTATGACCAAATCCCCATTAAGTTTCACTTATATTTCAGCACTGATGCCTGTTAATTGAAGCTTTCTCTAGTCTACTTGAGTGGCCTGGGTGTGCAAAACCAATCAGATGCTGTATTGAATGTCTCCAGCCCGGTATTCTGCCAATTAAAACCCAAATTTGCATGTCAATAGATGTTAGATATTTGGATGAGTTGTATTGTTTCATTTCAAGGTGCAATCATGACTGACAGGTGGTATTGGACCAGGGAAATACCGCACTGTATCACCCTGTGACTTATTTTCTTGACAATAACCTCATTTATCAAAAACAGCCCTTCAGCTCTTGAAACGTCAAATGTTATTAAACACAAAACATGACAGCGACAACAGTCGAATTGACTCAGTGAAAAACTCATCGAAAGAATTTACAAAGTAGTAACGAGATCTGAAAATTGCTTTATTCCATTTTGATAATTGTAATTTCATTTGCATCCGTATTTTCGAAAATAAATATCATTTATTTATCTTAGGTATTTAAATTGTTGTCAAATTATAATTTATTGCTCTCCGTCCAGTGCTTCCACTAAATAATCTCGCACCGTTAGTAAACGAAAAGATGAAATGTTTAGACAATCGTTTGTTGACGAGCAGCTGAGCCCTCCCCTGGGAAAAAAGGGCGAGATAAACTGGAAAAGCTTAGAATTATCGCTTGTTGATGATTGCCTTGGGCGAGTACAATTTATTATTTATGTGTAACTGTCCTACACGCTCGTCAAATCACCATGAAGAAATAATACGTAAAATAGGTAGCAGATTAGAAAACATCGCGCGGAACAAATGAAAACGACAATAGATGGTGGATTCAACTAAGCATAAGTTCAGCTTTTGACTATTAAATCTTTTTATATTTTTTTTCTCCTACCTTTATTTCAATTCTTCTTCAATTTCTTTCGTTTTTCTTTTCGTTAACCAATTATCTGCTGTTTGGCAGATAATTACAACATTTTTTTAAGAGACAGATCCGCTATAAGAAATCAGGACAAACTGTTTTTGTCGGTTCCTGGTCGCTAAGGGAAGTAATCCTTATAAGAACCATTATTCATTATAATCACGATAGTTTTACTGATTATCAGTACTTTAGCTTTATTCTATTTGACTTTTATTTCCTATGCAAAATTGTTATCACAGAATACCAGGAAAGAAGTTTCAAATTGCTTAGGGATGTTTGGTAGACTTGCCGACGGTTAAAACCCGGCATGTTATCTCTGAATAAGACTAAACTACCGCTTGAATTTTAAGCAAAAAGTCGAAACCGCGGGTAATATTTCTTTTGCGGCTCTGGTTTGAGCTTATCCTGCTTATTAGCAAGTTTATATGGCCATTTTTAACTTCAGCATGTCATAATGGTGAAAAAAGACTGCCGCATCTTTAAAAGAAAGATAAGACCTTTAGTGTACAAATACATTTTTAGTAGAGATAAAGATACATGTATAATTCTGCTAGTGCAATATTTGCAAATTGTTAATAATTAATTCATCCGGCGCAAAGCTGCGATTTGAGGCAGGAACCGCAAACGATTTTCGGTGATTTTTAGAAAGGGCGCATTAAAAAGCATTAAAAAGGATTGATGTATCCGTGAGTATTGCTAAAGTCACATCACCATAAAGCTAAAGCTTAGAAGTAAAAAGTGAAATTCATTCATAACCCTCAACAAAGTATGAATAAATACATAGCCCCATGTTGCACAATTTCGGAAAATATAATATTGCAACGACGTGTTAATATTAATATAAAGATTTGCAGATTTGCAGATTAAAGAAATTGGCAAATTTCACGCGGCTCGAGCTTAAAAATATATGGAAAGTTCTCAATTAACACCAAAGAAAACCCGGGAAAGCAATTCGGAAAAACTGGACGTAAAGTGTTGATAAAGCTATCAAGAAACGAAAATAAGCTTATTTTACAGTCGATTATATTTTATATTTTTATTGGATGTGTTACAACTTCGTCCTGTTTATAAAGCAAGGGCTATAGGGTTTCCTAAAAAATATTTTACTTAGAAAAGCGGCAGGCGGTATAACTCTTCTGGATAAGTCTATGCACAGCAGTTTGTAAATTCTTCATCTTTAGGCGGTTATTCCCAGCTTATTGATCAACTGAAGTGGTAGTTATTTAAAACATAGCCAAGATACCGCCTTGAAAAGCAACCAGTAATTCAGCTATTTCAGAAAGAAAAAACTGAATACCTTCCGGTATTTCTATACTTTTCCAACAAATCAATCTTCCTCAATTATGTTTTCTTACCACGTATAACCTAGAACAAACCAAAAAAATATATATGCAAGGGAAATACGCCCATTGTTGTTCCGTATGTTTCGTGCTGTTAGTGTGTGGGTGATTCAAGCCAGCAGGAAAAAAAAAACGATTTTCTCATCTGTTGGGATTTGTTGAGTTACAGCTCTCTCCTCCGTAAAGGCTCCCGCTGGGTATCACAATAAAGTCGAAAAACAGAAAGCGCGCGGGGGGGAGATGGGAAGAGGGAAAAGGCGGGAGCAGGCCTCTCTTCTCCCTTCCCATCGTGCCCCGCGCGCTTTCTTTTTCCTTGTCGCTCGCCCTCCCTACGATAAAAAGAGGCGAGGCCTCTGTAGAGGAGCAGAGAGAAGAGCTATGGAGAGAATTTTTCGACAAATTAGGGACTGTGAACAACAAAAGTTTTGAGATCTCGTCCACGTATCCGGATATCTTCAAGGTGACTCGACCCAGGTTTTTTGGGGGGATACCATCCTACGTTGAAGCTCTCTGGCATCCCCACCTTTACTTTTATCGTAAGTCTAACATATAGAATAGATAACATATAGATCAATCTACAATATAACATAAAATTTTTGGCGATCGGAGTAAATGTCACGTGGTTATAATGCCACGCCCCTTTGAGGTCTGAGTCGAAAATCTGCTGTTGCCGGCATTTTTTCGTGAAAATCTCTCGGCTACACATAGTGCGCATTAGTGCCTTGCGCTGAACAGAGTTTCACCAAAATCGCAAAGACCCAATTCGAGAAATTCAGCAGTTTCCAAATTTAGGTCATAATCTATGCGAAAATGATAAGCAAACTTTACACGGATTATATCTAATAAACTATGAGATTCATCCCTTTATTTTGGGTATCGTTATAACAGATGGGTCCTTACAAGTCAGCAAAACAATTTAGGGCCTTGTAAATGCGCGCGATTTCGAGCAAAGCAAACATATAGAAATTATAGTTTTCGCTATTTGTTGACGTTTGTCAGCGTTTAAGAATCCTTCTCACGAAAAAAGCATTTTCTTAAAAATTCGTCGTTTTTTTTCCTTCAAATTTTTTCAGGGCCACAATTGATTAACTAACTACCCGGACTCTGAATTTTAAGGTCATTGAAAAACTGTGACATTACCTTCTATAAGCCCAAACTTGAGTAAATATTGAAGATTTTTAGCGTTTTGGCTGAGTTTGTGCTTTGAGAGTTGTCTATTGTTTCTAGTCTGTCATGATACAGCATTCTTGTTCAGCACGCGTGCAATGACCACGCTTGGCTGACTTCCGAATGCTCACTGAGATATGATAATTTAGTATAAGGAAATAGAAGGGATTCCCGTCACGAGTTGGTTTAATTATTGGCTTGCATTAAACCTATGAAAAAATGATATTTTTTTAATAGTAAGTAGATTTAGTGTGTAGCACTTCTTGATTTTTTTGCAAAGGCACAAGAAGCACGAGAATTGATTAAAAATTGTGAGTTAAACCTCTATGTATCACGCGATGGCCTGTCTCACTGTACCAAAATTATCATCAGTCTCGGTGAGCATTCGGTTGTCAGCCAAGCGTGGTCATTGCACGCGTGCTGAACAAGAATGCTGTATCATGACAGACTAGAAACAATAGACAACTCCCAAAGCACAAACTCAGCCTTCAATGTTTACTCTGAATTTCATGGTCATTGAAAAACTGTGACATTATCTTCTATAAGCCCAAACTTGAGTAAACATTGAAGGCTGAGTTTGTGCTTTGGGAGTTGTCTATTGTTTCTAGTCTGTCATGATACAGCATTCTTGTTCAGCACGCGTGCAATGACCACGCTTGGCTGACAACCGAATGCTCACCGAGACTGATGATAATTTTGGTACAGTGAGACAGGCCATCGCGTGATACATAGAGGTTTAACTCACAATTTTTAATCAATTCTCGTGCTTCTTGTGCCTTTGCAAAAAAATCAAGAAGTGCTACACACTAAATCTACTTACTATTAAAAAAATATCATTTTTTCATAGGTTTAATGCAAGCCAATAATTAAACCAACTCGTGACGGGAATCCCTTCTATTTCCTTATACTAAATTATCATATCTCAGTGAGCATTCGGAAGTCAGCCAAGCGTGGTCATTGCACGCGTGCTGAACAAGAATGCTGTATCATGACAGACTAGAAACAATAGACAACTCTCAAAGCACAAACTCAGCCAAAACGCGAAAAATCTTCAATATTTACTCAAGTTTGGGCTTATAGAAGGTAATGTCACAGTTTTTCAATGACCTTAAAATTCAGAGTCCGGGTAGTTAGTTAATCAATTGTGGCCCTGAAAAAATTTGAAGGAAAAAAAACGACGAATTTTTAAGAAAATGCTTTTTTCGTGAGAAGGATTCTTAAACGCTGACAAACGTCAACAAATAGCGAAAACTATAATTTCTATATGTTTGCTTTGCTCGAAATCGCGCGCATTTACAAGGCCCTAAATTGTTTTGCTGACTTGTAAGGACCCATCTGTTATAACGATACCCAAAATAAAGGGATGAATCTCATAGTTTATTAGATATAATCCGTGTAAAGTTTGCTTATCATTTTCGCATAGATTATGACCTAAATTTGGAAACTGCTGAATTTCTCGAATTGGGTCTTTGCGATTTTGGTGAAACTCTGTTCAGCGCAAGGCACTAATGCGCACTATGTATAGCCGAGAGATTTTCACGAAAAAAATGCCGGCAACAGCAGATTTTCGACTCAGACCTCAAAGGGGCGTGGCATTATAACCACGTGACATGTACTCCGATCGCCAAAAATTTTATGTTATATTGTAGATTGATCTATATGTTATCTATTCTATATGTTAGACTTACGATAAAAGTAAAGGTGGGGATACCAGTGAGCTTCAAAGTAGGATGGTACCCACCCAAAAAAACTGGGTCGAGTCACCTTAAAACGGAGATTTTTTTCTCCGTTTTCGAAAAACTATGAGTCCACCAAGCGTATTCGAATCGTTTTCGCTCATCCATCATTTTCGTCCCCACAGCCACTCGGCTTAATTTGTAACGAACTCCTCGTTTCAAGACCCCGTGACCAAGAAACGACGGGCTCTGGAGACGAGAATAGGAATTTTAAGCAATGACGACGACGACGATGGCGAAAATGTCTCTTTAAAAGTGAATTCATGCTGTTTCAAAATTTATCACTCTTATTCCATGGCGTTCAATTTGTCAAATGCTGGCAAATTTTTCTGCAGTTGAATTCTAAAGGACTGTATCTAAGTTTAAAAAAAGAATTAGAAAAATCGTTCTCTTGTGTTAACGTCCTCCAGAAAACGTGAAATTAGGCATTTTGACGTCGTGGTCGTGCAACAACGACAAATAAATGTACAAAAAGCGTGATCGATGCCAATCAAAGTTTTAACCTCTTGCTTTTGATCCGTTCTCGATGCCGTCGTCGAAGTCGTTGCTTAAGCTCCCTACAGTGCCCATCCACACGACAACACTAAAAAAGGACATGCGCATCATGATGCATGACATAATCCTAATCGTAAACGCCGTTTTTGTTTTTCGTCCACGCGAAAACTATAAGACGGCGTTCCTACTTTTTCAAAAATATCCGAATATGTGTGGATTTACGGCAATATTAGTGCAATATTAAAATGAGTGGTGTTTGGAAGTCTTTTCTTTTAAGTTATGTACTTTTAAATAACACTGTATATAACCGCTCCTCTTGAACCAAAAAACATAAAGTTTCTAAGCCAGGGCAAACAAAATTTTGAGGGGAGGAACGTTAATGTGGTTATTTCAGTTTTACTCATATACAAGACCTCCGGATCCGGCCCGAGCTGGGCGTAAAGTTTATCAACCAACCAACTAGAAACTCAAGCTTTGCTCATACTATATACCGTACAGCGCTTGCGTAAACCATACCGGATGACGCTTCTGTTCACACATAACAATTGTGATTTCCGCGCGATTTCTGTAAAGGAGCGAAGCTCCAGCGCCAATCTTGAAAGTGGAGTGTGACGTATCGGATAAGTTCTCTTCAACACTTTAATGCAGTGTGAACAGGTGTTTGCACCGTAAAGAAAGTGAATAAGACTGGAATCCGTGGAAGAAGATATTCAGGAGTGAGGACTGGATTTGAGTGCCCCAAACCCTCTCGGCCAAACGCACCGGAACGATGTTCAATGTGTGTGAAGGACTTGTTCCAGTTCTGTGCCTTTGCTGTTCATACTATACCGGCATGAAAAGCTATCCAGAATAGTGTAAAAATAGCCTCAGTCGATTACAGAAATCTGTAGAGGACTTAGTAGCCTGATAATAGATTAGAGACCTTTAGATTCTAAGACGAGTACGACTACGAGTGCGAGATTTTCTCAAAACCAAGTAGTACTCGCGCGTGAACCAGCGTCATTTTGGATGGAAAATGTGGTAGCCTTCGTCATTCTACTACGAGTTTTAGCGAGAATGTCGAAGTAGCGGAAATAAGTTATCAAATGTTAGAAGTTTTATCATTTTGCGATCGGGAGGGGGCGTAACTTCCTTCACTAAAGGTAACAGTGCTAACTTTTCTGGTGAAAAATGGTAAAATGAAGCTTTCCGGGGAGTCTATATATTAAGAATACGCGAAAAAAACTTTAAGTCGAATCTCCTACTCGTAGTCGTCCTCGTCCCTGAATCTAAAGGTTTCTAATGACGTGATGCAGAGATCTAATCAATGGATCGAGCAAGGTCCAGCATAGAAATTCCCTGATGACAACACCCTCATAATTTTACTCTGCTACACTTGGTGCCCGAGATTTAGTGCCTGGATACCAGCACAAACTGATTATCTTGTGTTAACACCTTGGGTACCCGATTTCGATAGAGCTATATCACACCATACTCGGATACCCGCCTCAATTCAGTTATCAAGGCGGGTTACAATTTATGTCTGGAACGCGAGAAAGAAACTGGGGGCGTACTCTTGCCGACCCGGTTTCAGACGCTTTTAAATTGGCCGAAGCGAAAAACACCATAATCTTCTTTAAAATGCCGTTTGGGTGGGGCTTCAAGTAAACAAACTTTTGCATTATCTTTTGTTCTTTGCATGAACTGCGCGAGCAGCGTGTGCAAGTTTACGAAGAGCTGATGCGTTTCACGCGCAAATCAGAGAACACAATGCATTGCAAAAGTGGGATTTACATCAAGCACCATCCAATGGGAAATTAAAGAATATTATGGTATTTTCTGCTTTCCCTAAGTACCCGCTTCTGATTGGGCAGCAAATATTTTCTGATCAATCATGTTAGAGCATCGAAGGAATAAATGACAATCAAAAGGATGCGTGACTACAAGGAAAAAGACGTTATTCTGACCCACTCAATTCAGAAAGCCAAAAACGTAAAAACACAATAAAATTATATTTATTTAACACTATCAATAGATCATAATTTCTTTCCACTATCTTCTGTATCTTTGAGACATAATTTTTTCATTGCTATGATTATCATATATGATTATTCCAAGAGCACGTAAAGAAACGTCCTTTCAGTCAATCTTTTCCTTTTGAAAAAGGACTGTCCTATTGAACCACAAGCATTTCAGTCATTGGGAAAACAAAATATCAATTCGAACTTGCAGTTCTGAACGTTTCTCAGCATGCAATCAAAGTTGTCATCTAAGCAGTATGAGGACCTTCAAGCTCCTTTGTAACACTTTTAACAAGGGAGTTATAGTAAGCATCACGTTCTGGGCAAACGGAATACAGCACACGGCAGAGACGTTCAAACGATTGCTAATACGGCCTCAGATAGATAATAAAATAACGTTCTCGCTCAAGAATTTCATGAACACGTGAGCACTCATCTTTATGTTGTAAACGGCCAGCGACAAGGGTTGTCAACAATGGGAAAAATAGTCACGTGGTAATCTCGACCGTTTGCCGTTAACTTTATGCTTACAATATATAACCTACAGAGGGTTTTTACATGATGTCACGGCGGCCATATTGGTGTTAGAAAAGAAAAAAAGAGGAAGGAGCGAGGCCATGGTGGTGTTCCCAACCAATCCTGTGGCAGTTGAACTCTTTTGTTATGTAAACGCGTTCTTTTGTTCCAATATATTTTTGCATAGATGTTGGCCGCCACGAGAGTGAAAACGCTCTGTACCACGCCAAAAATAGGTATGTTACTATGCGCATTTAATTGTCTATTGTACCTACTCAACTCTGAACATATCGCAGTGCCCTAAATTATCGCACTGGATTTACAAGTACTTGCTAATTTTGGGAGCGATGTTGCAGAAGAGTCTTTCTTCGAGTGTGGTTGCACGAGGCTTGGTTTCAATGTGATCGGTCGAATCATCTCAATCTGCGCGATTTTAAGGGACAACTGGGGGATGTGGACATTAGCGTTTATAGAGAGTCAAACTATATCTAGGCAATTGCAATCGCGCGTCAAGTCCTAATTGTCCCGCATCTTATGTGAGGTGTCTCCATAGGATTGTCTAATGCAATCGTCAGAACACCACTTGAGATGACTTGGGCGATCAAAATCACCTAGGAGTTCATAGCCTAATTCTATCATAGTTAAGGTTGACTTGGTGATTTCTTTTTGACAATTGGATATTGCGCATTTGGCATAAGGAACTCACTGCAATGCTTTGCTTGAGTGACCGCCAGTGAAACAATGGCTTCCCAGCGTGAAATTGCCCAATGCCCAAATCCCAAAGCAACCTTCATTTAATCAGGTATATATTACGTAAAATCCGTTACATCCGTAAAATTTGTTGTCGCGAGTCTAAACTTTTGCGTCACAACGCTATTCCCACATTAGTCAACTTTTAGGTCCTAAATAAGCCACTTCCGAGTAGCCACAAGCCTCTCTTTCAAAGCGAGGCTAAGTGCGAAGATGAGTTTGTTTATTCTCATGCAATTAAAACTCATTTTCAAAAGACAGGTTTTGCACTTAGCCTAGTTTTGACAGCGAGAGTTTGTGGAACTCGAAAATGGCTTATTTGTGATGTCCATTTTTTCGCTAAAATCAATTCAAATTACGTAACTACCTATTATGGCGAGCAGATATTACGCCAAGGACACAAACATCAATGCATAAATTTATCCCACAAGATTGAACACCTCGACTTGGTCCTAACCTGCTGAAAATGTTAGGTATGAGAAAATATATATGGCTCCTTAAAAACTGCGTCAAAGACTAATTCCAATGAAAAATCAATTAATTGCCCATTTAATCAAGGGAAACCAACTGAGTAAAATGGTTTCCAGCAGTGACATGTTTTAAAAAAAATTCACAAAATTTACATAAACATGGAGGCGGAGTTTCATGGTTAACATAACTGCGTTTTACATTCAACAATTGATGTATGCGATGTTGTTAGTTTTGAAAGTTTCCGCATGTCTGTTCGAACTACCGTATTTACTCGAAAAAGACCCACGGCGTTTATTATCTTCGCGCGCATCAAATGAGGTGCTTATTCGAGTAAATACGGAATTCAAATGAAGTCTGCTGTTGTTGAGTTTAAGCTTCTCAACTCAGTGACAAAGTTATAATTTACAGCATGGCACTCTCTCCTTAATCCGTGAGCTACACTTAACGAACTTTGCCCACAATACTACTAATGGAGTACTACTCCATAATCTACCAACACAATATGGGGCCCAAGTATTGCCAGCCACAAGGATTCCGTAGTCACCGAGTTTGTTTGCGAGGTAAAGCGATGAACATAGAACTCTTAAGTATGTTTTTTCTGTAAACATGTTTGTACATAAAGTAGCAGGTAACTGAGGTGGGAAGCAAGAGTGAAGCGACGATACTGATCCTTTTACTGTTTTTGAATTGTATGAGCAAGGGAATAGATATTTATATCAGTATTTCTGCCCCTTTTTAGGCGCTGACACCGACATATTCCACATATCTCAAAATTTACCCTTTGTACACTCTCGTCTGCGTTGGGTCTTAGGACAATTAACTGGTCTTGTTTTTGATTTTGGCCACTGCCGGGGCGTTTGTTGGGCCTGGTTGTATCTTTATTACTTAACGCAGTTTGCGCAGTTAAGTATTGTTTCCTTTTTTTCTGTTCCCTTTACAGCGACCCCTTTTAACTTTTGATTTGGTCTTAAACACCTTTAGCAAATTGCGAAAGATTCGTCCTACACAAATCAGTCCGTTATTTGTACACCTAACAATCACAGAGACCAACTACCCATTTACACCAGTGTGTGGACACCTCACTTAAGTAACATCTGGGATGTTCCTCTACGGCTTGGACCGGAACCAGTTGATGGCGAGAAAGATAAGTAAGTCTACAAATTCCAGTATTGTAACGACACTGGCGCCTAACACAAGTCCAAGCTGTCCACCAGCATCACCTGAAACAAATACGACATGATACTTAGGAATACAGTTATCTCTCTCTCTCTAAGTCGGACACATTTAGAACCGGAACTACTGACCGTCTTAGAGAGAAGTCCGTCTTACAGAGAGTCAAATAAACGAAGTAAAGAAAGGCAGGGACTAACTCGAGGTGTCCGTTTTACAGAGGTTTCCGTCTTACAGAGATGTCCGTTAACAGAGAGTCAACTGTACTGTCGCGACTGTTACAAATAAGACTTTAAATGAGAGCTGTCAATGAACCTCAGTAAATCTCAGCACAGAAGATGAACTTAAGGTACCCTTTAACCATAGTCCAAATACGTTTTTAACTGTACATGTTTTTAGGATTTTATGTTTTTAATTTTTCAAACTTGTAAAGGGGGGAGATTTTTACTTTTTAAGTTTGATTTCTACAGTAGTTTTAATTAGTGGCGTACCTGAAAACTAGTTTCTCAAATAAGAGTAGTTACCACTTTAAATAGGAGTAAAGTCTTAAGTCCTACAAAACGTTTAAGCATTTTATTGTATAATCGCTACTTAACTTATTAATAAACAACCTTCAAGAACGTTAAAGATAATAATTTCCTGATGGAATGGTCAGCAGGTGATGGGAGAGGGATTTCTAGTATTCTTTAGGTAGTTTGCGTTGATGCAATCGGCCAATGGAATCCATGGACGATCAATTACCATTTTAAGACCAAATTAATCACTTACACCATGTCAAGGGTCTCGGCAGGCCCAAATGCTGGCGAGGAGACCTTCATCATAACATCAAATATTTTTCATAACACACCAAGACCCACCTACTTACAGATTTAAAAAACTTCAACTTTAAAGTAATAGTAGGGGAATTCTCAAAATAAACCACATAAGGAAAGAGATAATGTGCATTTTGTATACACACTAAGAAATCCTAAAGCCGAAACAATTTTACTTACCCAGCAGCCTGAAAAATCCGTAAACTGGAGTCTGTTCAAAAATGTCAACCCTAAGTTCGCTATAGAAGAATGATAACACCACATAGTAGTCTCTGCAATGAAAAATACAAACTATAAGGAGTTCTAATCATGAAAAATATTGTGTCCAAAAAGAATTGTGCTACTGTACAGCTTACAAGCGCCTAGCCTTGGAGGTTATGATCTGTTTGATACGCAGTGTAAAAAATTGAAGCAGCTTTAGAGCGTCATCCTCAATCTCAAATGTTAAAACCACCTTGTACAGCATAACAAACAATTTCGCAGGGGCGTACTGCTCAATAGATTTCAGTATTTGAATGGTCACTATTGAGGATTTCATCCACAGACTTCGCCCAAGTTATAACCAACTTGCACAGCAAAATAAACAAGAACATCGAAACGTACTACTCCGAAGCCAATTCTTTTCTTTTTTAACTTTTGATAAGAACGTCCACGTTTCGAGTTGACCCTGGACCGCCATCTTATTTTCTGGGCAGTTTCAGACTGGAAAGGTTCTCAAGGAATTTCCTAAATATCAATAACGAAAATCTGATAACGTTTAAGCTACATACATGGAGAAGATTGGATAACGATTATATTTTTCATATTAATGAATTGTACAAGTACAAAGTAAATGTATTATTGATCATACACAATGGGAATGTGTTAAAAGAACAAAATTTACATGCTCTCTGATTCCACTGTAGGACATGGAATTCAGATTTTCGCGATTTAGGAAAGTAAAAGCAGTGAAAAATAAATTGTTCTTCTCTGAGCCTCGGGTATTTTCCTGGCATGTTCTTAACATTTTGGAAAATTTCAGGCTGAACGTTCTCATAAAAAAGAGTCTACTTTAATTTGACTGGTCGCACATAGGGATTTCACCAACTCTCTTTACTCAGTTGCTTTATGCGGGTTTCACCCCTAGATAAAATTTAAGACTCTTCAATAGCACACTAGACAGCGTATAAGGGGAATGTAGTGTACTGTTCTGTTTTAAGTAACTGTAGAAAGCGTTTGTTTTTATTGCCCGACTTCCAAACAAAGAGCTAGAGTCAAGACATATTTTGGGTAGACTGATTGAGTGAGACACAAATACTTACAACATAAAATTCACCATGCCATCAGTATCATTAGGCATATTTTTGGCTTCCTTGAGATTGGAATACTTTAACACAGGCAGCATCTTCTGTGGTAAGTATAAAGCCGCAGATAAGGATGATTTATATGACACCTTCTCACAATCAACCGGGCAGCTATTTCCGTTCCGCTGTTCAGTTTCCTCTAAAAAAATAAGGAAAGACGAAAGTTTTGAGTTAATATTATTTAAAAGGGCTTCAGCGACGTCAGGTTCAATGGAACAAGTCTTGCACTGCAAACATCTACATACACTGTAGGTGAAATAAATGTCAGGGTAATGCGTTTATTCACCCAAACACGTGGAAAAAAGCTCGTTTAACAGTTGTTTGGTGTCCGATCGAGGGAGAATTTGAAAGTCTGGGTTCTTCAGCCTTTGCTTTTGAATAGCAGTCGAAGAAAAACCTTTCGGAGCAAAAAGAACAATGTAAAAAAGACATCAACATGCTTACTCCACCGCCAACCGAAGCCAATGTTAAGAGCCATAATGGCTCTTGCCAATGTACATTGGCGGGTGGCGGGTGACGGAACACTGTAAAAACCATGGTACACTTCCTCTAATTCAAGTGGGCGTGTGGCCTGACAGTCCACACCAATAGGCCACTTTCGATATGTTAAAAGATTCTTAGAGGACACAAAGAAAGAAAACGAATAAACCATGTTCATTCATGTTTATTTATTTTCTGTTTGTGTCCTTTAAATTAGCATTACACTCACCCCATGCTGGCCACATACAATCCAGAGTCTTGTTTAATGAACACAGTGTATAATTCTCCGCTGTTTCTACACCGAAAAAAAGGAGAAGTGTGGGTTATTGCTGAAAATGGCTATTCAATAATGCCGCTAACCTTCTTTCGGCTAAATCGAGTTAAATTACAAGGAGAAATAAGCCATTTGAAGCTGATGACTCATGTTATACAAAAAGGCCACGCTAATGAAAGAATAAAATTTGGGCATGTTTCTGTATCACGGGTTGGATCGGCTGCAAAGAGGCCATTTCTCTTTGTAATTATACTTCTGCGCTAAAAAGCAAGTGTTAAGAGGCAAGCAAATGACCGAAAGATAAACGGCATGTCTATATTAGAGCTAAAACGGTTAAAAGGATGCATTTGCTGCAATGATAAGGATTTTTAGTGATATTGAACTGACCGCGATCATTTGAGGTATCGTAAATCCTCCATTAAGCCCAAGCTTCCCCCCACCCCCCCCCCCCCCCCCACGGGGGATTAATTAGGGAACTTGAGATCCGACGACGGCGACAGCAAGGGAACGCCACAAAAGCAATGGGTTTAATCAGCAAAACAACAATTTTGCACGTGCATCACGCTTTTTTGTACATTTCTTTGCCGTCACTGCAAGACTACGACGTGAAAATGCCTAATTTAACGATGTACAGAGGAAGTACACAAGCGACGACGAAATTTCCTCTCTCTTTCTCAACGTGGATATGATTGTTAGGAATTCAACTTTAGGAGGGTTCGCCTACATTTGACAAAGTTAGTGACTTGGAGTAATCGCGATGAAGATTGAAAGGACGCGAATTTTCTTTTTCAGCGACGTTTTCTCTGCCGTCGCCGTCCTCGGATCTTAAGGTCCTTGTTAATTTAACGAAGACGATGGTATCATTTCTCCATAAAAAACTAAAACGCAAAGTGAAAAAGTACAAGTACATGAAGTTGGAGGTCATGCAGTCAAAGGGAGATTGATAGAAGACTAACGGTCACACACCACCCTCACTGACAATGAAGAGAACTGGAAACGTTTTAGCCGATAATAGTGAGTTTACTCAACAGGACGGCAGGAATAAGAGGACTGCAAAATGCTCCTGTGTTACAAAAGTGACAGGGCCATTACTTACGTGTTTTGTCGTGATCTTCACTTAACATTTATGTTTTCTGGTCTTTTACAAAATGATCTGTTTCAAGTTTTTCAAACAGAATTATTGTCACACTTGTCAAACAAAGTTTGCCGTCTTCTTTCATCTCCCGTCCTGTCGCGTAAGTTCACTAACACCTCCAAAGAAACGCGGCTGCAAGGAGGTGTGTATCCGCTACGCAATCGCAGCGCGGGCGTTACTAAACTTTACATGATTATTCTAAAACCAGTTTTCGGTTTTAAGTCATGTAGAATAAGTTAACAAACGAAAAAAAATGCAAAAGTTAGGAGATCTAATAATGAAACCGTGAAATAGTACACAAAAGGGCGATACCATCAACTGTACAAAACCATTGACAATATTTAAGAGCCTCGTAACAATTTTTACTCACACTTAAAAATGCAGGATGAGGTGGAAAAATAATTATCTATATATTATAGATCACATTTTTTCCTTGATTTTCTTTCTTTCACCCATAAAGAACAAATGAAATAGAAAGTCTCACCTGGCATAAACCATCCACGGCAGCCACACTTTCTGGTAACGTTCTTTGTTATTTCTTCTAAAAGACACTTGTTTTTTGAATACTCGGGAAAATAATCCAAATTTTTCCCACCACAATTGGTTCTAAAAGGTTTGCGAAGATTTATAAGCTATAAGGAAACATAACATGCCGCTGTTAATGTTGCAGCCGAGTATAGCTACTATGACAGCTTTTCATATAGTCAACTTTCTTTGAGACGGACACGTTGGAACCATATTAGACGGGTGCTGGCCTGAAAATGGCTAAAGGACGATTGGTACCAACTCTAGGAAGAGTTGTTTGTACCATAACAAGTTTTCGTGTCTAATAGATGTTGTTTTTTTTTAAATCAACGATATAACAGAAACTTGACGTTTCGATGGCTTCATGTTATCGTTATCAAAAAACCACAAAACTAACATGATTCGTGGAAATATATACAGAAAAAGAAGGTGAGAAAATAGCATGTGTGAAAATGGACAAATGGCAATTAAAGAGTTTCACATTCCCTTTTTCTACACATATTTCAACGAATCATTTTAATTTCTTATCGAAACGCCAAGTTACTTTTATATCGTTGATTTTTGTTGTAAAATGTATCTGTAAATCGATTCTTATAATATATTTTGCTATGTTTTTAACAGATTAAGTTTACATGAAAACCTTGCCAAACTGTTGTTGAAAACGGTTTGCTAAAAAAGAGAAAGAAACCGGAAAGAAGAAACGCAGTTTTGAACAAACAATATTGTATTTAGACTAGGGAAATTCTTTATAAAACAAATCTCAGCTCAAAAGTCTGCTCACAAGCAAAGTGTTTTTTTCAATCGTATTTCACGGTCATCATTCATCGAATAAGCTGTCAACACCAAGACCGTTAAATACATTTAAACGCAAGTTACACATAAGCAGACCTTTGAGCATAGGTGTCATTATTAGCAAAACAGTTGTCATCTTTGTCTTTGATCTCGTTAACGATGTAAGTCTCTTTCGTCCGATAACCAAATTTCGGAACACGATCATTCAAATTATAGGAATAGACTTAAGTATACTGAGGCTGTTTCAACTTTTCGAACGAAATTTGGGGCCGGGCTTTTTCAATCATGATTAAACGTTAATGCAGTTTGCAGCAGGAGGATAAATGTGGAGGTGTTGTCGGTAATGTCATCGCAACTTACTATACCCAAAATGATAGAAACCTTTTGTTCAAAAGAAAGCATGGGTTTGTTTTACATCAGACTGTCTGTCAAAGCAATGCTGGTTTCAATAACGCTAGGTATGCTACACTTCACTGTAAAATTTTCGTTTTGCTTTTGAACAACAACAAGTATATTAATAACGATGATGATAATAATAATGCTAATAACAATAATAATAAAGAGTTCTTCGACGTGATGGATACTCGTACAGAAATTGGTATTTATGCTACGGAGGGTATTTTGTTTTCTTAGATAATAGTTACCGAGTATGACATTACAGATAAAAGCTAAGATGAATGATAGCTTATAAGCATAACACCCTATGAGATAAAATAGCTATTCAACACTGGGAAACGTCTAGAGTAAAGTCTCCAAATTAATGTGGTGGTCGTTAGCTCTAAACATGACATTTGGCATGGCAACGTCGATGCCATCAGCGGGGAAACTTTTTATGAAACGAGAGAAAGCATTATAAACGGAGGCTAACTACGGTGTAACATTATACACAAAAAAGAATAAATAAGAGTTCGAAAGTTTGATAGGCTAAAAAGAAATCACAGTTTGGTTCGATAAGCATTTTGTTTTAAGGTGCGAAAAACGTATATTCATTTATCAACTTTCAGGTACGTGATCATTGAAACAATATTTTCAATCTTCTGCATATTAAAACCAAACAATACATAATTTTTAGAAGAGTTCTAGAGAACATTTCATCTGAGAAGTAATTTCTGATGTAAAAGTTGTGTGTTCTAACATCAACAGAAACTGATTACAAGTACTGTGTTTCAATTAACGCGTTTTGTCAGATTCACAAAGAAAGGGGAAATGGATGCATATATCGACGCAAAAGTCGTTTAAAAACCATTAAGAAGCTCTTTCTTTCGTAAACGTAAAATACGTTCAAAAGGCACTGAGAATATTATCAAACACGAAAAAAAAAAGACATTTCTAATAAAAATCCATTTGGAGATTTCAGTATGTAGATCAGCAAAACACAAAATAAACATAACAGAAATCTCCTGTAGACATTCAAAGTGAACGCAAGGAGCGCAGGACTGTACACAAAAAACTCCTCACACCAATATTTGTAGCTGAAAAAATTACCTGCCAAAAAATTACCACAGGCATCTTGGTCGTAAAATTTTAATGTTTGTGGTCAGGCCATGCCATTCGAATGCGTCACAGAACTAGCGTGCATGATACATAATTTGAAAATGAATGCTCGGTCACCAAAATGATGCGAGGAGGCGATGATGTGGAAAGGGAATTCATATTTAAAATCCTGGAACTGAAATCGTTTCCAACGGTTGTTTCAAATGAATGACCAAGGAATATTGAAAAGTCCCTGAAACGTTCTTTCGAAGAGAAATTTGTCATTCTTTCGAATTTGATGATTTAATTTGTTTTCATGTGGACCGACCGATTCACAGCGAGCGCAAATTGTCCTTGCCCTGAACTTCAAAATTCTCAGCGGGCTTTTAAAACCTTTACAAGTAATTCTTCGCTTTTGCTGATAACAAAACTTGTCTTCGTTTTTGTGCGTCATTATTCGTGAACCACATAAAAGGTTGCCATTATCAAAGAAGGACGCTATTATCAATCGAGGACTAACTTAAACTGGGTAATGAAAATAAAACATGATAACCTAAAATAAGGTCGTAATAAAAGTTCGTTCTTGCGCGAGATCTATTGCAACCGAGGTAACAAGTGCTAGCAATTTCTTTCTTCAATCCAGAATCTTCTTTAAATGTATTTCTCTTATGACGCACAAATTAATGGCTCACTTATTTTACTCTAACACGTGAACTCCTTTGAAGGATATTCATGTTGAAGTATATCAGAATGCAGCCGGGTCTTATTATTCAATTGTGAGAAAACATTTTTCAAAACAAGAGGACCTGATTTTAATCGCGAAGAAAGCAAGTTTAAGCTAGACCCGCGTTTAAAACAGGCTCGATTAACAACAAACATGTTCACGTCTTCTACACAAAATAAAAAAAAATATCAACGACAAAGAGGAAATTTTCTACACATCGAAAGATCTATCTGAAGTTTTAAAACTTAAGATGTTAGATTTGCAGTCAGCTTTCCCTAACAATAGACGTCCACTCGCAGTGCGTAATTACGAACTAAATTCTCCCCTTACTTCTTTCATGACATGCATTATAATCGAGTTTGCAGTCGTACAAATAATGGTTCAAGTACAAACCAACAGTAACTGGAGCGATAAATAACTGGGAAATAAAAGAAAAAATACCTTTTGCTTTTTCATGTCCACATAAGTCACATAACCTGGAGGAACATGGAAACCTACTCGCTTCAGAGGCAACTCCTCGTGTTGGTGGAGAATAACTTTAAGTCCACTGCTACCGTATGTCTTGCCTTTTTCAAGAGGCTCTGTATTCACTACCATATGCACACCGTATAGAGGGCCAACATTATCTGTCTCCATAAGTCTGCCACCATTTCTTCCGGAATTTAGCGTGTAACAAGAATGCCCATCCGACGATATGAACAGAGAAAAGTTTCTTTTGTCGCAAGGCAAAGCCTTTTTATTGGTCACTCCCCGCTTCAAAGAGCAAGAAATAAGAATCTCGTCTAAGACCGACAAAGAATCTTTAAGTACATCAGTCATGGTAACTGTCGAATTCGGTGTCGTAGAGTTCGCCTCCGATCTGCTGGTCCAGTTGACCTTCGAACTGTTTAGTATAGTTTTTCTGATATCTCGCAAATCGCATATCGAAATAGCAGGAATCTCTAATTTATTTGGATAGTCCACAGTTGACAGAGTGCTAAACGGATACTGAAGATACTGAGTTATGCTTTGCCTGACCTCGTTCAAAAACACTCCACCACAGATTAAGAGTATACCTACCCACATCATTTTGCGCCAAATTGACTTTGTGTCGAACACATAATGGAGGCCGTGAAGAGTGTTGTGCCTCAGGTAGTATTCCCAAACTCTATGTAGTCTTTGCCAACGCACAGTCTTTGTATTAATTTCAGTAGAATCATCTACGGCTAAACAGGGAGTACTTTCATGTTCTAGGCTGTCACCATGCTGGTGAGAGAATCCGTTGGGCAGCGGCTGCAATTCTTCCAAGACCTTTTCATTTTCGATGGATGCTGCATCGGCAGTGATTTTTCTTCGACGCGACGGCGACTGGCATGCACAGAAACTCGTCATTTGCTCGTTGGGTGCATTGCACTTTTAAAACGCATTATTCATCCGGTCAACACTGGCACCATGTTTTCCCAGTGAGCTGCTTTAATTGCTGGCAGAATCGACAAACGCAAGACCGGGAAGTCTAGTCAATTTTGCATGATATAACAACATCAAACAAAACGAAAAATCAGCCCAAGATTACAAAACAACCGATAACATCTTGTGAGCGATTGAGTGCGCACAGCAATTTTGATTGAGCGAAATTACCGTTTATCCTCTCGACGTCATCCTTTAGCTCTTTTTTAAAACTTTCACGATTATAACCCAAACACCTGCCACTACGGGGCTACGGGAGAAATGGGCCTATTTATTATTCAGCGAGAAAACGCTATCTATTATAATTCCACTGTCGGCCACTCACACTCTCTTCATTATTTCGAAGCCGCTGTTGATGAAAGTATGCTAATTTTGCTAAGGAAGATTACTTACTTCGGCACGAATTATTTCGGAAGACGAATCTCCTTCTCGCGTGCTTTAGTGGTATTTGCTTAAAAATCTTTGAGGTTTACAAAATAACCTATCGAGAGAAATAATTCCGCGATGGAAAATCACCGACCTTAATATAAACAAAGCTCGAGTGAGACACTAATTATGCTTTGTATTGTCTAAATCGCTTCTGCTTAGAAAATCATTTCGCCTGTTACTTAAGAAAGGTAGGGATTTTTATATAAGCAATTTTCAAGAGAAGACCTTAAAAAAGCTTTAAAAATGATTTTTTGTTTTAAAAAAAGAAACCGAATAAAAGCGATTTTCGTTGCCATTTTTGCTTTTTGTGCGTGGGCCGAGTATATGAACCCAGTTTTTGAATCGTAAGTTTCTGTCATTAGGGTGATAATTATAATCGCGAAAATTGATAACGCTAAGTGTTTAGTTAGTAGCAGAAAACACTGATTCTTGACTTAAAAGTTATTCCTCAATGAAATAACCGAAATTGTAATTTTTGGAGTCCGCTTTGAAACCTCAATCCGGAAAAATGTAACTTCAAACGAAAGATAAAAATTAGCGGTTCTCACAATTTATCATTTTTATGACAAGCCTCCTTTCGAAGATTTTCTTGGTTTTCAAAGGAAAATGAATAAGCCTGCCGTTAATTGTCCTACGCGTTGTGTCTCTGAAACTGAGTCTGTGGGCAAGAGCTCTGGAGATGTTTTTGTAATATGGCTTAAAGTACAAAGTGGGTTACCGCGGGTATGCTCATTTGCTCCGAAATCCTAAAAATATATTCCCTAGAACACAACAAGCGAATTGAAGCAAGGAGCGCAATCATGGGGTGCTAGGGGTACCCCATGGTGAGAGCGTAATAAGACACCAGCCAGACAACAACAGGTTTTCTATTCAAAATTTTTTCATCATATCTGTTAAGTGGAGTTTGTTGGGAAAACAGAACAAGATAATCTATTGCAAAACATAAAGCGCGCCCGAGTAACACCCACAAATCTTTAAGAGATTGAGATTAAGATTCATTGACAGATTTGGTATTACTGATGTTAGCATGGCTCCAGACAATTGAAAAAGCAGTATTCAAAACCGTAACATGAATCGATTACTGTTTGGCTAACAACCGCCCATTATATTCCATTTTCTGGGTATAAAAACTCAAAATAAATCTAACTAAATACATTACATTTTGGAACCTTTTTTTGCTGCTTTAAAAATCTAGTGATGGGTAATTTAGCGTTATATACTATTCGAAGATGTGATATGTTATGTTAAAACAAGCCTTTGAGATCTGCTGAACATAATTTCAAGGTCTCAGCAAGCAACAAGGTAAATAACCACCTTTCTTGAATAGCAATGTGAAGAAAACAGAAGAACCACTTTAAGTTAACGATCGTAAAATATTCTTCCGAATCCTATAAGTTCCTTCACGCTATGATCTTAAAATTAATCTACCTAAACAAGTCACCTGTCTTTCTGAGCAATTTACCGCGGTTACCTAGTGAGGTTGTAGCTGTCTATTAGACCAACTCATAAAAAAGAGCTTTTTAGACGAACTTTTTAACCTCAATAAAGACACATTTCCGTGTACTTAGCCCTCAGTACACCAATAGAATCAAGCTGACCTTATAGCCAAAGTGAACACAACTGAAACACAGATGTGGCAGATTGGCTGTAAAAGTACAAAACCGTATAAGAAGAAAACGTAAGATAAGCTAAAAGACAATAAGCACGATGAGGCCTCTTCTGATAATAAGGCGCAGATTCTCAATCTGCTGCATAAATCCATATTCAGTAGATGTGACTTCCATCTGGACAATCCGCGATGGCTAGTCAATGAATCAATGGTAATCAGTGATCTGATAATCATGATTAACAACTTTTACGAAGAAGATTAGGATTCGATTAGTAGAGGATATGTCTGTTGTTTTATAACGGAAAAGAAGACACCATTCTTTACAACAGTCTTGTAGTTTCTCTCTAAAGTTTTAAATGTCACTGTATCTGCCGATACCTAATAACAATAGCTAATAAATATGTTTATAAAGAAAGATAAATCACCAAGATTTTTAATGATCTTTCCAAGAAGTAGAGAGTGAATACTTCGAATCTAATGTATGCAGCACTTTGGCTAGAACAGGTTAAGGGGTTATTGGGTATATTTTGAGTGGACTCCTAATGTTAATGCAAACAAATGTCATGTGACCCATACTCGAATGTCAAGTCAAGACAAGACGATCTATTTCACTCGGCTCCTTTTTCCTTGGTGCCAGCCCAGGCAATATTTTCATATGCAACTGTTGTGGGCGGATATGTGCGGAGTATAAGTGCCCCTTCAATATCAAGGACATGTCTATTTTGGAGGAAAGGTCGAAAACTGACTTTCTTGAATCACAAGAGGGCAAGATTAGACTCAGAAGAAGACACAAATACTACACCCAGGTGATTTACAGCATTGGAAAGCAGTCTTTGCTAACCTTGTTATCTTCTTGAACACACACATTCAGAGAGCTTTGTTAGGCTTAAGGGATCTCTGTTATTGGCTAGCCTGTGATCAACTTTGTCTTGAGCCAGAAGAATTTGAGGAAGACAGTGAGAACAGCATACAGTGTGAATTGTGCTCCCGATGGTACCATTGGGGTTGTGTTGGCCTACCCTGAGCAATGCACTTGCCAGTCCTGTAACAACACTGCAAAGTGATATGGAAGGTCCTGGCTTCAAAAGGAGCAGTCAGGTATCCCAGACCTCCTATATTTACTATAATTTATATCGGATCAAATATAGAACCGATATTTCTAGAAATCCTACTATATTTCCTATGAATAGGACGGATTCTGACATCTGCATTTTGCAGTGTGAAGCAGTTTTGCTGTGAATTAACAAAAACAAAATTCTTTATCACTAAAAATAGGTTATATATATGTTTTGCTTTTTTTAAAGTTTTTAAAATTTTTTACTCTTTTTTAAAATTTTTCCTGTAAAGAGCCTATATTTTGGCAGAAAATTCCTATACTTTCCTATGATTTTGAACTTGAACAGTCTATTTTTCCTATCAGATTTTTCAAAAAGTTGCTGGGATGCCTGAGCAGTAAACACATGTACATGCACTATACTGAGATCTTTTGAGATACTGAACAAGTAAACTGAGAATTTTAAACAATCCATTATTTCGACAAAATAATGTTTATTTGCAACATTTTGATAAGCCAATATATATTATTGTTTATAGACTAAATCTGTTTTAGAACTGAGGAAAACTCTTCAACTATTATTTCAAAGTCTATATTGCAAACAAACCTCTCATCTGTAAATTTCAGGAGACATTCACAAAGACAGGGGCTCTTGTAAATTGGTCAGAGCGGCACAAACAGTAAAGGTCGGTACACTCTAGGCAACAAGTTGCAGCAACATGTCGCGGGGACAAATCGCTTCGTGTGTACTGGAGAATTTTTGTGAAAATCTTTGTCGCTGCAACAGAATTTGTCGCCGCAACAAGTCGCACAGATTCAGTCTGATTTGATTTTTTGCGACTTGTTGCAGCGACAAAATTCTGTTGCGGAGACAAAGATTTTCACAAAAATTATCCAGTACACACGAAGCGATTTGTCGCTGCGACGTGTTGCCTCACCTTGTTGCTGCAACTAGTCGCCCGACCTGTGCACACGGAGTGATCTGTCGCCGCGACGTGTTGCAGCAACTTGTCGCCTAGTGTGTACCGACCTTTTAACAATGTCATCTGTAATCGGAAGTAGGCTATATCGTAGTTCTCTTTTCAAAATATAAGTCCTTGATCCTTTTAACTGCTTGCTTACATAAATCCTCACATTCGCAATCTTGGAAATGCCTAACTTCTTTAGCAGTCATTTGCAAATTAGAATGCTTGGACGGGGGAGTGAAAAAAGTACACTGCGCATGTCTTGAATTTTGAAACCCCTGTCGCTATTACTTCATCATGGGGCTGGAAGCAATTTAGAAAGTCACAATCCTGTACTAAAAAATATCACTTGCCCTGCCACCATAAATATCCGACATATAAGAGGCTGCTTCATTAGGAGTAATACCAATCAAGAACTTGACGGTGTGATGTTACTTGTAATTGGACCAGCACATAGCTGCGACTTCTAAATTAGAGGGGGTTTCAACAAAAATTTCGGTGCAGTCTATAATAACTCTGCACTTGGGAAAATACCTGCGGGACATTTCTGATAAGTTTCTTTTCACAACATGCCTGTCTGGCCATAGTATGAGCCAGGAAAGTTCTTTTGCCTTCAACTACAGCCATGTTATGAATGAGTTGCTCACTGTCCCATCACAAACTTTGAAACGAAATGCAAGGTCCTCCACATGAAACCCCTGTCTCAGTCTCATGAGGCAAAGAAGAAATTCTTGTTCAAGACTTAGAACCCTTATTTTTTTTTTTCAACTTTGGGTTTTCAAGTATCTCTTGTTGCCTTTTTCCCACCTTTTCAATAATGCATTACACTTGCTTTTTCGTGCAAATGTTCAAAAAGCAACTTGAAAGCAGCAGTAGATTGCATTTCCGTTACAGAATTGAACATGGCGTTCCCTTGTTACCAGGGCAAATGTCATGCTGCCAGCAGTGAGGGTGTTCGGAACTAAAATTTTATTTTCTGTTAGATTGTTCTGACGTGTGGGAACTAGGCCCTAAGTTAGTCCTCCGGGGCTCGGACCCCCCTTTGGTATTTTTCACATTTGTTTTTTCGCTTACGTTGTGAATTCTTGTGGTTTGTTCATCATGTTTATGCTTCGTAAATAGAGCTGATTTATGCAATAAATCATTTTATTCATGTTCCTTCAGTAGCCGGATCAACAGTGTCGGCGAGTATTTGAAGATACCAGCGGAGAATTGAGAATTGGACCTCCATTTGTGGTGAAGAATTTGGTCAAGTTGGTCTTGGCAGTGCAGCGATTGGCGCCATTATCTCTTGTGAACTTTGCAGAAATTTTGGAGTGTTTTAATGAACGAAACTGTCACTGTCATTCAAGGTTGTGGAGATTGTGTATGGAAATGGTGAATGACCTAGAGGCTATTAAGAAGAAAATACGTTTTCTTAGAAAGTCCATAACGGACACCTTGAAGTCTATCGACGAAGCTCTGTCAATCCCCGATAACCATGCTAGAATTCAGGTTTTGAAAGATAACATTGCAAATAAATGGAACGATCTTCAAGAAGTTCAGGCCTCAATGTATACTCTATTAGAAGAGAAAGAGATTGACGAAGAATGTGAGAGTCATAACGAGTACGAATTGCGTGTCATTGAGTACATGGCGAAAACGATGCATTACTTAGAAAGTAAACATGTCGGTAAGGAAAGCGCGGCAAGTAATTCAACTGCAGCCCAGGCGCCGTTATCGTTATGCCCCAAGGTACAAGTGAAGCTTCCAAAGATTGATCTGCCAACATTTGATGGGGATGTTTTTTTGTTTTATCTTATTATCAGTCAATTAAAGTGTCGGTGGTGGATGATCCATCTTTAGCTGATGTTCAGAAATTAGAATACCTAATGACATCATTGAAAGGTTCGGCAGCCCAAGCGGTTAAAGGGTTTGCAGCCATACAAGAGAATTATCAGCCAGTAGAAGGAACGATTTGGCCATCAGCGGCTGATTCTTGATGCACACATAAGGTCCCTAATTAATTTGTCACATTTGAATTCTGAAGATGCCTTGTCCATGCGTAAATTTTATGATCAAGTAGTTAGGCATGTTCGTTCTGTTGAATCAATGGAACTGAAGTTCCGTTCCGAGACCTTAGCCACTGTTCTCGTGCCTTTAATTGCCGAAAGGGGTTGTGGAGAAGTGGGAAATAGAAATTGGTGACCATAAAGAGGACTATTTGAAAGTGAAAACATAATTTGCCTTCTTAGAACAGTTAATAAGAGCTAAGCAGTCTTCCCAGCCTCCCTCTTTTCAATCAAAGTCCCACGCACAGGAAAACAGTTGGAATCATGGAGCCCATTCCAAGTCTAACCCTTCACGAAAGTACTCTACCTCTGCCTTGTGCACGACGGCTCAAGGGCGTGCGTGCATCGTTTGTGGTAAAAACCATTGGGTGTGGTCGTGCATCAGTTTCCTGTCATTGCCAGTCAAAGAAAGATTTAGAAAAGTTGTATCCAAAGGCCTGTGTTTTCGGTGCCTTGAATCTGGTCACAGAGCTGAAGTTTGTAAAAAACCACTCTGTAAATACTTCCGTGGTAAACATCACAGTCTCCTGCACTTGGAACCAGTCAAGTCTCAGCCGGAAGAAGCCAATTCAAAGTCCTCTGAATCATCATCCTCATCTACAACTCCTCCCTCGTCGTCTTCCATAGTAGCAAGTTCCATTGCGGTTAATTCAGGTGAGAAGGTGATCCTGCAGACTGTTCCTGCTGTCCTATGTGGATCCAATGGTTGCAAAAGGTTGTCAGATGTTTCTTTGATCCCGGCTCCCAAACGTCCTTTGTCCAACAGAGTGTGGTTGAAGAGCTTGGTCTTGATGGGGAGACTGTGAGAATCGCAGTCTCGGGTTTTGGAAGAAAATCTGCTAGGGACACTTTGCGAAAGCACCGATCAGCGATCCTGGAAAGCCGCAAGGTGTTGAGGCACTAACTGCTCAAGTCATATGCCGTCCAGTTGATGCTGTGGATGTTTATCCTACCAAGTGGCCTCACCTTCAAGATATAAAGTTTCCAGAGAAATTCCCCCGAAAAGAACAAGAGATTGATGTTCTCATTGGCTTGGATTTCTATCATTCCTTTGTATCCAGAGATGTTGTGAGAGGTGGTCCTAATGAACCAGTGGCACTTCGTACATCCTTAGGTTGGGTCTTCTGTGGACCAGCGGGTGGTCATGGCCAAGATTGCACTGTGTCTATGAGTGTTCAAGTTTGTGCTAACCAACAACTAAATGATACACTTCAGAAGTTCTGGAACTTGGAGTCCATTGGTATTACACCTGTTGAAATGTCAGTTTCCACCTGCCAAAGTGAAAGTACAGTCTTAAAGAAGTTTAAAGAGACATTAGCATACAAGAATGGTCGGTATGACGTCTCATTGCCATGGAAAGATGAGCAAATTGTACTGAAAGATAACCACGAGCAAGCAAGAAGTAGGCTGTACAATCTGGAGAAGAATCTGCTCGAAGATTCATCCAAACCCAAGTCCTACGAAGAGGCCATTAATAATTATGTGGAGGACGTAGTAGCAGAAGAAGTACCCTATGAGCAGTATGCACTAGCAGATGAGCGTCCTGTGTTTTACCTTCCACATCATGCTGTTATCCGAGAAGATAAGCAAACAACTAAGACGAGGGTTGTATTTGATGCATCTGCGAGAGATTTCAATGGTGTGTCTCTAAATAGCTGCTTAGAAGCGGGCTCTGCATTGCACCCAGATTTGGTCGGAATTCTTGTGCGCTTCAGAAAGAATCAGGTGGGGGTCATGGGTGATGTTGAAAAGATGTTCTTGCAGATCGGCTTGAAAGAAGAAGATAGGGACTCACATCGTTACCTGTGGAGAAATTTGGACCCTGATGCCACACCTAAGATTTATCGAATGACAAGAGTTACGTTTGGAGTTATTTCTAGTTTATTCCTTGCCATCTGCACTACTCAAGAGCACGCAAGGAGGTGTCAAGAAACATTCCCTGAAGCATCAGATGAAATCCTGAGGAACACTTATGTTGACGACTTTGCGTCAGAAAAAGATACTCTGCGTGAAGCCGTACGGTGACAGCAAAGTTCAAAACAGCTTATGGAGCAAGCAGCTTTCAATTCGACAAAATGGTCCAGCAATTCGCCCGAGGTTATGCAAGCCATTCCTGAGAAAGATAGAGCATACTGGGAATGCATCCAGTTACGAAAGCTTTAGATCTAAAGTGGAATACGAGAACAGACAGCCTTGTCTTTATGATTGAATTAGACTCTGAAATTGAAATCAGAGACATTGTACACTAAGAGAAAACTAGCTTCTTTAGCAGCGAAGATCTTCGATACCATCGGTCTCATCTCGCCTTTTACAGTAGGGTCAAAACGTTTGCTTCAGCGTCTGTGGACCCAGGGTGAGTTACCGGAAGAAACCTCTAGGAAGTGGGCTCAGTGGGTTCAAGAGCTTTCAGAGCTTTAACAGCTTCACATTCCAAGAAGTTACATTGATTGGCTTTTAAGCCAGATGCATCAGAAGTTGCGTATGCCACCGCCATCTATATTAGAGTTGCTCCCAAAGAAGGGAAGGCGTCTACAAGCCTTGTGATGTCTAAGACAAGAGTTGCTCCTGTTCGAAAAATGACGTCTCCCTTGCTTAGAGCTAATGGCTGCAGTGATAACTGCTCGACTGTGTATCTACGTTTAAGATGCAATTGACTGTCCTATTACCTGTATTGTCTGTTGGACGGACAATTCTTCCCCCTTACACTGGATCAGAGGATAAGCCTCACAGTGGAAACCATTTGTTGCTTACCGTGTCATGGAGATTCAGTCACTGTTGGATCCTAGTGTTTGGAGATATTGCCCAGGGTCGCATAATCCAGCAGATCTACCTAGCCGAGGCTTATCTGTCAGCCACCTTAGAGAGAGTCAGTTGTGGTGGAAAGGGCCCTCTCAGTTGCAAGAGTTAAAAAGGATGGGCCAAAGGATTTAAGATCCAAGTCTCCAAATGAAGCAGCACAAGTGGAGAGGAAGAGTAAAGCTTTTGGCAGCTGTGTTGTCCAAACTAGAGAACCGTTTATTGACTACGCCAGGTTCAGCAAGTACAGCCGATTGTTAAGAACTGTTGCATGGATCAGAAGATTCATTCGGAACTCGAAGTTGAAAGAAGAAGAGAGACTTCCAATTCCTTTAACTGGACTAGAGATACGAGAGGCAGAAGAATGGCTGATAGCACATGTACAGCAAACAAGTTTTGACGAAGTAGCTTCGTTGGCTAAACATGGTGGTCCCTTGAAGGACAGTAAGCTGGCAAATTTAAATCCATTTCTGTGCTCTACTAGTGGCTTACTTCGCGTTGGAGGAAGAATTCATAAGTCTTCATTACCGGAAGAGGAGAAGCATCCCATTATCTTGCCTTCCAACTATCCTGTTGTGAAGCTCCTGATTGAAGATGTTCACTGCCGTGAACTCCACACGCTGGCGTTGAGTGTACTTTATCAGTCCTACGACAGAAATTTTAGTTGATCAAAGGAAGATCAACAGTCCGCCAGACGGTAAAGAACTCCCTAGTTTGTCGCCATTACCACACAAAGCCATCTATGCAGAAGATGGCATCGCTTCCTGAAGACAGGATCAAACCTGCACCGCCATTTACTAATGTTGGTTGGACTTTGCTGGTCCATTGTTTTTAAAAGACAGTGGCGAAAAGGCTTACATCTATCTATTTACCTGCCGGGTTACCGTGCAATACACTTAGAGTTTCGTGAGCAACATGACTGTGGAGCGGTTTCTCCTTGGCTTAAGACGAATGGTGGCAAGAAGAGGAATGTGCAGTATTATTTGGCCAGATAACGCCAAAACATTCAAGAGTGCTAATAAACATTTGCAGCAATGCTGGAGAGTACTTGAAGCTGACAAAACTCAAGTCGCATTGTCTGAAAGGAAGATTCCGTGGAAGTATATCGTGGAGAGATCCCCATGATGGGGTGGATCTTATGAACGTCTTGTAAAGAGTGTCACGACACCTCCGAAGAAAATCTTTGCCAAAGCAATGTTGGATGCTGAACAGCTGATCACCATTTTAGCTGAAATTGAGGCACAGCTGAACAGTCGTCCTCTTACTTACCTTAGTGCAGACCCTGGGGACTACAGCGTGATTACTCCTGCTCAGATTCTCACTGGGAGAAATCTTCAAGCGTATCCCGCTAAGGACACCCGTGTTTCGGAACACACTTCTAGAGCCATCACTAAACGTTTACAGTATCATAAAAAACTTGTCAATGGATTTTGGAAGCGTTGGCATGCTGAGTACCTGAAGTCTTTGATACCCCTCAAGAAATGGTTTACAGTTGGTCGCGAGATACATAAAGGTGACTTGGTCCTTGTTAGCGAAGAGAACTTAGCTCGAGGTCAGTGGCAACGTGCGCGCGTGGAAGCCACCCATCCTGGTCGTGATGGTCTTATCCGATCAGTTACCTTGCGATTGACATCTGGAAGTCTTACCCGTCGTCCAGTGCAGCGGCTACACCTTTTTGAAGCCTGTGATGCTGACCTAGCTTCTGAACTTGATTGAACTGAGAAAGGAATCTTGACAAATATTGAGCTTGATGAAAACATTACTGATCAATTTAAAGATGCATTCCCTGCATCGGACGGGAGGATGTTCGGAACTGAAATTTTATTTTCTGTTAGATTGTTCGGACTCGTGGGAACTAGGCCCTAAGTTAGTCTTCAGGGGCTCGAACCCCCCTTTGGTTTTTTTGACATGTGTTTTTTCGCTTGCGTTGTGAATTCTTGTAGTTTGGTCATCATGTTTATGTTTAGTAAATAGAGTTGATTTATGCAATAAATCGTTTTATTCAGAGGGGATTAATTGTGCAGCACTTGAATCCTGGTGAGATTGTACACTTACTTTCAATTTTGGCGAGGTTTGCTTGCGTGTGGGAAAATTTTTTTTCGAGGAGAACATTTACTATTGTTGCTGAGTATCAAAAAGAATGTGGAAGCTGGTGATGCAAACGTGGGCTTTCCGTTGTTAAAGTGGTTTGTGCAAACTGTTTTCTGGTCACTGACCTGGAAACCTTCCGGTCCTTTTGAAACATTTCTGACCCACTGTTCTCGCTTTTCGGGGGTTTTTGGGAAAATGATACCACCTAGTCTCCCTCTGCATGTCCCCTTTTCTTCGACTTTTCAGGATACCTTGACTTATTGTCGCAGCCTCTAGCACAGCATCGATATACTGGCATAATTGAGCAATTTTTTTCGAAATCTGATTCGTATTCTGATTCAGTTTTGGTTTATCTAAGCAACTTGACTAACATAATAATGACCTCCACATTGTGGACTTCTTCAAATTCTAAAAAGATGCTTACAAAACACCTGAACGACGCGAGACGATGCAAAAAAATGATGCAGACGTACACAGAAACCTGATAACCGTGGCGGCCATATTGTTTCCCCATTTTAAGGGGGCTTGTTGACTTTATAAGTTTAAACAGTATCCTGGATGCATAGTTGGACTGTTATGTGGTTGTAGTTTGAGACATTACAGTTGGTGATAAACTGCCACGTCCTTAATTTGCATAAAAACACTGATGTAACCAATAATCATGTTTTCTTTTGAGCTCCAGGTGTTAGTGCAAAGAACCTTCACCTGGTTCATTGTTTGTTTTTTTCGTTATCGTTGCTGTTTAGAAAACTCCAACAAATCTCACTCACCGTCTGGAGAAAAAGTAAAGTCTAATTGCAATAAATTGTGCTGTACGTCCTTGCCCCATTTACTATCATAGTCTAAGGGAGTAAATTTGGGTGGCACTTGTTCATATTTTGAAAAAAATGTCTGAAAATAATGACTGTTGGAGAACTGTGTCCATTATTGTCATTATCTGTAAAATGAACACCATAATACTGGTAAAGATAACATAATGATGTAACTCATACTCCTCAACAATATTTTTAGGGCTGTCCTTAAATTAAAAGCTCTTTTTCTGTAAAATAACTTAGTACAACTAGATTGCAATTCTGGCAGTTCTTGAATCCTGGCAGGTACGTATTTGAAATGAAGTGTTGAAAGGCTAGAACAACACACACGTGATAGTTTGAAACGTGACCTTAAGATCAGCTTCCACATCAGAAGTTTTCCTTCTTTTCTTTATTTCGCATAATAGGTTTATATGCAGTGCACGGAGAATCTAAACTCTGACTGTTTATTGCAGCTAAATGACCTTTTGATGAATATTTTAGTTTCATAGGTTTCCTCCCGTAGATCAGAATAGCAACATGCGTGAAGCTTTTTGTCTGCGAATGTGATGATTTCCCGTTATGCTGGTGGTCCTAAACATGAGAGTCAAAGTTCTCCTCCTCCAATCGCTTTCCTTAGAAACGGAAAGAAGAACTTCTCTCTTAACTTTTGGAAAATTAGGCAACTACTGGGGCAATTTTTACTTGGATGCGGAGGTAAATATAAAAAATAAAACTAGGTATGCATATTTCATGACCAAATCCTACTGTAAATAGATTTTGAGAGCGAAATAAAATTTTCAAATTTTGCCGGTGCATATACCTTAATGATAATAATGATAATGTTTTTATATCACAAAAATCTCATCCAATAATTTCTTTTTTTCTAGCGTCTCTCCAGGAGACTCTCTAATGTTATCTTACGTCAGTCTCAGGCCAGTGAGGCTTAAGTATGGAAAACGCGTGTACTAAAACTCCCTTCGCCAATAAAGGTCATCTAGTTAATGCCAATAATAATGTCACCAAAATGTAACTGTAATTAAAGCACTATGTGCGATGCCTGGGTCAAAAATCCTCAAATGTAGTTGCCCTTAGACTTCTTAGACGTTCACTGTTTATATTATGAAACGCAACTTCAGCTTGACTACGCTGTCTTGGGTCGAACTTTCATCTCTGCTATTTTTAAAGAATAGTCTAAGCCTCTCCAAGAACTCCAAACGACTCCTTGTGCATGTCCACCGCCCTGGTATAAACCATTTAGATTTGCGCAATGACAGTAGTTATACCACCAAGCTCCTGTATACTTCACCGCACAGTTTGAGCCATGAACATCGTTGTCTCGATCTTGGGTCGTGAACATCATATTTCTAAACAATAAAAGGAGTTTGATACAAATTTAAACAAGTTCATAGCTTATTGAAAATTTTTCCCAATTAATACACTATCGTTCATTCAAATATTTTGCCGTTTCTGAATTGCTTATAATTCTTTCGTTAATTTTTTTGTAATTAGCAAAAGGCTGACCAACTCAGCAAGATTTATTTCAATCGGCCAATAATAGCAGTTATTATTCACTCAAAATATGTCTCCACTTCTGATTGGCTCATATCTCACCGCTATTTTTTTTTATAACCAGCTAGTGTTGACCAAATTTGGAGTTTGCGACATACGGAAAATGACGTCAATAGTACAGGGTAATCGCTAGAAAAGGGACTGCAACCGAGGAGCCCCGGTAACGAGGTTGCGTTGTTTGGGTAGGGTAGTAAAAAATGGCGGAATAACATTTCCCGTATTTCGTCCAAAAAAAATATCCGAACTACTGCCGAAAAACATAGCAAGAACACATCTCGACGGATGACATCTGCTATTTGAAGAATATCTGCTAAGAGTAAACATCTCTCTCAGAGAAACACTCAAATGAAGACGGAAACTTAGCGTCGATCCAGCACGTTTTAGCTTTTTTAAACTAGGTGTTATTTTGAATGAATAAAACAATTATTGGATTTGACTTTCGTAAGAACTGAAGAATTATACAGATCTAGGAGGGTGTTATCCCCTGAGGCCCAACCCTTCTTGATCTCCATCTCTCTCTTCAGATCACACTCAGCCTTATTCAATAACTACTAAATATTATGGAAGGTCAAGCAAAGACAGCGGCGCGCTGGCACAGTTGTTTCGGCAGTGCAAAATTTGACAAAACGTCAAAGGTTTCGAACACCTAGCGAGAAAGAAAAAAGAAAAAACTTGCATGAAAATACAAATAGCCAATCGAACAATGTCGACTTGTTCCGAATGAACAAGTGCAAGGAACGAAACAAATATCTTTTCGCATACTGAAATACCGTGTATTTAGAAAATGTTTGGAAGGAAATAGTCTACACAAGGGTAATGATACTTTATGAGCTTGGAAATACTTTAAGTGAATAATGGAACAATTCTGATAAAATACGGCCTTCTCGTGATATAAAGTTATGAAGATCGAGGCGGGAGTTATCCGCTTCAGTCGGTTTCGGCAGAATTAACAACCACCCCCTCCACGATCGATATGCGTAATTTTTCATATCCTCCCCCCCCCCCCCCCCCCCCCATCGATACGCATAATTCTTCTTATTTTAATTAGCTTTATCTGAAAACAGTGATTGTTAACTGTTTTGCTATTACGTACTTAGCTGGCCTATCACACACGACCATCGAATCACCCGCGGTGCCCTGATATCCGTCAATCGTCAGTCGATAGTTGTCGTTCGCGTCAGCTACGGAGACTGTCGTGTACTCGGCATATTTTCGCACACCATCGTAATCCTCCAAATCAACTCGGAGCATCATATTGACATTTGCAGTCAGACGGTGAAGATTATTATTCCCTAGCCAGAACTCCCCGTTCAAATTTCCAAATCCCACTCTGTAGTCTTCCCATCCCAAGTAGAAGTCAACTGATCCATCCATTCGTCTTTGAAAGACTGTCCATCCACCGCCTTCAGTTGTCATGTCGCACAGCACTTGAATGGCTTCTCCGTTGTCAGGGTAAACCAAGTACACTCCATCAGTCGTGGAACCCTTTAAATAAAGGTCTTGACAATGTCTTGGGCATTCTGAATTGGAAAAACATTGTTTGAGGCCTTAAGTAATAAAGGGTAGGGATAGTTAAGGCGAGATGGCTCGTTTCACGAAAATCTGCTTCAGAGTTTGCAACGGGAAAGATCATTGCTTGAATCCGTTGATCAAACTGAAGAAAACTACAGATGAAATGCAGTTTGACTACTAGTAAGTCAATTACCACGTTAAACAGGTTGAAAACCTGACATTTCGAACAATATAAAGCCAACCGTCGGAGGGTAGCTTGAGTATCAGGCCCTCCCTAGGGTGAGAATAGAGGAGATTTTTGTTTTTATCCCTTCGCTGTCTCCACTGGTCTCTTCTCCCAGCTCTTTCCCCTTTTTCCTAGAAACACCTGCTGATACTTATGCTAGTCAAAGCGAACGATTCTCTCTGACTATGGGCTATTGCTGGTTGAAACATCAGGTTTTGAAACTCTTTTCGACTCTCTTTCCGCACGTTTCAAACCGTGGTACCACAGCTGGCCCTACGTGCCTGAGTCGACTACCACCAATCCATGTTTAAAAATATAAATGTTCTGAACTTCCAACTTTCTTGGTTGTTTCAAACTTGAAAGGCCGCTGCTTCTTTCCTGTCCATATTTCAAAAATCTTTCGATACGACAATGTCTGTGCATATAAGAGATCATAACAATTTCTGGCGATGCCTCAGAACGGTACCAACTGTTTTCTTTCCAAAACGAATTAGAAATAAAGTTTGAAATGTGTCTAGCTCACCGCAGCTTGAATAAAAAAAACCCAGTAGGATGACCGCACTGTTTTCTTCACTCGATGGCTTACGCCATTTCACATTTTGCGCAATTTCTTCAAATGTTAACCGGCAGCCGCCGTGAACTTTCGCGCGCAACTTGAAGGAATTACGTCACACTAATCCTGGTGTCCAGTGAGGCCTTTTTTCTCATCAGTTCGGTTTTCTTACTCCAAAGAAGATATAGACTTAAATTACACGAACTATTATGTATTAAAAAAATGTACATCACTGCTTTAGTTAACCATTTACATCATGGGCTAAGCCAAATAAATAAATAAATAAATGACTAAATAAATATGATGAAGGTGATATGTAAATAAATAAATAAATAATTAAACGAAGATGACGATGATTATATGACGGGGTTTTATAACAATAAATCGATAACATTGATCCCGTTAAACTGAGTTCTGGAAACATTTTTGCCTTGGTACTGACAGAAACTTTCTCGCTCCTCAGAGATTATCATTTGAGTTAAGGTCTTTAAGGGTAAACAACAGTTTGCGAAACAAGAATCATGATATGTCACGATTGATTTTGTGGGGCGGCAGGGGGCGAAGCATTAATTTATTTTTTGGTTTGTTTACCAACCGATACATTTGCAGGAATGCTTAGCGTCATCTTCATAATCAGGAATACACACTTCATCGTTTATACACGGTGATTCTCTTTCACAGATACTCTGAAAAATAAATAGTTACATATTTATTGGCAAGTACTCGATTATAACAATATTGCGCACAAGAAAAATTCTTTTTTATGTGAATAGGCAATAACGAATCGAAAATATAAATATGCGATAATGTAATATGCTACCTTAAAGAGAGCTTTATGACGCCTCGCAATAATTCACTGTTTTTCGTTTCATATTACAAGAATTTGCTTCACTACCAGCATACCTTATTAAAATTAGATCTACACCCGAAATAAATTATTAAACATTGAATTTAGCTTCTCGGTTATTTTTACCTCTAATCCTCTGTAGATGCCCCCAACTTGTCTTGTAAAATTCTGATACCCAACAAATCTATCAGAGTCACTGAGCTCACAGATTAATACATCCATGCCTGTAATCGGAATTAAGTTGTACGATAAACAGCGGTTATCTGCCACACATTCAATTTGGCAAGACATTTCTGATGACACATTCAGCTGTTTGATAGTGCTTCCATTGAGTCTTCCCCCGACAATTTTTTCTGCGTAATTACGCAATTTGAAGTCTGGAAACGATAGGAAATTTTTTGAACCGTTTAGGATGTTTACCAGGGAAATTAACGAAGTGAAAAACGAAATGCGTGTCATTTTGTGTCTCCCTCGATGAAGAGTCCGCGGGTAAAATAGCTTCAGTCAGTCTTTGAATTGAATTGAATTTCATTATGACACAAACTATTCTGAGCATAAAATAGGTCTCTCAGTATAATGTGGAGATCAGTTTATGCTAATACCATGACAACTGTTTACGTTTACGAATTAAGAAAACCGCAATTTCATGAATACAAAAAAAAGGAACCCATAATTTGCTTAAAATTGTTCCCTGCACATTTCTTAAACATTAAAATCGGGAGCTTCAAACCTCTCCCAGATATATTATTAGAACTCCGTTTTGCAAGATTAATAAAAAAAGGCTCGAAGACAAATGTTAATCAATGATAATAACCCTGCTGGAGATTATAGAGAGGCTAGCAGGTGTATATTTTCGTCATTGAAGGCTCAGTAAGAATTATTATTCCCCCTGGCTATTAAAAACAGGAAATTTGGTCTAGGCCTGAACTCTGTTCTTTTAAATCTTCGAGTTCGACACTTTTTAGACGTGGCTCATTTTGAATGAGTGAAAAAACAAAATGGCTGAGATTCGAGAGAGTACTGAAAGATGACGCATATATATATATATAAGGTGTAATTTACCCATTGCCAAATATTGTTTTCTTTTACAGTCAGGTGTGTGAATTTCTCCTGTTTAAAGACTTTTTGCACTTAAATGAATGTTTTTATTTATATATTTCTGGGGGGTTCAAAATTTTTGCAAAAAGATATATGTATATATATATAAACTTAGTAAGAAGAAATCTGGAAAACGCTTTCGACTACCCACTACAACATAGAAATTGACCTTGGTGAAATAAGATCCGCCGATTTGCAAGGCTTCATCCGAGGAGAATGGAACTGGCCAATATCCTGTCTGAATGACTCAGAATCCCAGGAAAGGAGACTAGGACGTGAACCTCCCGTACAAATAACACGTTTCATTTGAAGTAAGACACGACTTAGCTATGACGCGTCCTACAGTAAGAAGAGCTTGTAACACCCGTCCATAGCTAATACGCTTCTTCGCTGAGACGAAGAAAAACTCGAATATCAAACAACCTTGGCGTCAATTAACGGTGCGCCATTGTTTACGATTTTCCTTGCAGGGGCAGTCGTCTGTGCAGCATATAAGCTTAGCAAATAAATTGATAAAAACCCCTTCTTACCCCCATAAACTCCGTCATTTTTGAAAACATCTTGTCAAGTCCCACAAAAAAATCGGCTTTTTGTAGCTAAGCCAGAGCGTTCCCTGTGTTTTTCAGCCCTGTTTCGACATGTTTCATCCTCAATGAAGTCCTGCTCATAACCAACTGTCTGTCAATCTTCTTCTGATTTTCACACCTTTTGTTCAGTGTGTAGTTCAAAAATAACGTTGTTTTCTTATTTTTAGACCAAACTAAAGCCCGAAGGACCGGAAAAATTTTTTTTGGACAACCCGAAACAACAGCTAAAAGGAGGCACACGGTTTGAACTAATCACGGAAAAGAGGCTTCTGATTTTCTAAACAGTCATTGATGCACGGTTCAATTAGACTTGTTACTACCTCTTGGGCAACCACAGGGACAAGTCCAGCCCTAGGGGCCCGGGGGTGGCAAGTTGTTTGACGCGGTCATGTCCCGGACTTTCGGGGGTAGGTGGCGGGGAAAATCGAAAATAATTTCTCTTTGTTTTTGTGAAGAACATCATTTCTCGCGCGGTTGACCAGATGGTGGCGGACTCCGTAGCTGTTTGGTTAGTAGCAGAAAACACCGATTCTTGACTTAAAAGTTATTCTCTTAATGAAATAACCGACATTGTAATTTTTGGAGTCCGCTCTGAAAACTCAGTCCGTAAAAATGTAACTTCAAACGAAAGATAATATAATTATAGATTTAGCCAAGGATAAAAGCGAACCTCCCGTTAATAAATTCGTAATTTAAATCAAACAATAAACTTGTAATCCACAGGGCACATTTATGTGACTTCTGAGGCAAAGGCTAAGTGATTTTTGAGAAAAATAATTTGACAGTCGAAGAGTGAAACAAATTTTACATCGAGTTAATAGTCTTATTTGTACACCCAAAAATAGCAATCATGTTCGATCACAGTAGATTAGGCCTGAAAAAACAAATAGACCTATTCGTGTATTGTATTTAAGTCGCCCACCACCTTAATTCCTCGCGAAGCGCCGAGCCGCGAGATTTATAATCTCGTCGCGCGCGAAGGGCGCATCTATCAAACAAGCACCGCACGGCCAGCGTGATTTCCTGTTGGCAATAAATCTATCGAGTTTGGTTGGTGTCCGCCTTGACATCATCCAGAGTAGTGACGCCAAAGTGCATTACGGATTTCCAGGCAACCGATTACCATCGATGACAAAGCTCCGGGTTTTCTTCATATGAAGAGGTGAATTATAATAACGTTCACGGTCGGTGAATCACCACCCCAATATCTCAGGCAAATAAAATACAACAGCAAACTCAACAACAGTGGATTCAACAAGTGGCTGGAAATCCTCGCTGGGAAAGATTTACAAGCAAAACTCCCCAAGACCGAGAAGGTCGACTTTAAATTCAGGGCAAGCAACGGCACAGCGAAGGCAAACGCTGTCAACTTAAGACAGAGGATGTAAAGAGGCAGCAACAAAATACTACAATTACACTGCAAACAGAGCCAACGAAGAGAGGGAACACCGACTGCCGACGTTTCAGTAAAGTGCGGTCAATAGAATTCGCAACGAAGCCGACGAGGAATCATCGAGAGGCAAGTTTACAGTCAAAATTTTCTTCTTCGATGCAACGATAGGCAGCAAGAATTACACCATCTGTAAAATCGACATGAGGAGTATCTTTCAAACGGACTGAGGACAGAAAATCAGCCTTTTCACCGTTTTACAGTAAGCTTTATTTTACAATGAACAGTTTAGAACACCGATAACGTGTGACATGTAGGGAAGCGTTACATTTGTAAACAAAATCCTTACTGAACAAAATTTTTCGCTTAAGTCTACAATTTTCATTCAATTTCCTTCACAAGTAAAATATATATGTGTGTGTATAGCAGCCTTGTCCATAAACACCGCTGTGTCTTTTAAGTCAAATACAACGAAAATTTATTATTGCTGGCCTCCTATATTTTCGTTCCTATTATTCCAAAAGACCATCTGTATTTCGGATATCCTCAGAATATTAGTGTATGACATGGCTGCCATGAGAGGAACGTTCCTTTCGGTGTTAGGGAAAATTTAAGAAGTCAGTGGGAACTTTACGAACCAGAACGCGACGCAGCCTGAAACGTCACCGGAAGTAATTTGCACACAAAGTGCTTCACTGCGCATGCTTGGCGCTAAACTGCTACGCGTCTTCTTCACGTTCAGAACACGTGGTTGGCACTTGCAGCGTTTCCAGAAAACGTGAGTAGTTTCTACTGAATTTGACCTAGAATTAAATTTTCTTTTGCTGCCTTATAGGCAAAACTGTTTTTCTAAGTCCATGAAAATGTTATTTATTGTAAAAAAATACCAAACAAACATTTTAATTTGCCTTTTACTGCAGGTCAATTGGTTACCGCTATGATGAATGAACAACACGCAGACCCGCCGAGTTCGATACCAAAGTCGAAAACTGGCAAGTAAGTCCAATTTAGTTTATTAGAAGATTCAATTTTCTGTCCTGCTTAACTATAAAATAAAAGTGAGTGTAAACTTTATATTTATGTTCTTCATTGAAAACAAACTAAAACAGACTGTTCTTTTTTTCACGCAGTAATGTGATGTACTGGACAAGCGAGCACGATGTCCTGTTATGCAGAGAGGTTGTTTCCGAGAATCCGTTCAAAACAAGAAAGGGTTCGTCGCAAAGAAGCGAAATTTGGGATAGAATAGCCAACACTTTGAATACCTGTCCCAAGCCTGTCTTTTCTGTGGATAAAAGGTCCGTAAGGGATCATGTGGGTATTCTAATTAACCGAATCAAAAAGAAATTGAGAGCTGAGGAAAGGAGCTCGGGTATCGCGCCGCCCGAGCCCACAGAACTTGAAAACTTGGTGAAAGAAATTATGGCTCTCGAAGAAACAGCTGATGCAGAAATGAAAGAGGACGACTAAAGTGTGAAAGGAAAGGCTGAAAAAGAGAAGGCAAAGGCCACAGATATGAGACTTAAAGCACTTGAGAAAGTGTCGGAGACGATGAAGAGACATTCAGGCGAAATTGATCAGGAAAAGGTAAAGAAAAGAGAACGGAGAAGCGGCAGCGAGACCATGTTGTTCCTGTCCAAAAAAGCGGAAAAAGACCAGGAACTTAAACTTGAGGAACTCCAGCAAAAAAAAGAGCAACACGATTTGGATGCAAAACGTCTGCAGGCGAGCATTAATCAGCAACGCCAGTTTCAGCAACAACAAAGTGAAATGATGCGCCTAATGCAAGAACAACAACAACAGCAGCAACAGCAACTCTTGGCGTCACAACAACTGATGTTGAGACAGCAACAAGACCAAACTAAGGCACTGATGAGTTTGTTGGACAAACTTGTGAACAAACAGCTACCTAATTCACTTAAAATTCACCAGTATTGCTGGTATAGCTGTCGCTTGATTTTGAAAACCAGTTTGTATATTGTATTAACTATTGTCTTTGTTTTGACAAGAGTCACGACCAACGTTTTCTGTCAGCGATCAATGTTTGTATTTCAACAGTGGCACCGCATTTTTCTTGTGCCGAGGAGCCCACCTTTTGTTTTGTCCTATTTGCAGTTATCTCATTGTATGGTGGCATATTAGAAAATATTTTTTGTCAAGGAAAGTTGAATAATTGTTTTGAAAATTTGCATTCTCTTGCGTAAACTGCAATAAAAGTTTTTATTTTCAGTCTGTTATAAAAGAAACTAGTGATACATTATGTGTTCGAAAACAGGTTTTAAAAAACTCCCTAGGATATAAAGGGCTGGGGAATCTAGGGGAGGGAGAATGTTGAGGCCAAATATTAAGCTCACATTTATAATTTTAAAATCTCTCTTGTAGGGTTAACAGTACTCTTGACTAAAATCAGTTTAATGATTAAGACACAATCAAGTTGTATTGAAAAAATTGTGAGTTGTATTTCAGTCCCAAGGCTGTGGTCATTAATAACTAAAAAGCAGGATAAGGGGTAGGGGCGGGTGGTCAGTAGGTTGCAGGCATTACAATTTTATGTTATATATTGCATTAGACTCGACATATTTTTCTATGACTTTTCCTCCTTCCCCGTTGTGTTATAATGACCACAGTGTAAATCTATGGCTGTATAACCTTTTGAAAATGAGTAATAATTGCAGAATACATTGGACCTCAGAAACCTAATTGAAATAGTCCTGGATTTGGGGTGGATCTATTCCAAAAAACTTCGAAGTACTTGATTGATAAAGACAACTGTGAGCGTTTCTCAAGAGTGCACACACAATGTACATTTTGCCAACAGGACTTAAGCCGATTTTTAAGTTTTTCTTGAAATCTAGGAATGCAAAGTAGTTAACAATGTCCCTCAAATAGCCATTCTACCGAAACTCTGACTTGGCTCATGGCCTTGTTGAACTGTTGCTCTGCTGGCGTCAAATGAGCGCCTTTGAAGGCCCTTGTAAATGGACACGCAAAGGGTAGGCAGGGTCGCCATAAACGCATAAGGGTGTCCCGTCCGGTGCAAACGAGTGATGCGATAATTCTTGCAGAAGTCCTGAGTCGACTAGCATACCACTATCGTGTCTCCTGCCCTCGACTGGACCAAACAGACTTGCGATAAGCCCATTTGGCGCAACTACGGACTGAAACTTTATCCCATGCACCCTTTTATGTCCGTTATAGAGAATTCTTTGATTTTCATCTGGCTTAGATAAGGGTCTCACTGTTCCGTCTATGAAACCCCAACAGTTCTCGAGTGGAGCTCCTTTATCATGTATAGTGGCAGCAAAATGACCGAGACGGTCCCTGGAAAGCCATGGCTGATTTAAATCTGCGAGAAGGTGGCTATATTCATCGAATAAATAGTCCATCATTCGGTTTGTAATTATGCAAAGTTGCGGAACTGGTCTCCCGAATCGAGGAACCATATCTGCAAATCGACACGGGTATGCAAAACGCTTCAACAGCACGCTCAAAGCCTCCGTTCCGTCCACAAGAACGCCATTGGGGCATTTCATTATGTCTGGAATATCAAGAACTTCTCCGAGTAAATATAAATATCGTTCTTGAAAAACTGAAACTCAGCCTTACACTCATCATCTGTCATAGAATCAAGATCGAAGCGACCATACTTCCAATAAGGAAATTCGAGATTTTCAGAAGAATTTAAATCGTACAACAGGGCAAACTCTGTATCATCAATACTTCCATCTTGATAGGCAAACAAGCTTCCCTTGCCTCTCTGAATGTGTAGTAACATGAAGTACTAACTGACCGCTGACCGGCGGTAGCGCTGTCATTCGTGAGAGCTGTAGGAATCTATCGTATTAAAGTATGTTGTGTTGATGCTGTCGTCTCTGTACCTCTCGGACTCAACATGGTGTCAGAAGCGTGACCTTCCTACTAGCCTACAGTTGCGGAGATCAAACCAATCGGAGAAACGGATCAAATACTGAGACGAATTGACCGGTCAAACTTCACGCGGATCCTACGCCCGTGGTTCAAAACAAGATGGCGGAAAGCATGCCATTCGACAAACCACCGGAACCGCTGGAGATTTCGATGGGAAATCCTGCTGACTCGTGGGGAAAATGGAAACAAAAATTCGAAATTTACCTCACGGCAATTGGAGCTTCAAAGAAACCCGATGAAATGAAAGTGGGGCTGTTATTAAACCACATCGGCGAGCCGTGTTTGGAAATTTACTCGAATTTCACCTACCTACCTGAGCGTGACGACCCCGCGGGAGGAGAAGAGAAACTTCCAGCCGAAGACTCCGACAACTACGCGACCGTTGTGGCAAAGTTTGATGAATACTTTCAAAAACGGGACCCTCAACTCATGCTGCGAGAGAAATTTTGGCTTCACCTTAAACGAGAGCCCACACAGACCTTTGATTCGTGGGTGGTGACTGTCAAGGAAAGAGCCGCCGAGTGCAAGTTCCCAACCGATTTCTATGAGTAAGCAGTTAGAGACAAACTTACCTTTTCCTGCAAGGAACACAATTACAAGCTAAAACTCTATGACGAGGGAGCAGCCCTTTCACTCGAAAAGGCAGTGAAAATCCTGTCTTTGAAGGAAGCAACAAAACGTGAGTTACACGAATCAAAAACCGCAGATTGAGAGCGTCACACCGCGAGGGAACAGGCAAGACCCTCATGCTGGTCAAGATACAGAGCAAAGGAACCAGCGAGACTTCAAGAGGAAGCCCTTCCAAACAAGTGGCCGGAACTGTGGGTATTGCAACCGCCGACACCCCCCTGGAAAGAAGAACTGCCCAGCGGCAGATACACGATGCAGCAAGTGCAACAAAATGGGACATTTCCCTATCATATGCAAGAGTGTACCTCCAAAGACGGTCAACGAAGTTCTTGAAACCGAGGATAACTTTAGTCTCACATTTGTGGGAGGGGTTTACACACCCACTAGTCCAAACACCTCCAAGGCCGAACCAGCAGTAAACTCTCAAACCAGTAGGTCCGACCCTGGATGGCATGTCAACCTCAAGATTCAAGACCAAGAGACGCTGGCATGGTGCATCGACACAGGAGCACAAGTGTCTGTGATGCCTGAGCACATCTACAAGTCTTCATATGGAACACTTTCAAAATCTGACAGAGAACTTGTCGGAGCAGGGGATGTTCCTTTAAAGACCCTTGGATGTGCAGTCATGAACCTCCAACAAGACGAAACAGTCATTAAAGAACGAGTGTACGTAGTCAGTGGGGCATCCAAGTTGCTTCTGGGGATACCCGCCATCCGAAGTCTTGGTCTTATCCATGAAATCCCTGGGACATACAGTGTTAAAGCTGTCCATCAAATGCCTGATAGCCATCCACTCCAATCAGGGACCAAGGAGGACATTGTCGAGCAGTACCCATCACTTTTTCAAGGCCTTGGCAAATTGGAGGGTGAGCATACAATTCAATTGAAGGAAGGGGCCACACCCTTTTGTTTGACCACTCCCAGGCGAGTCCCACTGCCACTAATGAAGCAAGTGCAAGAGGAGATCAAGCGTATGGAACAACTGGACGTTATTGAACCAGTGGATGAGCCGACAGAATGGTGTTCACCGATTGTGGTAGTGCCAAAGGCCGATGGCAGGGTGCGGATATGTGTTGATCTTACCAGGCTTAACCAAGCGGTCCGCCGAGAAGTCTATCAAATGCCAACAGTTGAAGAGACCCTGGGAAGCCTAACAGAAGGCTCAGTATTCTCCAAACTTGATGCCAACTCAGGGTTTCATCAGATAGTCCTAAACCCAGAAAGTGCCAAGCTAACTACCTTTATCACGCCCTTCGGCCGTTACATGTTCAAGCGTCTTCCCTTCGGCATATCCTCAGCCCCAGAACATTTCCAAAAGAGGATGGACAAAGAACTCTCTGGAATAGAAGGGGTCAAGTGCCGCATGGATGATATTCTAATCATCGGGAAAGACCAAGCAGAACATGACAAACGACTTAAGCAAGTCCTTGACAGGCTAGTCGAGAGGAAACTAACACTCAACCTTGAGAAGTGTTTATTTTCTCAATCCAGGTTGCAATACTTGGGCCAAATCATTGACAGTGATGGAATCAGGAAAGCTCCCTCCAAGATCAAAGCCATCACCGACATGGCAGAACCCCAGAACATTGCAGACCTGAGACGTTTGCTGGGTTTGGTCAACCACCTTATGAAGTTTTGCCCAAATCTGGCTGAGAAGACGAAACCCTTAAGAGACTTGCTCAAGAAGGAGAGCGCGTGGGTGTGGGGCACAGCCCAACAAGAAGCCTTCTGACAGCTGAAAGTAGACATGGCATCCGACCAAGTTCCTGCACTGTACGATCCAGAGAAGGAGACCGTGGTCTCATCTGATGCCAGCAGTTTTGGACTTGGTGCGGTCCTCGTGCAGAAGCAGCCGTCCGGTGAAATGAGGCCAGTGGCCTATGCTAGCAGATCAATGACCGAGACAGAGCGTCGTTATGCCCAGATCGAAAAAGAGGCCTTGGCTATCACATGGGCACTTGAACACTGGGCTGAATTCTTGATCGGAAAGAGATTTAACGTGGAAACCGATCACAAGCCACTGATTCTATTGTTTTCCACAAAGCTGATTGACGAGCTACCAGTACGCATACAACGCTTCAGGATGAGACTCATGAGATTTGACTTTGCCATCGCACATGTTCCTGGTAAACTCTTGTACACAGCTGATTCATTGTCTCGATCCCCCCAGGAGGGTAAAGCCCAGGAGCCTAAGTCATGGAACGACCTACATGACGAAGTCGAGTGCTATGTGAATGCTGTATTGGTAACCCTACCTGCCTCCGACCAGCGGTTAGATGAGATACGTTCTGAGTTGAAGAGTGATGACACACTTAAAACTGTGATGCAGTATGTGCAGAATGGATGGCCTGAAGAGAAACGAAGAGTCCACGGGCCAATAGCTAAATACTGGAGTGAACGTGGCAACATCTCCCTCCACGACGGCCTGCTCCTGAGAGGACGGCGAATCATTATTCCTTTGAGGCTGAGGGCAGATGTATTAAGGCGTCTTCATGATGGTCGTCAAGGAATTACCAAAACACGTGCAAATGCGGCCTCCTCAGTGTGGTGGCCTGGAATCTCCCAAGACATCACAAGAGTCGTGCAGAACTGCGCCATGTGCTAGAAATATCGCAGAGAACGCATTGAGCCAATGAAAGGTACTGAGTTTCCAGAACGACCGTGGAGCAGAGTTGGCGTAGACTTCTTTCAGCACAAGGATAAACATTACCTCCTAGCCGTAGATTACTTTTCAAGAGATGTAGAGATAAGTCAAGTGTCCAAGAATGTAAACTCTGCCCAGACTATCCTGCAACTTAAGAGGATCTTCAGTCGACATGGGATTCCAGACATCTTATTTAGCGACAATGGCCCCCAGTTTGATTCACACGAGTTCACTAACTTTTCCACAGACTGGCAGTTTCAACACATAACATCGTCTCCAAGATACCCCCAGTCCAACGGTGAACTGGAAAGGGCGGTCCAAACTATGAAGGCGGTCTTGAATAAGAGTAATGACGAATACTTGGCTCTCCTGAATTACAGAGATACTCCATTGCACCACGGTTACTCTCCAGCACAATTGAGCATGGGTCGGAAACTTCGTACAAGAGTCCCCTGTCACCCGGAGGAGCTAAAGCCAGAGACCCCAGACCGTGATCACATCAGAAGGAAAGAGAAGGAGTACCGAGCTAAGATGAAATTCGATTATGACCATAGACACAAAGTAGTAGAGGGAAAGGAACTGTCACCCGGTGACCGCATTTGGATCCCCGATTTAAAAGAGGAAGGAACAGTGATTAAGCCACACGAGAGTCCAAGATCTGTAATCATACAGACCCAAAACGGACAAGTGAGAAGAAACCGCCGGATGACAAGAAGAGTTCTTCTCCGGTCCCACCCCAGAATGAAGACTATGAGAATCATGAGCCGATACCGACAAGAGAGAGGAACCCGGACGTATCCTCAGCTCCTGGAGCCAGCCAAGAAGACTATGTAGAACTACCTGTCCCTGGGCACCAACCAGCAGTGGACAAGCCCTTGCAGCCTGAACCGATGCTGACACGCCTTAGACCTAGAGGAGCTCTAAGAAGACCGGACAGACTTATCAAACAATGCTAAGATTAGTTTCACTTTAGGACACTGGAGAACAGCGTTGTCCTTATTGACATTTAGTTAACTTAAAAAAAAAAGGAAGATGTAGTAACATGAAGTACTAACTGACCGCTGACCGGCGGTAGCGCTGTCATTCGTGAGAGCTGTAGGAATCTATCGTATTAAAGTATGTTGTGTTGATGCTGTCGTCTCTGTACCTCTCGGACTCAACAGAATGTTGCCATTTACGATGTATAACACCAGCTATAAAACGAAACTGTGTTTAGCGGAGTTTAAAGGATTTGCACAGCTCTGCCTCTGTCGTCGTCGCGTTCGCATCCGTAACTTTGTTTTTCCCGCGCTCGTGACGGCGTTCTCGCCCCGGGCCCTTTTCGGTTTCGGTGTTTTCAAACTGCGTCGCGTTCTGGTTCGTAAAGTCCCCACTCATAAAATTTAACTCTTTCAAAGAAGTCAGACAGAGGTGACATATTCTCAGAAATAAAACATTTGTTCCCTTGGCAGAAGAGGATTGTTTCAAGAAATTAAACGACATGCAAGCAGATATAGGGTTTCCCATTTAAGATCAATCCATCCTGCACTTTGCTTTACATTCACGATAACTGCATGTAATACAGGGAAAGTGTTCATTTGACTCGTCTCAGTCTCTATGGCTCTGGCACTGTCTCAAAAAGCTCATACATGTTTAGAATGGACACCAATGGAAAAACTGATCACCTTAAACATGACTTGTTTGTGGACACTTCATACAAATTCACTCTTGCATAGGTATTTGTTTCTTGTGTATGTACACGAATAACTCCGAACTTTTTCCTAAGTGCTAAAAAATTGGTACTTTTTACATGGATTCAGTGGTTTACAATGAATGCCCGCATATTCAATGATCATAAGTCATGATCAATTTACAGTCAAGCCAGGTCAAGCGTACCCCCCAAAATTCCATTAATGAATTTATTATTCGAAAGTTGAGTCCGTTGGCAGTGGGCGTCGATAAATCCCGCAACATGCCGGAACAGGAAAAATAAAAGTAATTTTCATGAAAAAAAAAATAATTAAAAAAATGATAATAATAACATAGTTTTTGTAAAAATTAATAATAACAAAATAACATAAAATAACCAAAAAAAAAACCGAAAAATAAAGAAATGATTAAGAAAAAGAAACTCATCTCCGAGTATGAGAAAACAATATTTTGTCGCAAATAATTTGTTGGGCGAGTGAGGGTCCATGCAAATGACAGTAATGAGTGAAGGCTTGCTTCTAAATTTAAAATATATTAAAATGAGTCGCGAGGAGAGGGGTTTTCAAGCTTTACTCACACAGCCACCCCTTGTTATTGTTTGCCACGAGTTAATCATTTGGCGGTTAACCATTTACGGTTTTGCGATGGTCTTAAATGTCGGTGCAGTATGTCATGTCAAGCCAAGTCGGTAATTAAGTAACTCATGTCAAGCCAACAAATAGTTATATATAACCGACATGTACTTACTTGAGGTGCTTCGCTTTCTTGAGGTTGACATGAATTACTTACAGACTAGGCTCTGTGAACTTAAGAATAGCTAAGGGGGTCCTGTCTTTCGATTTTAGTTGACAATACTCACATTCGTAGTAGTTTCTATACTGTTTACAATCAGCCCGATATTTCAGACGTCTCCTCGAGTCGCAAGAGGAGTTTGCGACTCGTGAAGACGGCTGAAATTCAAGCTAGTTTACAGTCCCCTCTTTTTTGCCGCCTGGTCGAGGATGGCGATCGCCGCTGTGGTTTAATTTGGGCGTCCCCTGTGACGTTGCATTTTTTTCCACTCTGTGTGCTGAAACGCTGTTCCCCCCTATATTTCGAACCAAGCCTAACTTATCGAAGACACTTAAAGGTTTGCTTATGCGACTTGTTATTTTTGAAAACACTATTTTTCAGTTAAATTCACTGAATATTACAGTATTCGTTTGTCACGTGTCCGGGTCAAAGGTGAATAGAAAGGAAAGGAGCCGTCCGTTTTGTTTTTTTTTTGTTCCACCTTGCTAAATATATCATCATCTCGGAGCATTTGGTTCCGTCGTGTCAGTGTCCTGTCTGGGGTCTGAAACGGGTACAGGAAGTCTGTGTGGAATTGCATGATCACGGGAATCACAACAGCCCCTCCCATAAAAGTTGTAGTTCCACACACACACGTTAGCAAACCATTCCTCGCCCCACAAATTATTTGCGACAAAATATTGTTTTCTCATACCCGGAGATGATACGAGTTTCTTTTTCTTTATTTCTTTCTCTTTCGGTTTTTTTGTTATTTTACGTTATTATTATTTTTTATGAAAATTATTTTATTATTATTATTATTTATTATTTTTTTTCAAGAAAATTATTGTTATTTTTTCATGTTCCGGGATGTTCCGGGTTTTATCGACGCCCGTTGGCAGTTGTAGGTTTCAGATTTATCTCTACATTCTTGTATGCGTAATGAGCCGTGAATTCACACGCGATTCAGTTACGAAATTTCTACCAGCTCAGTTTCCCTGAATTTGATGTAAAAGTGTTCCAAGAATTTTTATTCATTCAAACATTTTCAATGTGACCAAATACAAACAGAGGCGACACGACACCGATGAGAAGAGTGATTTAATTTGTTTAAGCAGTCAATCACGTGACGGAGGAATGTGCGACCACCATGGACAACTTGGCACGCAAAGTTTAAAGATCCCGCGAGGGACTGCAATTGACGTTTGGAGGCAGAAGCCTTGTGTGAGGAAGTGTTAACGAGATCGATCAGCCGGTTTAACTTATCCTAGGGAAGTCGGAGAGACATAGTTGAGGAATCTAGCTCAATGCCTAAGAAGGTGATGCGCTGGGTGGGAGAAACGACTTTGCGCCAACTCACGTTAAATCCGAGATAATGCAGCAAATTGATAAGGGTGACAAGCCCCCGCTGACATTCTTCCTTAGTACTTCCGATGATGAGAAAATCATCCAGATAATTAACCACAGCACGAAAACCACGACGAACCATCATGCAAACAATAGCGTTAGAGATACGGTTGAAAATGAACGATGCGCACGAGAGACCGAAACAAAGTCTGTTGTCCACGTAATAATTATACTGGGAAGAGTCGTGTGTGCCAAACTCCAGCGAAAACTTTGTAATTCTCGGTGAGGGGGGGGTGGGGGTGGGCTGGAAACCGGGATCCAGCGCCAAGCAGATTCCATAACAACTATCGAGTAAAAGCAATAAGGTGTAGAAAATGACACCGCGCTGTCAATTGAATTCATGCAAAAGGACTGTAAGTCACGCTTAATGTGATCGTTCAAAGAAATACCATGCGGACGACTGCAGTCAGTAATTGGGCGGGATTTTCCTGAGTCCTTTTTCGGTACACGGCCGATAGGGTGTACGCAACGCGGTTTAGTTAGAACCATAGAGATGCGCCCTAAGGTGAGTTCTTTTGTGAATAAACTATCCATTTCCGGTTTAAAGTCTGGGCAGGTAGCACTAGAGTAATTGTCGGATTCGTAGGCGACGATACAAGAAGGGTCGGACTCTGGAATAAGCTTAAAACCAAAACGCAAACGATCGAGGATAAAAATTCCATCGGGGTCGTCAGGACGTTCCTTGTCCCAAGCGTGGAAACGTAAAGGGCAATCCTCAAGCGGGGGATATAGAAAAATTTGTTGAAGTAGGATGCGCAAAGGGTGCTGACAGAACATTTTCCTCGAGCGAGGACTGTTCTAAAGAATCGGTTCATTTTTTGCTTTTCTCAGCGTTCGCGGAACCCGAACAACTCTTGCCCTTATGCTGAGTAAAGGAACAGTGAATACAAACGTGCTTGTAACCACACGACTGTGGATTTGGGCAACCAGTTGGGTTAAAGTTCCAGCGAAAACAGAATTCTTCATTTCCTGACCCGCGGCTATCCCCGCGACTTTCGTTTCGGGGAGGGCGCTGTGCCACGGCGGCATCAAAATACTGCGCACTGAGGTCATCTAAACTGGTGCCCCATCAAAATTATCCCGCGCTTTCCTGGCACGGTAATCTTGATCAAAGTGCAAGGATGGCCTTGGTTTGAAAACGAGTGCCTTTTATAGCCAAAAACTTCAAGTAGGTGAGATAATCAGCGGCTTCGCGAGGACTCTTAGTAAAAAGAGACTCAAGAATCTTAATATTCGCGAGAATAAATTGCGAATAAGAAAGTTGGAACGGTCTGAGCTGTTTACGGTCAGGGCCAAAAAACAAGGTCTGAGGGCAACAAAGGCTTACCTTCCGGTGACGAATTGGTGCTGGGAGAAGCCGGAGAAGATAAGGCAGCTTGAAAACCAGAAGCGGCAGAAGTAGCAAAACCAGATGCAGCAGAAGTAGTAGCTAAGGTGGCTGTCTCTGATGCCTTATTTTCCTGCGTCGGATGGGGGACTTGAAATTCCGTTTCCAGCTTAGAAATTTCCTCTGCAGAAGCATTGAGAGCGGCATTGGCAGTGTCCGCTTGAGGTCCCTCACCGTCCTGTCGGAGTAGGGAAAGCACTCGCCGAAGCATGATTTTTTGGCCGACAACGAAGCCCATGTCGGCGAAGTCCTGCTCGGTGATTGAGGCAAAGACTTGTCTTGATGTTATTTGGTGCTCAACCAGGCCGTCTTTGATATCATCAGGAATGTCCTGACCACGGCAAAATTTAGAAAGCCAGGAACTCTCTGGGGAAGAGTGCTTGCTTAGCTTTTTAGAACTTTTCGTTTTCGGAGGCATTTTTCACGATAGCCAAATACAAAGGCGATTCTGCTAGCTAAGAATGACTGATACAAACGTTGACATGTCGTGGGCTATAAGGGCAAACCCATATCACGCACATTCGAAGATTGACAATCGTTACTACGTATTATACAACCATTGGTCAGAATCCAATACTTAACATCAAAGACCCACTCACTCAACATGACTATTAGAAACGTTTGCGGGTGAATTAATAATGCCATGAATTTCTAACTCACAGAAACACGGGTGACACACCTAGTGTTCTGTTACATTTCACAATTTGCACTTAGGAGTCACGGAACATCATGGCATTATCAAAAACCTACTCACTTAAGATGACTTGGCTACGTTAGCAGGTGAATTAATAATGCCATCAATTTCTTCCTCACAGAAACACGGGCGACACACCTAGTGTTCTGCTGCATTTCACAATTTGCACTTAGGAGTCGCAGAACATCATGGCAGTGTCAAACACCCACTCTTGAATACATACAGATAGATGAAAAAGAAGAAATTCTTGTTAAAGTTAAATGTTGTCCTTTAAACAAACATTAGAGTGTTTTCTGCCAAAACACATTTTCTGAGATCACCCTTCATGAAAAAAAAAACACATTATTAGCCATTGAAAAGTGTCACGAAATTAAAGTGAAAGGAGAACAAAGTGAATTCAAATAAGGGAGAAAAAATGGGCTTCAAAAATTATGTCCCATAATTACAACAATGATATTTCAACACACAATAAAGTCGTTAACTGACCTCATTTCTCACAATTTGCTATAAAATCGAGTCATGCCCATTGTTACTTGGTCTTTTCCTGAATGAAGGATGTGTACAGAGATTTTGAATTGGCGGGCTTTTCGAGCAGCAATCCGTAGTCTGTTGGGTCCCCATTGCTTTCGATAGGAGGTCTATTGTCTTTCGAGCCTTCTGATTGGTCTGGAGGATATTTCGATCTATTGTTGGGAGAAATCGGAAATATCTTAGAACGAGGCTCGGGTGTGGGCGGAAGCCTTCCGAGAGGGTTCGGGTCCCTTCGGAAGGGGGTCGGAATTATGTTAATGAGGGATGATGTCATGAAGCAAGACGGAGAGACACTTGAGTAGTTACTATACTGAAGGAGGAAGCGAACTTATATGCGTAATCGGTTGAGTCAACTCACACATGTGGGAGAAGAAGTGTCCCCTGCGCAGTAACAAAAGACATTGTGAATAAATTTGTTTAATCAAATTACAAGTATTATAAAGTCAGAGAAAAGTCTGGAGAGATACTGGAATAAAAGTCGATCAGCCAGTCCAGAAGAAATCCATTTATTAATAAATCGAGAATGACTGGATTTCCTTGCGTTCCATAAACTGGATATTGGTACAATGGAATGGAAGGACCGTAATAGTCGCGCAGTAAATCTAAAATGAGAGCGATTCAAGCATCGTTGAATTTCTTTTCATGCTTGTTCTCTGTCACAATCATATCAATCTAGAAAAAAAAAGTGTGTTTAAGAAATATTGCTTGAAGGTAAAGGATTGTGAAATAGTTATTGACGTAAATAAGATGGCGACTAATCTCCGAAAACAAAGGGCAAATGAATTGCGAAATAAAACAAACGTTTAAAAGTACCGAGTATTGCTTGGTTTTTCGGCTGAAACAGTGAGGACAACCGTAAAAGCGAGGATAAGGTTTGTTTTCCATAGCAGAAGACAAACGTTTGTAGCCGCTTGAAAACGAAAATGCCACGAACATTGGAAAACCTGTTCGAAGGCAACAGGGAAGCCGGGTTAGTTCTTCATCCATTTTTGTCCTTCTGTCAATTGTCATGAAACATTAAGTCCAGAACATAATGATTACTTGCACCTCAAAAGGTAGCAGGTTGCCGAACGGCTTGTTTTTTGGGTCTACTAAGCCCTTGTATTTCATTGCTTCGTTAGCAAAAAGAGCACAACAGAGCGTGTCTTGCCATTTGCTCTATGCAAATGCTAGGTGTGTGAAAAACACAAGGGAATAGGCTAAACCAGTCGAGACTAAAAAAGTCGCTGGGGAATCGAAATTAACCAAAGAAAGAGTTTAGCCAACATATAGAAAACTAAAAGAAGCTAAAACGAGGCTCGGGTGATCATCGGAAGGGGTCGGAAAGAGTCGGAAATAAGAAGGAGAGACACGTGAGAGCAGTCAGTAAAACATATGACGCAATATGCAATGAAAGGAATAAAAATATGTAATGTGTAAAAATATCAAACGCAAAATTACATGTTTAAAAATATCAATCGCAAAATTACAAAATAATGGAAAGGGCAGCTGGTAAACGAGAATATCTGTCGTGTAAATTGTCTAACAAAAAGTCCAAACTATCCTCAACCATCTGATTTTGCCTCTTGCCGTGTACTGGTAATTCACAGAGCTGTATCTCTGGATGAGCCTGTCTAAATAACTGCAAAATATGGGCCAATCTTGCATCATATAGTTAATCTTGGTTTGCCGTAGCGACAATCATATCAATCTACAAGAAAAAGAAAAAATCTTAGTGGTAAGCATGAAATAAAACTGAAGGAAAATAGATGAACACACTTACCGACACTTGTTGTGTGTTCCTTCTGAAACAGTGAGGACAACCGTAAAAGCGAGGATAAGGTTTGTTTTCCATAGCAGAGGAAAAACGTTTGTAGCCGCTTGAAAACGAAAATGCCACGGACATTGGAATAGCTGTGCGAAGGCAACTGGGAAGGCGGGTTAATTCTTCATTCATTTTTGTCCTTCTGTCATTTGTCATGAAACAATGGGTCCAGAACATAATGATTACTTGCACCTTGAAAGGTAGCAGGTTGCCGAACGGCTTGTTTTTTGGGTCTACTAAGCCCTTGTATTTCATTGCGTCGTTAGCAAAAACAGCACAACAGAACGTGTCTTGCCATGTGCTCCATGCAAATGCTAGGTGTGTGAAAAACACAAGGGAATAGGCTAAACCAATAAAGTTGGAAAAAGTCGCAGGGGAATCCAAAAAGCACCAATGAAAGAAAGCCAACAGTTAGGAAAAAAGAAGCATAAAGTAAGCCTCATTTCGCTTTACCATTGTACCTTGTTTCTTAATCGAAAATGATGTCCCTTCAAGAATCAAGCCCGAAAGCTGTGCCAAACCCAGGGGAGCAAGCCAGAAAGGTTTTGCCGCCATGGCATATGGTACGCATTGCCGTTGAAGAACGGGACTTCAATGAGATGAGAGACAGGTTCAGAGAGGCACACAAACTTCGTTTTCGGTACGTACTCATTGAATTGCGTGTGTTAGAAGACTTAAACTGGACCCTGCCCTTGTTTCCCAGCCACGTGTGGTGGCTACAGCGAAGTTAGCTAGAGGCGTGGATTGTTCTGTGTTTAGAGAGACGCTTATGGACATAAGGACATAAAGAGATCTTGACTGGCCGTTATCCATGAAAATTTTTTTTGCCAACTTTCTCCATCAATTTAGACCGATGTTACAAATCGTAGAAGCATACCGAGGTGGAAACCAAAACGGAATGGGCCCGTAGCACTGTTTGTACGTTTTATTAACCGAGCATACAGCGATGAAAATTTATACAGACATTAGCCCGCGTATGCGTTTATCACATTTAATATCTGTGCAATGGCAGATAGTTAAGTCAGTTAAGTGTTTCAGTAATTAGTAGCTTTCGTTTAGTTCAATGGTAAAAACTAATTATGTATTTGTATGTAGATCGTCGCTTGGCTTCATTCGACTGGTCCCAGATGTCGATTGGAGGCCCTCATTTACCGTCTGGTTTTTTAATTTTATTTAGAGATACCCTGGAACGGTTACCTTTTATCAGAGACTTTGAGTGGACATCGCGCATAAAGATTCTTTTACTGCCATTGTGAAAATGTGTGTTTTTGTTGTTTATTGTAGAAGTGTTGTGCAAAACATAAGATGGAAAAAGATGAAGTATTGTCCATTTACGAAATGGTTGAACTTTTACAAAAATATATGTAGTCATTGTGAAAGAATGTTTGAGTTTGTTCTAACATTTGATGGTTTAATTTTGACGTGGAAACACGAAGAGGTAGACACAAATCGGGAACATAAGACCCTTTCGAAATGGTATAAAGGGCCATCGATTATTCAAAGACTAGGAAGGTAAACGAATGGTGTGTTTTTTATTTTCTAGACCAACACTTGTGCAACTGACAGTGATACCTTGTTGCCCCATTACGTTGTGGGTCTATACGGGGGAAACATGTAGTAGTTGCGATCTAAGAATTGGACTATTTGGAATCTGTATTGAAGACTGGCTTCTATTTAGGACTCGGTGAAAAGACTTTGACCTGTTTGCAGCCTATGTGAAAGTTTGTAGAGTGTATGCATCATTAATAGAAAGGTACCCCTTTGTACCTCCAGAAGAACAATAGAGGAAATCGGAGAAAGAGCTTTTTGTTTTCACCCAATGGGTCAATACAAGTACTGACGAACTGTGCGCCCACTGTTTAAGGATTTTAACTTCAAGATTAATTATGGACGACTATATTGATTTGAACTACTGGAAATATTTAAGGGCAATAGCCGAATACAGATGAAAAGTGCATGAAAATTAATTACCCGTTGCATAAAACAAAGTGTTTAAAACGAAGCAGAAAGCAGAGTGCTTAAATGCTGTCGTATTAATTTATACAGCTCATCAGCTACAACGGGGAAGGTGTTCAATAGCCAACCTCAATGGAAGCAATGGATAGCGACATTGAAGGTAAATTTTGTTAATGTTTGGTGTATTATGAACGGAGCGTCAACAAAAAGTATTGTAGGCGAAAGTGTACGTAAAAGACAGAATTATAACTGCGAACGGTGTTAACGGTGCATAAACAAAGTGAATGCAGAAAATTATTCTTACGAAGCGAAGCATACCTTATTATTATAAAATTAACGCTCCATGAAATTAAGGTATTGGAAATTGACGCGACTTAAATTAACGCGAATTTAATGGAAAACGACTTTCTTTCGAATAAAGAAAAATTAACGCGAAAGAGGACGTAGAATTTCATAATAACGGAAATTAGGGACCTTAAGCATTGACGACGAAATGGGACGACGACGCCGACCGGAAGTGAAATTTTCCCGCGCGAACCTTCTGGGCATGCGTTTGGTTGTCAAAACGTCGTCCAGCCTTCGTCGACGACTGAATCTGAACAAGTTTTCGCTCTGGTGAAAACGTAAGTAAACAACTAAACTTTTTCATGCTGATAATCATCTGTTTCCACCTTTTGTTATAATGATTGTTTCATGTATTATTTGCGGACCAGCGGAAGTCAAATGTTTAACAGTTTAGCTATTTTTAACAGACTAAAATGACTTTCTTTCAGAAGCATCCGAAACCATGGCCGGCCACATTTCTACAGCCGAGCAAGAACTCGTTCAAAAGAAATGTAAGTTTTTCTGTACTGATCTCTTTAAGGAGAATTTTGGGATATTTCAAGTCATGTTCCTCTTATTTTAGACCTGCATGTCATTGTGCTAATTTTAAGTTGCACTTCAAGATATAAATCTTCAGTTTTGCTGTAAAAATATATATTTTCGTGTCTTTTGACAGTGAGCAAGTCCAGGTATTTTGTTTGGACGGAAGACCATGATGTCTTGATGCTTCGCGAAGCTGTAACAAGCGAACCTTACAATTTTAAACCGAAAAGCAGCGAGAGAGGAAAAGTATGGGAAAGCATCGCAACCTATTTGAATTCTCTGAAGACTCCAGAATTCAGGGTTACAGCAAGGGCAGTGAGAGATCGATATGCACTCCTGGTCTCCCGGCACAAACTAAAGCAAAGAGAAGAAGAGAAAGCATCTAGGATCGATGTCCCCGAGCTCACAGAGCTCGATGCCTTGCTGGAGGAAATTCGAGAGCTTGAGAAAAGCGCAGAAGAAAAGAGTGACGCCCTGAGAAACGAGAGGAAGGCAAAAGATGAGAAAGAAAAAGTTAAAGCAGAGGAAATCGGACAGGCGGCTCTTCAGACAATGGCAATTACAAAGAGCGATGATAGTGGCGAGAAGCCAAAAAAAGCTAAATTGAGAAGGAGCACCTCTGATGCAATCGGATTTTTGGCCGAGAAGTCAGAGAAAGAGAGAGAATTGAAAAAGGAAGAGTTAGCCATCAGAAAAAGAGAGCTCGATCTAGCAGAAACTAGACAAGAGGGGGCTGCGCAGCAGCAACAGACCATGTTCTCAGCGCTGATCAACACGATGCAGCAACAGCAGCAGCTTCAACAGCAAAACCTTCAAATTATGCTTGACCAGCAAAACAAGGTATTTATGGCATTGATGGAAAATATAAAAAAGCATTAAGCTCGAACCTTATGAATGTGGAAGAGCCCTGAACTTGTTGAGTTGACTTTTGTTATGATTTTAGTTATCTAAAAGAGCATTGTTGATGGATGTAATTATATTTCTTTTCTACAGAGAGTTTTGTAAAGTTTCATGAAGAAATAAAACATTGTTTTTGCTAATAGACAGATGTTTTTCTGTACAAAGGGGCCTAAATGCCCAAACTTTCCCTTAATGTACAGTCACTAAATGCACAAAATAAATCTTAAAAATAGTATTTATAGCTAGGTCTATTCTTTTCTATTGTTTGGTTAGCTGTGCTTTTATGTAATTAGCTCATAGTATTTCTTACAAGTGAGTCCACTCTAGAAATTGAGCCAATTTCGAGCATCATCAAGGCAAAATCTCTAAAAGAAGCATGGGTATCTTCTTTCAGTCATGTTAGATTGGGGTAGCTTTCACCCAGGGTTGACTCTGTAAAAATTCACCATAGTAAACATCCTGGGTTAGTGCCAGCCCAACCTCCAACAAACAGGCCCTTGGGCTCCTATATTTGTAAAATGTTTGATAAAGGAATTCCAAAAAATAACCTGACTCTGCAATGTTGTTCTTAATTTTTTTTGATAAATCTCTAAGCTTTTGCGTGACGCGGCATTTACATGACGGCCAAGAGAGCTGTCGTGTAGGTTTAAAAAATGACTTATTTCGGAAAATTTTGCTATCTAAACAGTTCATGTATTAGAAAAAGTATTACTTAAATGTTTATGAGTTTCTCAAACAATAATTTCATGCTTGTGTAGCAAAACTCGGTAACAGATGTTTCTGTTGGTTTCTGTCCGCCATGTTGGAGCTCATCTAGGTGAGCACCAGCATGGCATCTCCGTACAAATCTCTAGAAATGTGGGTAAAACGTTTCTTAGGATATCTCGCATACGAAATATTCCTCTGATCTGAATCTTCGCGAGGATCTTTGTACATGTACCTCCTTTCATTTCAAAGATTCTGGACTTTATCTATTGAACGATTTGATCTATTTTTATCTTATTTTGATCTATTTTGAATGACGTGACAATGAAAACCAGCAATACCTGAGGTGACTGGAAAATCGTTTCTCATCACGTCCTTTAAGGTCACCTCTTTGTCTTTGGCTTTAAATTCCACCAACCATGAATTATCCGCTGCTTGATAACATTGGGTGAATGTATAACAATATTTGATTAACCCTTTATCCTGATTAGAGGAAAGAATGGTGGGACTATGTATGACTATGGCGAGGATCTTTGTATATGTACCTCCTTTCATTTCAAAGATTCTGGACTTTATCTATTGAACGATTTGATCAACCCTTTATCCTGATTAGAGGAAAGAATGGTGGGACTCTACTCAGCCACGGAGACACTCCATAAACTCACTTGCCAAGTGTCTCACGGTAAATTTAATATGGTGGGTAAACGGACTTTAAAATTGTTGTTTTTATTGTTGGGAAATTCATCAGTGGGATCACTGATGAGAGTGATACGAAATTCATTCATGGTACTTGCAAGTCTTTTTTCCAAATCCAACTGTTAAACTCTTTGGGCCACCCTTTCCACGCAACAAACACTTGATTTCCTTTTCGTTTTAACACTTTTTCCACCTGAAATAATGCCTCATCGGGGAGTACCACCTTTTGAACATCTTGTTCATAAAACGTGCCTTTTATAGGTGTTCCATTCCATTCTGTGAGGATGTAGGTGACAACGGTGCGGGTGGTTGAAATCCCATGGACTAAAAATACTTCTTCTGTCCAACCAGGCAAATACCCTTTTTGAAACATATTCATTGTCCGGGGTCACATGGGTTTTTCTTGAATACTGGAATGGACCGTGTGATTGTATTGCTTAACAATGGTGGGAAGGGCTTTCAAACAGGTGAGGGTATTGGCAGCAGTAAAATAACGATGCAGTTTGGTTTTTAAGGTTTTAATCAGCACTTCTGCTAGGGCGTCTTTTGTATCACCTTGGGTGGAAAAATGATGCACTTGATGTTGTTTAAAAAAGGCTTGCACCTTAGCGTTCATGAACTCTGTCCCGTCGTCTGATTGCACCCGTTGAGGTTCTCTGGGACTAGCTTGTTTCCATAACATCTGTAACGCTTGAACCATCACCGCACCGGTTTTGTTTTTAATGGGAATGGCCCAGGCATATTTGGACAGGACATCCACCACGGTTAGCGACGATCTTTATTCCATGTGGCTAATTTCTGAACGTCCATTAGGTCCATCACCCACTGTTGATCGACTTAAAAGGCCATGACGGGTAAGGTAGGAAAATGGCGATGTCGGGGCTTGTGTAACGTGTAACTCTAGAAAGTTTCTAACACTTGACGGGCTTTGGACTGGGTGACTCATGGGCTTTGGGAAATTTAGTCACACCTCCTAACGAAGCCAGGTTGGGAAGGATCGACATAGGCTTTTAACAGTTTTTATGCCATGATACATGAACCACTGAGCTAGCAAATATGACAATGAATACGTTCATGAAGAATAGTGTGTCTGTAAACAGCGAAAAATCCATGAACCCTGAGAGGGAAAATGACGATGCAACCAGGTGATGTAAATAGCGTAACGACCCCAGCTTTGATGTGTCTCCGTCATATACTCAAATAAGGAAATAGGTGGACATAGGTCCTCTGGAATGGGTCTGTCTTGGGCTAGTTTTGACAGATCCACTCCCTCCATCTATACTCTAAGGCTTCCATGCTGAACGATGCCTACCAATCCGTCTGTGGCTTTGTTTTATACTTGTTGTCCCCAGTTTTTGGTACCCTTCAGTCCCAATACATGCAGAACATGGCAAGGCCAAAATGGTACCTCCAGGTTGTTTTTGATCAATATATCTTTGACACTTTGGACAGAGCACCTTGTACCGCAATTAAGCATTACCTGTTTATAATGCAGTGATTTGTCCTTTCATGACTTCAATTTGTTTATCTTGGACCTGTAAAAGGGCTCAGAGTTGTTTCAATTCAACTTCACAATCATGCCAAGCTTGAGTCATCTCTTACAACCTTTTAGCGGACATGATGATGACCTCACAATAAAACTACATGGAGTAGATTGGGTTGCTTAATAACCCTAACCCTAACCCCTTGGGACTACGGTTTATTTGCATATTACCCTAACCCTAGAGACAAAGAACCACACATTGCCATTTCACACTTTTTATTGTTTAAAACAACACCATAGTTGGACCCTCGTTTTTGACATCTTTCTGCACATCCACTAAATGTTGAAAAAACCGTTCTTGAGCTGGGGTTAACAGTAACCCTTGCTGTTTTCGTTTACGGCAATAGGAGGCCAAACTGCAGACTTTTCCCGGCAAGTCACCAAAGGGCCAGGGTTTCTTCACAAAGTCGGGAATAGCTGCTTCGTTTTGAGGCCAAAATACTGTGACAGGTTTGCACTGCTGATGGCATGCTTGAAAAAACTTTTCATCCCCAGGGGATAAGGTTTTGCCTTGGTTTTTTCTCTTTCATAAATAGGAACCTAAACTTGCATCACTAAGAGGTAAGTTTCCAAAGGATTCGTTCTTCTCAAATGATTCTGACCCCAGCGGTGGTTTCCACTCAGCCTGTTTCTTACAATTTCTATATCCTTGAAACTCGTTGTTGCCCATGGCTTGGATGTCTTTCCACGCATCTGTTTTCTTATATATTTTGGCAATCTCGGGACCTCAATGAAAGGTACTTGGTAGCATGGGGGCCTTTTTCTTGGCTTCCCATCATTCGTTTTGCTTACGGGTGCTTTCAGCAAACTGATTGAGCCAGGCTTGTTCAGTTTGTTACTTTTTCCACTACTATACATTTTGCTCTGCTTGCTGCAACAATGTTCGACTCTCTTGGTTGTAGGATTTGAGAGGTTTTGGTTTGCAAGGTTTCTTGTCAGTTTGTTTTTTTCGAAACCAGTCTGGCATTGGATCACCTGGCATGGGATACAATGGTGTGTGGATCCACTGAAAAAACTTACACCAAGATTCTATAGCCGAACCACCACAGGTGAGAAACACCTTGTTGAGATTTTTGGCGGTTTTACTTAACTGAATCTTGGGAATCAGTTGGCAATGACACTTCATGTCACCCCATTTGGCATGCACTTCAGGATGAATCTCTTGTTGAAGGACCTCTCTGACTTTCTTCTTATCTTCTTTCCCATAAAACGAGGGACAAGGTTTCTCTTGGTCTCCAAATACTAGGAGAAACTCGGTGGTTAAAGGTTGCTTTACGCTAAAGTCCATGGTGATGACTGATAATTGATCAGTGCTTGCCATTTATTTTACAACAAAATCTCTTGTTGAACAATGACGTCAATCCCTCCCTAGGGAGCGGGCAAGTCTGGGCCATGACATCAATGACCTTCCCAAGGGAAGGGGCAAGACAAGACAAACAACATGACATCACGTAGGCAAAAACAACTTTCATAAACTAAAAACAACCTTTTTCACAATGTTTAAGGAAATTGAAATCCTCCTTCGGTTTTCTGCCTTTTCTGAAAGGTCATTTTTTCACTGACCATGTCATTCAGTCGTTTCTTGAGGGCTGCTCGGGTTGCTGTCTTGGGCACATAGTTTGGTTTGGGGACCTGATGGATCCACTGAAAATACCCACATCTGGCTTCTCGAGGACAGCCTAGGAAGACTTTGTTTTCGTTTCTGGGTGTTGAACTCAACTGAAATTTGGGCACTAACCCACATTCACAGCTAAGGATTCCCCATTGATGGAGTATTTTGGTGTGTATGCCGTTACATAAGGCTTCAGCCACAATCTGCTTGCTCTCAACACTTCCAAAAAAGACAAGGCAGGTAGAGTATTGCCCTTGTTTAGGAAGGACAAAGTTGGTATGCAGAGGTCTGTTTTCATCTTTGAAATACTCGTAGACCTCTGTCTGAGCCACTGGTTCCCCCACAGACCACCATTCCACGGTTCGCCCATCTTGGGTCACTGCCACTCCCTCTTCCAACACTTGCGCAGGTGCTAGGTCAGGTTGTTTTTCCATTGACCTAGGTCCGCCATTAAACATGTCATCCATTGTCATCTCTTCGTAGCTTGGAAGAGACACGAGTTGATCAGGAAACTCTGCTAGTTGTCCTGCTGATGACGGGCCAGGCATTAGAAGGTTTGTGGGCACTGTTGGCTGAGGTGGAATGACTCGTAGTTCATCTCCAGCATATGGTGGATCATCAGTCACTGCTTTAGGGTTCACTGTTTTCTTGGTTTTCTTGCCTTTGGGAAGTTTGTTGCTTCCTTGAATTAGTACTTGAGGTTCCATCATTCGTTTTTCCAGTTGCTGCATCTTAGCTTGTTCAGGAGTAGTTAAGGACTCTTCATCAGAAGAACCAAATATAGTGTAAATGAGTTGAGAGGATTGTGGCTTTGACATTCTCACTTGTTGCAATTGCTGAACAGTCGGTTCTTGAAGTTTGCACATAATGATTCTTTTCATATAACATGTATTATTTTATGAAGCAATAAGGTCCTAAGGGAATCGGGCAATGACGTCAATGCTTCTCGCTAGGGAGCGGGCAAGTGCAGATCATCACGTCCTTACATAGTTTACGCTTGGGTCAATGATGTCAATCTTGTCACGTTTGCGACCTTCTAAATAGCGTCCCTCTACCGAGAGATTTCATTCACTCTCAAAGTATGGAGACTGGGTGTTGTTGCTTTCTGTCTGTGTTTTAAAATCTTATTGTCTTATTCTCCAGGACATGACTTGTCTGCTTTTTCCAATGAGACCCAAATGAGTATTGATGAGCAAATGAAGTATGATCATGGACTAACCTTTGACGACAATTTTGGCTGAGATCAAGAATTGGTTGCTGCTGATGTTAAAAATGGTACAAGACCCACTGTGCCCAGTGGTGGGTTTGCTAGAGGCAACACCACTCAAAGACGTGCTTCAAGCCATGGACATTCCCATTGTTGACCTTTCGCTGGATTTCAAAAAGCTCGTGGAATGTCCTATAGGCACTACCAATGTGATAAAGCCCGGTGATGATAGAGCTTGGAGTAGAGAACACAATCATGGCAAGTTTCCTGTTGGCACAATTATTGCGCCTGGGTCATGGCGTGTAAGCTCAGTTGGTGGTTACTAAAAACATTGAAAGTGCAACCCACCGTCCAAGAAGGCAATCAGCAACAAATTCTAAGGCAAAAACGATGCTATGAACTAATCGATTGGATCCTATGTAACTACCGCAGTGACGAGAAAGAGGATGCCTTTGACAAGGGGTTAGGATTAGACTGGGTGCCTGACAATTGCGATGGTAAATGTAAAATAGTCCAGTATATTTTTGAGTGGAGTGTGAACTGTCAACATAAGCAAGTGATGTTGTTGACTCCCCATCAGTGATGACTGACAACGAATGGTTTGCTATTGTGGGAGAAGCCGTGATTTTTTGCGCTAATTTAGTTCAGAAAATCAAGATGTTAAAGGAGCAACTTCAATCTGCCCAGGAGGAATTGACAAGACTCAAAACTGCTGTCAAAGACTTGGAAGAACTATAAGGCTATGACACCGTGCACTAAGATGGACACGTTGTTGAAAAAACTAGATCCTGGAAACTTTTCCAACTACAAAGAGTTCATTCGTGCTCTGCTCATTGAAGCCTTGGCTAATACAGAGTTTACCTTTGACGAGTTGAATTACAATCTCTATGCTTTGAGCAGAGATTTTTAATCAACTGAACAAAGAAACGACGACCTTTTTTAAATTCTTGAACAGACAACCAGATGCGGATTATAAAATGAAAGAGTGACTTGCTTGAGTTCTATTTAACACTGCCTTTTCTGGAAGGAATATGGACGCCCTTTTCAACTCTATCGAACGTTCCAAAGTACAAGGGTATCATGACTTCAGGCAAGCCATCATTTGAGAAGCCATCTCACGTCATAATTTCACCTTTAATGAATTAAACACGTTTTTGTTTAACCATAACAAAGAGATTGTTGAACATGTTTGTGAAAAAGCCATTGCCTGTTTTGATGACTATGCTCCCAAAAGCCTCAAATCCTGTGGGAATTAAACATTTCCGGGCAATGACGTCATTGCATTGTTCATTCTCTAGACATTGACGTTAATGCATCATTGTTTGGTCTGTTTATATTTCCCTTTGACAATGTGATTCTTTCATTCCATGAAGCAAGATGTCGGATGTGAAACCTTTCACGATTATTAGTGGTGGCGCTAACGGAGTCGATTTAGAAGCAGAATGCTTTGCGAGTGACTTTGGTTTACCTGTACAGATATTCATTCCACCTTCTCACCCAAGAAGCAAATATCTGTCTCCATTAACTCATTCACAGTTGGGAGAAGGCATTCCGATCACGAACCAAGTGTCAAATCGCCTCAACAAACCTTTGTCCCATATCGTCAGCCTACAATACATTCACCAAAATTAGTACGTGGTGAAACAAGAAGAAATGGTGCTAGCCTTTACCACCTTTCAACCTGAAAGTAACTTATGCTTTGGAGGTACCGGTTGGGCAGTGGAAATGGCCAAACTTCTCAAGAAAATCCTGTGCATGTATGATGTGAAACGCAACATTTGGTTTTGATACAGACACGATCAAGATCTATTCTTCTCCTGTGATCAGATGTCTGAAGAACAATTTGCTTTACACACCTTTCTAATCATGTGTGGGGATCAGAAACATTTACGATTCTCCAGACGCTTTATTAGAACTTAAAGATACCTTTAAACGTAGTCTCAATATACCTGTATAAAGTATGACATTTTGCACGATTTATGTAACAGGGTCTCGGTAGTACAACGGTTAGTATCTCTGCCTGTCACACAGAAGATCTGGGTTCAATTCCCTGCCAAGACGTTATTTTGGTTTCTACTTCGTAATTATGCCACTGTTGTATCAAGGAATATTTTTATCCCCATTATTGTGATCGTCCCGATTGTATAGTGGTTAGTACGTCTGTTTGTGGCACAGAAAGCTCGGGTTCAAATCCTGATCAGGACCTTCTTTTCGGTGTTGATCCATCAATGTCGAAAAGACTCTTTTATTTTATTGTTCTTTCTTTACGTTCGGAACATGGTAGCACATTGTGTTGCAGTTAGTACGTGCTTCATGTTTTTTCGCTAACATCTCAAGGTTGAACGTTCGAGTCTCCCTTTTGCCTTTTTTAATGACCTTCACAACATCTTACAAAGCTTTTCCCACATTCGTTACTGCGCATGTGCCCTGCGCAGGGCCACCAATTCTGTCCCACATGTGCACTGATGCAACCGATTACACATATAAGTTTGTTTCCTCCTTTAGTATAATAACTACTCAAGTGTCTCCTTCTTGCCTCATGACATCATCCCTCATTAACATAATTCCGACCCCCTTTCAAAGGGACCCGAGCCCTCTCCGAAGGCTTCAGACTACACCCGAGCCTCATTCTAAGATATTTCTGATTTCCCCCAACAATAGATTAGATCGAAATATCCTCTAGACCAATCAGAAGGCTTGAAAGACAATAGACCTATCTAGAACAGTGGGGACACAACAGACAACGGATTGCTGCTTATTCGATTTTGGCGCCAATGGACAGAACCCTTGAATCAAAATGAAATGCTCCAGTCAACCACCTCTTGAAATTCGCCTCTAGGAACAGGATTTAGCGGAGGGACTTGTGGTAAATGACATCGAGCACCAGCAGACCAAAAAGCCGGCTCCATCGGCGGCACACAGAAACAACTCATACAGGCAGGAATGCCATCTTGTCAGACTGCCTAAATTCCTCACTAAAAATCTTGACTGAATCGGAGGAACCGAACATGGATAGCTTTCCATTACATAGGCTGGAATTCAAAGCAATGATACAAGTCTTTTCAGTATCTAGTGAAGGAGAAAAAAACCCGGTGCAGTAGAATAGACGAGGATGGCCACACATGCACACTGCCATCACTCGTGGCTCTCACTCTCAGGAATCTTCTGACAAAGTATCGTGGCAGATCCAGCGCGATATGCCAAAAGCATACCATATAAAGTAAAATCCAATTAATTCCATTGTAGGATGGGTTATATCATTGCTTTCCGCACGGGGATTCCTCGTGCTGAAATCTGGCAAAAAATTATCTGGAACGCAACTTGAAATTTTTGCAAGGCATACACTTTACTATAAGCAAAATGTTTTTGATTTTGCTTTACTTCAATTTTTATAATGGACAGCATTGTATTTTCATCTGGTTTTTACTATCTTGATCACGTTCTTAGCTTTTAAAAGGATTACTAATGTAGTAGCATATGACAAGGTTGACACCTTATCGGATTACGATTTTGGGCCAGAAATTAATTTACTAATTAAATTCCCACAGCAGGAATTTTTCTGGTCACCTTTTGAAAACAAAGCGTCCATAGCAACTAAGAAATCATGCTGATCACAAAAAAAAATCCCTTGCGGATCCTCATGACATATCCATCCGGCTTGTAGTGGAAAATGCCAGATCGTGTACCTGAGCCCACATTATTATTTTCCTGATAGTGGTGTGCACATGTCCCATTTTGACAGCTGTCAATTGACATTAATTCGGTTTGCGCATATAACTTTAAAGTACTGCAGCCAACTGATGGCCCTGTTCGGCATAGTTTTATTTTTATGTTGAATTGGTAAGTGACATATTATATCAGCTTATATGTTGGGGCAAAAGGACTGGTCTTTCATCTAAGCCCACGAGATGGTCATCTGATAATTGTCAGCGGATGTCTGATTTTGACCACTGTTAATCTAATCATACTCATATAGATGGCTTACATAAATGAACGGCTATTCAAGTTGTGCAAGATCTATTGTGACATTTGACATCTGCTGACATGAAGTGTGCGTACGGGTGGGCGTACGCTACGTCATAACCAAATTTTCTCTGATGGATAGTTTACAAAAATTTTGTTACCCATGGTGCTCCGCTGCGCATGAGAGAGCTCTGCTAAAAATTAGTGGTTCTCACAATTTGTCATTTTTTATGACAAGCCTCCTTTCGAAGATTTTCTTGGTTTTCAAAGGAAAACGAATAAGCCTGCCGTTAATTGTCCTCCGCGTTGTGTCTCTGAAACTGAGTCTGTGGGCAAGAGCTCTGGAGATGTTTTTATAATATGGCTTTAAAGTACAAAGTGGGTTACCGCGGGTATGCTCATTAGCTCCGAAATCCTAAAAACATATTCCCTAGAACACAAGTGAATTGAAGCAGGGAGCACAATCATGGGATGTTAGGAGTACCCCATGGTGAGAGCGTAATAAGACATCAGCCCTACAACAACAGGTTTTCTATTCAACATTTTGCCATCATATCTCTTAAGTGGAGTTTGTTCGGAAAACAGAACAAGATAATCTATAGCAAAACATAAAGTGCGCCTGAGCAACAACCACATATCTTTAAGAGATTGAGATTAAGATTCATTGACAGATTTGGTATTACTGATGTTAGCATGGCTCCAGACAATTGAAAAAGCAGTATTCAAAACCGTAACATGAATCGATTACTGTTTGGCTAACAACCGCCCATTATAATCAATTTTCTGGGTATAAAAACTCAAAATAAATCTAACTAAATACATTACATTTTAGAACCTTTTTATCCTGCTTTAAAAAATCTAGTGATGGGTAAATTAGTGTTATATACTATTCGAAGATGTCATGTGTTGTGTTAAAACAAGCCCTTGAGATCTGCTGAACATAATTTCAAGGTCTCAGCAAGCAATAAGGTAAATAACCACCTTTATTGAATAGCACTGTGAATATAAGAGAAGAACCACTTTAAGTTAACGATCGTAAAATATTCTTCCGAATCCTATAAGATCCTTCGCGCTATGATCTTAAAATTAATCTACCTAAACAAGTCACCTGGGTTTCTGAGCAATTTACCGCAGTTACCTGGTGAGCTTGTTACTGTCTATTAGACCAAATCATAAAAAAGAGCTTTTTAGACGCACTTTTTAACCTCAATAAAGACATATTTCCATGTACTTAGCCCTCAGTACACCAACAGAATCAAGCTGACCTTATAGCAAAAATGAACACAACTGACACACTGATGCAGCAGATTGGCTGTAAAGTACAAAACTGTATATAAGAAAACATAAGATACGCGAAAAGACAATAAGCACGATGCGGTCTCTTCTGATCATAAGGCGCAGATTCTCAATCTGCTGCATAAATCCAGATTCAGTAGATGTGTCCTCCATCTGGACAATCCACGATGGCTAATCAATGAATCAATGATAATCAGTGATCTGGTAATCATGATTAATAACTTTACGAAGAAGATTAGGATTTGATTAGTAGCTGATATGTCTGTTGTTTTATAACAGAAAAGGAGACACCATTCTTTACCACAGCCTTGAAGTTTCTTTCTAAAATTTTAAATGTCAATGCATCTGCTGATATCTCACAACAATAGCTCATAAATATGGTTATAAAGAAAGATAAATCGCCACGACTCTTAATGGTCTTTCCAAGAAGTAGAGGGTGAATAATTCTAATCTACTGTATGTAGCACTTTGGCTAGAACAGGTTAAGGGGTTATTGCGGTATATTTTGAGTGGACTCCTAATGACAATGCAAAAACACGTCATGTGACCCATATCTGAATGTGAAGTCAAGAGAAGAAGTTTTATTTCACTCAGCTCCTTTTTCCTTGGTGCCAGCCCAGACAATATTTTCATATGCAACTGTCGTGGGCGGATATGTGTGGAGTATAACTGCCCCTTCAATATCAAGGACATGTCTGTTTTGGAGGGAAGGTTGAAAACTGACTTTCTTGAATCAAAGGAGGGCAAGATTAGACTCAGAAGAAGACACAAATACTGCACCCAGGTGATAGGACAGATGGCCTCGTCAGCTGGCGAAAAAACATTTTTTGTTGTTTGGACAACCAAAGGAGAACCTCTCATTGAACTAATTCATTTTGATTTACAGCATTGGAAAGCAGTCCTTGCTAACCTTGTTATCTTCTTCAACACACATTCAGAGAGTTTTGTTAGGCTTAAAGGATCTCTGTTATTGCCTAGCCTGTGATAAACTTCGTCTTGAGACAGATGAATTTGAGGAAGACAGTGAGAACAGCCTACAGTGTGAATTGTGGTCACAATGGTACCATTGGGGTTGTGTTGGCCTGCCCTGAGCGATACACTTGCCAGTCCTGTAACAACACTGCAAAGTGATATGGAAGGTCCTAGCTTGAGAAGGAGCAATCAGGCATCCCAGACCTCCTATATTTACTATAATTTATATCGGATCATATATAGAACCGATATTACTAAAAATCCTACTATATTTCCTACAAATAAGACGTATTCTGACATCTGTATTTTGCACTGTGAAGCAGTTTTGCGGTGAATTAACAAAAACAAAATTCTTTATCAGTAAAAATAGTTTATATATGCGTTTTCCTTTTTTCAAAGTTTTTTAAGGTTTTTTTCATTTTTAAAATTTTTTCCTGTAAAGAGCCTATATTTTGGCAGAAAATGCCTATCTTTTCTTATGATTTTTAACTTGAACAGCCCATATTTCCTATCAGAGTTTTCAAACAGTGGCTGGGATGCCTGAGCAGTATACACATGTAAATGCTCTATACTGTGATCTTTTGAGATACTGAACAAGTAAACTGAGAATTTTAATCCATTATAGTGTTTATTTGCAACATTTTCATAAGCTAATATACATTATTCTGTTTATAGACTAAATCCGTTTTAGAACTGAGGAAAACCGTTACACTATTATTTCAAAGTCTATATTACAAACAAACCTCTCATCTGTAAATTTCAGGAGACATTCACAAAGACAAGGGCTCTTGTAAATTGGTTAGAGCTGCACAAACAGTAATAATGTCTTCTCTAATAGTCCAGTTTCGAATTAAAAATTACCGCTGAATACAAAGATTAATGACACATTCATACAGGGTTAGCCTCAAAGTAAAGTAAAATATTCAGAAATTCTGGCAAGGAAGTGTTTGAAATTTGAAAATACACAATAGACAGAGTAATAAACAGGTCTTTTTGGTGTTGGAATTTGTGAATATATTACTTCAGATGGAGGCTAAGACTGTAAAAAATGCGTCTTCACTTCTTTAATTCAGCAGTCATAGCAAACTCGAAAATGGACTACAGGAAGTAGGCTATATCGTAGTTCTCTTTTCAAAATATAAAAGTCCTTGATCCCTTTAATTACTTGCTTACATAAATTCTCACATTCGTAATATTGGAAGTGCCTAACATTTCTAGCAGTCATTTGCAAATTGGAATGCTTGGACGGGGGAATGGAAAGAGTACACTGCGCATGTCTTGAATTTTGAAAACCCTGTCCGCCACTACTTCATCATGGAGCTGGAGGCAATTGAGAAAGTCACAATTCTGTACTATGAAAATATCACTCGCCCTGCCACCATAAATGTCTGAAATATAAGAGGATGTTCCTTAGGAATAATACCAATCAAGAAATTGACGGTGTGATGTTGCTTGTAATTGGACTAGCACATAGCTGCCACTTCTAAAACAGAGGGGGTTTCAACCACAATTTCAGTGCAGTCTATAACAACTCTGCACTTGGGAAAAATACTTGCAGGACATTTCTGGCAAGTTTCTTTTCACAACATGCCTGTGTGGCCATAGTGCGAGCCACAAAAGTTCTTTTGCCTTCAACTACAGCCATGTTGTGAATGAGTTCCTCACTGTCCCATCGCAAACTTTGAAACGAAAGGCAAGGTCCTCCACATGAAACCACTGTCTAGGTCTCATGAGGCAAAGAAGAAATTCTTGTTCAAGACTTAGTGTCCTTGTTTTTTTTAAACTTTGGGTTTTCAAGTATCTCTTGTTGCCTTTTCCCACCTTTTCAATAATGCATTACACTTGCTTTTTCGTGCAAATGTTCAAAAAGCAACTTGAAGGTAGCAGTAGATTACATTTCCGCTACAGAATTGAACATGGCGTTCCCTTGTTACCTGGGCAAATGTCATGCTGCCAGCACTGAGGGGATTAATTATGCAGCATCCTGGTGAGATTGTACACTTACTTTCACTTTTTGCCAGGTTTGCTGACGTGTGGGAAGCTTCTTCGACGAGAATATTTACTATTGTTGCTGAGGGTCAAAAAGAGTGTGGGAGCTGGTGATGCAAACGTGGGCTTTCCGTTCTTACAGTGGTTTGTGCAAACTATTTTCTGCTCACTGAACTGGAAACCTTCCAGTCCTTTTGAAACATTTCTGACCCACTGTTCTTGCTTTTCAGGGTTTAGGGAAAATGATGCCACCTAGTCTCTTTCTACATGTTACCTTTTCCTTCAGTATTGGTTTATCCAAGCAACTTAACTAACATAACAATGACCTCCACATTGTGGACTTCTTTTAATTCTAAAAAGATGCTTACAAAACACCTAAATGACGCGAGAAGATGCAAAAAAATGATGCATATGTGGACAGAAACCTGCCAACCGTGGCGGCCATATTGTTTCCCTATTTCTATTTTAAGGAGGCTTGTTGACTTTATAAGTTTTTACAGTATCGTGGATGCATAGTTGGACTGTTACGTGGTTGTAGTTTGAGACATTACAGTTGGTGATAAACTGGCATGTCCTTACTTTGCATAAACACTTTGATATAACCGATAATCATTTTTTTCTTTTGAGCTCCAGGTATTAGTGCAAAGAACCTTGTTCTGCTTCGTTAATTTTCATTCTTTATTTTTTTCGTTATTGTTGCTGTTTAGAAAATTCCAACAAATCTCACCGCTTGGAGAAAAAGTAAAGTCTAATTCCAATAAATTGTGCCATACTTCCTTGCCCCATTTACTATCATAGTCTAAAGGAGTAAATTGGGTGGCACTTGTTCATATTTTGAAAAAAAATGTCTGAAAATAATGACTGTGGCAGAACTGTGTCCATTATTGTTATTATCTATAAAGTGAACACCATAATACCTTAAATTAAAGCTCTTTTTCTGTAAAATAACTTATAGTGGGTAACCCACTATGGTTATGTATCCCTCAAATGTTTGCCCAAGTTCGTCCAGACAGGTAATGCGTCTGTGGTATAACAATGGCGGAGTGATGTGAGCATGGTAGCAAGACAATTAAAGTACAACTAAATTGCAGTTCTGGCAGTTCTTGAATCCTGGCAGGCACGTATTTGAAATGAAGTGTTGAAAGGCTAGACACAACACACACGTGATAGTTTGAAACGTGACCTTAGGATCAGCTTGAACATCAGAGGTTTTCCTCCTATTCTTTCTTTCCCATAATAGGTTTATATACACTGCACGGAGAATCTAAACTCTGTTTATTGCAGCGAAATGACCTTTTAATGAATATTAAGGTCTGCACTCCAATAATGCCAGAGGATTATTGTTTATTACTCGTTGGTACTCGTGCTGAGATTGGCCACACGCATTTTACTGTAATTACTGCACTGAATTCAATTAACCTATCACTAAAAACTGCAATGTTATGAAAATCCCATGAAGATGCCATTAAAAACCCAGGAAAGCATTTTTCAGGGCCCTGAATACAGATATTTCATTTTCATGGCCTAATTTTCAGGCCATGAATTTTCTATGAGAAGTTGATAATGGGTTTCATGGCTCATGAAATATCTGGAACTAGGGTTCATGAGCCATGAAAAGTTGGTGTGTAATAGATTCCATGAGCCACGAAAATTACACTCAGAGATTTCAGGGGTCGTTAAAATGAGAAATGATAATTTAGATTTCATGGGCCGTGAATATGCCTTTAAATATGTGCCACGTTGGGCCATGAAACCATACACATTGATTTCATGGGCCATGAAAATTCTAAAAATCAGTTTCCTGGATAGAATCACACCCTGAAATGTATGAAAACACTGTATAACGTTAAGTGATTGCTACATTAAACCTCAGAATCTTTGGCCATGTTGTACCATGATGGACACACTCTGCTTTACAACTGCTATTTTTTCACAAAGGATGATGCATCGTCAGTTTCCACAAAAAACTGACAAAAAATCTACAAAAGCAGTCATATATGAGCTTTACAGACCATCGAAGCCTCTTGATTACAGACAATGACTATGTACATGTAAAAACCAATGTCTGTAATAGTGACCAGTGATCACCTTATTAGCAAAACTCTGTGAGCTCAATTAAACTGTTACAATCTTAAAAATTGCCCTGATGATGTCTAGTAAAATACAATGATATTATGGTTCTACAGCCAATTATCAATGTAGCAACTTCAACATTATAACATGCCACTTGAACACGAATATAATTGTTCGTAAATTTGACACCAGACTAAACCTTTGCATGATTATTGTTAGATGAACAGAGTCTTTACATTGATAAAAAAAGCTTTGTAAATGATTTAAGTCCTTCTCATTCTATCATGCTAGAATTGTACTTGGCGTGGTCTTGGTGTGTTCAAGGTGTCTTCAGTTCAATCAATTTTCTGTACCTGTGAGCTTGTCGAACATGAACGACATCCACAACACGTTTTTCGTCGCAACTTTGAATAATGTAGTCCAGCATTTTCTTTCACAACTTAAAAAAACAATGTTAAGTTTACCTCTTGCAATTAACACTTTAAACGCTGAAAATAACCGCTCTTTCGACCTAAAAACCCAAGCGCGTTCTTGATTAGCCGCCATGTTTGTTGTTCCCAGGCTTCCATGTGACTTTTGCACATGCGCGATTTGATTTACTTTGTCACGTGCGGCTTTTAAACCAATAGAAAAGTGTGAAATGAACTTCCGTTGAATAGTTCAAATTCACACGGATTTCACAAGCGACAGAGTATTTTCGTAAGACTGCCTTTCTGTTATCCATGTTATTTTCAAGACAAAGTGATCAATTGCGAAGTTTGTGTTCACACAAAACATGTTTTGCTGGCTTTGGCTTGTCAAAGCACGTAATTAGGGACACACCCTCTCTTGCATGGTTTTAGTCAGTGTCAGGTTTCTTCTGCGTTCTATACATGTTCCTTCATCTCAAAGGACATTTCTGGTCTCTACTTGATTGTTTTAGCATCTCCTATCTTTGTCCGCTGACGATCCTCTCCACCACGTCCTTTTTTCCCCTACGATGGCAGCTAAATCTACTCGCCAGTCTAAATCAAAAACCTCGTGTGATTTCTTGCTTCCCGAGGAGATCGCCGATTTGTCGGCTCTCTTAGAGGACCAAGAAGCTGAGAACTACTACAAGCTCGCCGGCGCCAAGCCTAAGAAATCTAAATCCAAGTTCTCCAAGTCTTCCGCGAAGGTAAATTCTGCTGCCAGCTTGGATCAGTCCGCTTCTCACAGTGTAGATGATCTTATCGCTCTGGAGACGCTTTGGAAAGAAAATTTAGCAGCTGAGTTAAAAATCACTGAAGCTAAATTGGAACTAGCCAAGCTGTCCACGAGTTCGTCTTCGGCCACACCGCCGCCGGTTTCGCCAGTGCAGTTGGAGAAGATTATTGCGCCTTCGTCCTCGCCAGGTTCTCCAGTAGAGCACTTTGCAACCTTAGAGCAAATACGTGCCAAGAAGAAGGCCAGCACTTCCCTTCCCAACTGTTATCTTTTCTCAGCCAAAGGTACGGTCGAATATGACAAGCTTGACCTCGCGAAATTCGTCAGTGGCTTTCTCGAATTTTGCAAGGAGCAACCAGAGTCCCGCCAGCAATGTCTGTTTCGTCATTTGCAGCTGCTTATGGATCGAGCCATTACATATTCCTGGTCCAGCGTTCGTAATTTTCATCTTTCAGTCCACAATGCCGTTGATAAGGGCCGCCTAGCCTGGAACGCTTCCGATGCGATTCGCGAGCGGGCTCAAACGTTTTTTACTCATCAAGATCTTAGATCCAACACGGCAGCAACCCCCCGTTCAAACCCCTCTTCTCAAACCCGCAATCGTGCTAAGGAAAGTTATTGCCGCGACTGGAATTATTCCGGAAAGTGCAGCTGCAACCTGAGTGACGCGTCATATAAGCTGGTTCATCGTTGCCGTGTTTGCGACTCCACAGATCATGCGATGCTCACTTGTGCAAAACGGAAATATTCAATTCCTGCTGTTCAGTCTTCATCGTTTTCTTCGGCCACCGAGCAGACATCTTTACTATCATCCTTGGTCCATTTATCCGACAAGGTTCGGGCGTGTGGCGCGCCCAATGCTTTCGCCGCTAAACGCCCAGTACATTCCGGTTTTAACATTGATTATTGGCTTCAATATCTTGAACATTATGAGGATAGAATCGTAGTTGATTTCTTGCGTTTTGGATGGCCTATTAATTGTCGCGCTCATGTGTTACCACTTTCCACGCTCCGTAATCATCCTTCTGCCGCTGCCAATGATACCTGTTTAACTTTGTACATAGCAAAAGAACTTGACCATCAATCGGTGATGGGTCCTTTTCACCGTAATCCGTTTAATTCCGATTGTGTCATTTCACCTCTTATGTGCGTCCCCAAGCGTGACACAGATGAACTGCGCATCGTCCACGACTTGAGCTTTCCAGAGGGTTTTTCCGTTAATGACGGTATTAGCAAAGACTCTTATTTGGATCAAAGTTTTAAGCTGCGTCTGCCCGGAATTGATTGTCTCGTGGAATTTATCAATGCGAAAGGCCGCGGTTGTCACATTTTCAAGAAAGACCTTCGGCGAGCTTACAGACAGATTCCAATCGACCCTGCGGATTATCGCTTGTTGGGCATGTGCATCGATGGTTCTATCTATTTCCACACTTCTTTGCCGTTTGGATTACGCTCAGCAACTCTGATCTGCCAGCGTACCACTAAGAGCGTCGTGCATATTTTGAACAATGAAGGAATTTCAGTCGATGTTTATATCGACGATTTCTACAGCGCGGAGTCTCCTAGTCGTTCCAACCAATCTTTCCAGCGTATGAATTCCCTGTTTACCGAACTTGGTCTGCTGGCTTCGCCAGAAAAGGACGTACCACCCTGTCATCAAATGCTTTGCCTTGGTATCTGGATCGATACCTTAGACATGACTTTATCTGTTCCAGCCTTTTGCGTCTCCGAACTGCAAAAAGAACTCCAAAAGTGGCTGTGTAAATCTTCCTTTTCACGATGAGAAATTCAGCAGTTGCTCGGTAAACTTTCATTCGTGTCTGCATGCGTTCGCCCCGGCCGAGCTTTTATGTGTCGCCTCCTGAACGCTCTCCGTTCTTATCATTCTCGTCCCAAGAGCGCTTCCTTTCCAGTCACTGATGAGTTGCATTCCGACATCGAGTGGTGGTTGTTTTTGCTCTCGCATTTCAATGGCGTTTCGGTTACTCCTTCCGACGTTGTTATTTCCAATCCGGAGTTGTTCGCTACAGACGCTTGTCTCACCGGTTGCGGAGCGGTGTGTTTTGGAGAATACTTCCACCGCGAATTCCCGGAGTTTATTTTGGATAAGGGCCTGCATATCAATGCACTGGAACTTCTAACTGTTGTTATTGCTATCAAACTCTGGTCTCTCAAGCTTGCGGGCCTCAGAGTAGAACTCCTGTCAGACAACACCACTTGCGTCGCGGTTATCAATTCACAGTACTCCACCAATGTTTTCATGCAGCGTTGTTTGCGGGAACTCTGGTTGCAACTTGCTTTATTCAACATCCAGCTGGTTGTTCGTTCCGTTCGTGGTTCAGACAATTGGCTTGCCGATTCTTTAAGCAGATTGCATGTCGGAGAAGTTACCACCAAGTTCCATTCCTGGTGGTCCAATCCTCAATTGTCACAGCGTCACGTTGATGATAGCCTGTTTGAATTCGCCGTTGTCTGATTGAGACAGTTTTTTTTTTAATCTCTGCTTTTTTTCCTTTTGCAGAGCATTCAGAGCCCTTACTGGATTATGCCTTCCAGCTTCAGTCTCGTGCCTTCCAAGAGTCTACTAAAAGGAACATGAGAACTCAATTAAACGCTTACATGTTATTTTGTGAACATTTTAACTTCTCTCCATTTCCAGTGTCGAAGCAGTCCTTTCTAGCTTATTTAGCCTTTCTATCAAAATCGTTATCTTGTTATCGTTCAGTTGTTAATTACATCAATATTCTTAAGCATATCAATAGGTCACTGGGGGAAGATTTGTCTTTCATGCACGATGATGATGCATTCCTCACATTACGGGCCCTTCGTCGCGTCATGGGCGACTCTGTGCGTATCACTGACCCAGTAACTGTTGATATACTTCTCAATATTTTCCATATTTTTGACTGGTCTAATCCTTTGTTTGTATGCACGCTGCCTTTTTAGCGGCTTTTTTCTCCTTCCTCAGAATTTCTAATTTAGTGCCTTACAAAGCATCCGATATGGCTGCTGTTAATACTTATTTTTTGAAGCGCGAAGATGTCTCTTTCTCCGCGCACGGTGCGGTTTTGCGCATTTTCAAGACCAAGACAATCCAGTTTCGCCAGCGCGTGTTACAAATTCCGTTGCCTGTCATTCCTAATTCTATTTTGTGTCCGGTTGCTGCGCTCAAAGCTTATCTGTTGTTAGTCCCAGCACCACTTAGCGCGCCTTTATTCATGGTGCCCGTGGCCAACAGTGCCAAACCTCTTCTTGCTGCTCATTTTAATCGGTTTCTCAAAGCTTGTGCGTCCGCAACGGGTTTTGATCCCAATTTTTTTTCCTCACGCAGTTTCCGTCAAGGTGGCGCAACCTTTGTTTTCAATTGCGGCGCGCCTACTGAATTCATCAAAGCACAAGGTGATTGGCAGAGCGACGCTTATTTAATCTATCTCAAATTATCCACGCAAAAGAAACTTCACATTCTTCGCGCCATCTCTTCTCGGCTATCTCACATACGGTCGTGAGTTACAGTTTATATTTTTTCTTTCTCCTTATTTTTTTTTTCTTTTCCCTTTTCTTTTATTTGGGTTTGGGGTAATTTTCTTCTTTTGCCTTTCATCAATAAAGATTGTTTTGCCCCAAACATCTCTCGCCTTCTCTTGTGTGGTAACTAATTTGCTGGCTTTGGCTTGTCAAAGCACGTAATTAGGGACACACCCTCTCTCGCATGGTTTTCTTCAGTGTCAGGTTTCTTCTGCGTTCTATACATGTTCCTTCGTCTCAAAGGTCATTTGTGGTCTCTACTTGATTGTTTTACCCTCCCTCCTCTCCCAGGGGGTAATTTTCTTCTTTCGCCTTTCATCAATAAAGATTGTTTTGCCCCAAACATCTCTCGCCTTCTCTTGTGTGGTAACTAATTCCAAGTCAGTTAGCTGGATTATTGCAGAAGGCATCTTTTCTAATAACTTTGCGTAATGAAGCTTACACTTCACAGATGCACAGATCACTAGCAGACATGCCATTGATTGATTCCTTATTTTTTACTGCAGAAATAACTGTACTTTTTGTTAATTGCAAATCGTCAATGGCATACTCTGAAAATTGTACGTTCTGGCGCTACAGATTATGGCAGACTTGTCAAGACCAATGTTAAATAAAACAGGAGAAGAAATAGCATTAGTGTCCGATAGGCATGCACGCAATGTCTGCTACAGGTTAGAAGCATAGTTTCCAGTTATAATGACTTGAAAGTTGAACTTACATATAAAATTAACATACAGCCTGGAGGCTTGTTTACTTGAACTTTGATTCATAATAATTGTCAGGTACATCGCTGCAATTAAGGTAAGAAACCAGAGCACTAGCACTTTAAGCCTGATGTGTGGACCTTCAGTTTAGAAGGCTGTTCGGCGACTTTGAAAGAAACAGTCATTTAGCTTTTTTTTCATATAAATGATTGTATTATAAGAAGATGTTTATTTACTTTGTCTTTTCACCAAAACTGAGTGCTAAATTGCTTTTCTGTTACTTGGTATACCTTAATAAGCAGAAATTGTACGCTGAGCTGGCCACTGTCATGTAACATCATAATTATTACAATTTTAAAAATATTTCTGACAAACAGTTAACTATAAAAAATTGCGATAAAACATTTCTTAAAATCATTTACAGATTAAAAAATTGCTAAAAAGCGACGACGTTTCGACGTTAGCTGAACGTCATTATCAAGTCAAAATAAGTTAGTGATTTTTCGTCTATAAATACTAAAAAAACAACAATAGCTGATTAAAAAAAATTGTAACGTGAGAAAATATTAAACAAAGAGTTTCGCACGTATGGAGTCCGTCTGAATATTTAAATTGGGCTTAAGCTTCTTGATGAAGAGCATTTTAAATACTAAACAATCAAATTTGCTCTGGCACTTTCTTAAAACCGTGAATTGGTTTTCTCTCAAAAGGTTGTTGTTACCGTGTGCTTCTAAGAAATGTCTACCGATTGCCGAATTTTTTTTTTTTTTTGTGCTCAGCAATGCGTTGATGAAGGTGTCGGGCTGTGTACCCGACATAATCTGCATCGCACGGATCACATGAAAAATGGTAAACGACACACTGCTTATTAACAATTGACGGCTTGATTTATTTGGGTCTAAGGTCTTGCCCCAATTTCTTGCTCACGAAAACTGGTTGCAAAGTAGGGCCAATCTTATGGCTAAGATCGCGTAACTGCTTACGAACCGCATTAGCGGCCACTTGATCTTTACAAGGAAGACTAATTCTTACTGTGCTACTATCATCATTGTTTCTTTCTGCTTTGAGGAATTTAGAAAAAGAAACTTTTTGATAGCAGAATCAATAACTTGACTTGATAATGACGTTCAGCTAACGTCGAAACGTCGTCGCTTTTTAGCAATTTTTTAATCTTAAAATGATTTTAAGAAATATTTTATCCCAATTTTTTATAGTTAAATGCTTTTCAAAATCACTTCTTGTTCGAGTATTTCTGACAAAAAAATTGAAATCCAGATGTTAAATGAACGTGGTGATGTGTATGCTGAGTAAAACAAATTTGACAAAAGGAGAATATTTCAGCTGATCTTGTCATTTGGATTATAAACAAACAATGTCTAGAGATTTCACTAACAGGGTATGTTTTATATTTTTTTCGATCATCACTTTCAGCTATAGGTTACTTAATGCACTCTATGTATTGCCATGACTTTTTGGAGACAAATCTGTCAAATCGGCAAATATAATATTATCGATCACAGTACTGTCATCCACAGTCCACGCGCGTGTGGCCTGTCCCTTACCGAGTAGAGAAGTTGCCACCTTAAGCTCTTTCATCTGTGCTCAGATTTTTTTTCAATATGAATTGAATCTATACCGTTCAAACTTTCATTTGATTGAGTATGTCTTTTTTCAGTGCAATATCTGGTTTACATCTACCACTACGTAAAAGAATGGCGAAAGAATCCAAAGTGGTCATTTACCTGCTGCCTGGCCTTGCTATTGCCACTAAATGCATTACAAGGAGAAATACGAGGATTAACAGGGACGAACATACTGAATCAGCAACTGCAAACTGGTGGAATCGAGATGCCATCGATTGGTGATACTTTTAAGGAGAGCGGAGCAGTTGACATTTCCCTCTTTGAAGATCAGGATTCAGAAAGCGAACAAGAAGAAGAGGGAAACAACGAGATAAGCATTGGACAGGGCCTCCTTACACTTGCAAAAATAAGCATCCACGAGTTGCCACGGGGGTCACAAGACACCAAACTTGAGGATCATGATTCGGAACTCGGACAAGAGGAAGAGACTATAAAAGCGGAGGAAAACAATGAAATAAGCATTGGACAGGGCCCCCTTACACTTGAACAAGTCAGCATTCATAAGCTGCCAAGGGACAAGACACAAGACACAAGACACCAAACTCTAAGTAAATAATAAATAAATGTTTTTTGAAACTTTTAAGGCAACCTAGGCTCGAGCATGTTGTATTGCAGTCGTAACGAAAAAAGAACAGTTTTTTAATGTCCACTACATTAATTTTTCTTCTTGTCTCGGTTAAGGATGATAATGAATTTACTAGAATTAAGTAGGATGTAAAAGAATTTGAAATCATTCCTTTGACTTGGTAAATTATGTATGTTCATAAGTAACGATATTTTCTCTCAATGACAGCCAGCTGTAGTTCTAAACAACAAACTGTCCAAGTTTTCAAATGCAAACAAAAGAAAGGAGGTCAACATGTCTATCGGTTCGATTATGCTGTTCAACGGACTGGTATATCAGGGACTAACGACTAATTAATTCCATATACTTGAGATTGTTACTGATAGAACGTACAGCATGAAGGAGTCAATTCAGGTTTGCACAGTGCCACCGTGACAATGGTATTGCTGTCCTTTCACCAATTTTTAGCAATTTATCAAAGTTATAGTTTCTATTAATACCTTCTCTTCTTCTCTTCTAGTCTTTTATCTTAGTAAGCGAAATTCTATTTGCCATTAAGTGGGAACTATAAATAAAAATAGTTAATGTAACCCTTTTTTTTCTCAAAATCATGATTCTTCCTATTGCCACTAAATGCATTACAAGGAGAAATACGAGGATTAACTGGGACGAACATAATGAATCAGCAACTGCAAACTGGTGGTATCGAGATGCCATCGATTGGTGATACTTTAAAGGAGAGCGGAGCAGTTGACATTTCCCTCTTTGAAGATCAGGATTCAGAAAGCGAACAAGAAGAAGAGGGAAACAACGAGATAAGCATTGGACAGGGCCTCCTTACACTTGCAAAAATAAGCATCCACGAGTTGCCACGGGGGTCACAAGACACCAAACTTGAGGATCATGATTCGGAACTCGGACAAGAGGAAGAGACTATAAAAGCGGAGGAAAACAATGAGATAAGCATTGGACAGGGCCCCCTTACACTTGAACAAGTCAGCATTCATAAGCTGCCAAGGGACAAGACACAAGACACAAGACACCAAACTCTAAGTAAATAATAAATAAATGTTTTTTGAAACTTTTAAGGCAACCTAGGCTCGAGCATGTTGTATTGCAGTCGTAACGAAAAAAGAACAGTTTTTTAATGTCCACTACATTAATTTTTCTTCTTGTCTCGGTTAAGGATGATAATGAATTTACTAGAATTAAGTAGGATGTAAAAGAATTTGAAATCATTCCTTTGACTTGGTAAATTATGTATGTTCATAAGTAACGATATTTTCTCTCACTGACAGCCAGCTGTAGTTCTAAACAACAAACTGTCCAAGTTTTCAAATGCAAACAAAAGAAAGGAGGTCAACATGTCTATCGGTTCGATTATGCTGTTCAACGGACTGGTATATCAGGGACTAACGACTAATTAATTCCATATACTTGAGATTGTTACTGATAGAACGTACAGCATGAAGGAGTCAATTCAGGTTTGCACAGTGCCACCGTGACAATGGTATTGCTGTCCTTTCACCAATTTTTAGCAATTTATCAAAGTTATAGTTTCTATTAATACCTTCTCTTCTTCTCTTCTAGTCTTTTATCTTAGTAAGCGAAATTCTATTTGCCATTAAGTGGGAACTATAAATAAAAATAGTTAATGTAACCCTTTTTTTTCTCAAAATCATGATTCTTCCTATTGCCACTAAATGCATTACAAGGAGAAATACGAGGATTAACAGGGACGAACATAATGAATCAGCAACTGCAAACTGGTGGTATCGAGATGCCATCGATTGGTGATACTTTAAAGGAGAGCGGAGCAGTTGACATTTCCCTCTTTGAAGATCAGGATTCAGAAAGCGAACAAGAAGAAGAGGGAAACAACGAGATAAGCATTGGACAGGGCCTCCTTACACTTGCAAAAATAAGCATCCACGAGTTGCCACGGGGGCCACAAGACACCAAACTTGAGGATCATGATTCGGAACTTGGACAAGAGGAAGAGACTACAAAAGCGGAGGAAAACAATGAGATAAGCATTGGACAGGGCCCCCTTACACTTGACCAAGTCAGCATTCATAAGCTGCCAAGGGACAAGACACAAGACACAAGACACCAACTCTAAGTAAATAATAAATAAATGTTTTTTGAAACTTTTAAGGCAACCTAGGCTCGAGCATGTTGTATTGCAGTCGTAACGAAAAAAGAACAGTTTTTTAATGTCCACTACATAAATTTACTAGAATTAAGTAGGATGTAAAAGAATTTGAAATCATTCCTTTGACTTGGTAAATTATGTATGTTCATAAGTAACGATATTTTCTCTCACTGACAGCCAGCTGTAGTTCTAAACAACAGACTGTCCAAGTTTTCAAATGCAAACAAAAGAAAGGAGGTCAACATGTCTATCGGTTCGATTATGCTGTTCAACTGACTGGTATATCAGGGACTAACGACTAATTAATTTCATATACTTGAGATTTTTACTGATAGAACGTACAACATGAAGGAGTCAATTCAGGTTTGCACAGTGACAATGGTATTGCTGTCCTTTCACCAATTTTTAGCAATTTATCAAAGTTATAATTTCTATTAATACCTTCTCTTCTTCTCTTCTAGTCTTTTATCTTAGTACGCGAAATTCCATTTGCCATTAAGTGGGAAATATAAATAAAAATAGTTAATGTAACCCTTTTTTTTCTCAAAATCATGATTCTTCTTGTGATAAAAAGGTTTTGCGTTCGAACAAAGTTTTGTTGCAAATAACATTCTGCCAGTCGAGTTTTCTTTTAATGAGATCCTTTCAAAAGTCGGAAGGTTAACAGCGAACAGAGAAAACCACAACTTAAGGTTTGAGGCACTATTCTCGTTATTTTAACACAACAGAAAAGAAAGCACACTCGGTAGAGAAGAAAGGAAACACTGAAAAAGGTCAAAAGGTGTATTTGCTTAGTTATAAAAAAGTATTTATCGTTACTGTAATACGATTATCTTAGGTTGGTCAAGAACTTATATGCTTGACAACTTTAAACATTATTAAATTTACATTTTTGTCTATTTTATCGCTCAGTATAAGTAGCTTAAGCTTGTTGCACTATAACCTATAACAAAGTCATTCAGTTCTTTCTGGTGGAATGTTATCTAGAGGCAAGCATGATCGCAAAGCGTGGTTACCATGTAAGCGCGTTTAACTTACTGATATAAGATACGAACATCATTCTTTTTTTTTCTTCGTGATACCATCATTGTGCTTGTATTACATGTTGAATACCCCAACAGCATATTTCATTAGGGTTCTAGCGCGACACCCACGGCACTTTTAACCTGCAATAATCTGTATTTCATTGCAGTGTAAATTCAAGTGCTAAGCTGGTATAGGATATAGTATATCATTCATGGAAACATTTATAATGAAGTTTTGCATGGGTCGGGGAAACCCCAAAGTACTTGGATTTGGTCATCTTTCCAATCTCATTTTACTGCTAGCAATATGTACTTAATTGCACAAGTGGTTGCTGGCTCGTGAGATCCTTGAGTCCATGAGGAAAATGAAGCATTTGTCTTGACGAAAGACAGATCCACCCTGGTGAATACCTTTAGGCCTTACAAGTGCCACAGTAAACTTGGTTTGACTTGAGCCATTTTTCTATAGCTTTGCAGCTTTTCAGTTTTCACATTGGACACAAAAACCAAAAAATTAAATAAATAAAAATGCCTTGGTCAAGTAACGTCATTTATGTACAACATTACATAATTATTGTTGCATTGTATCTTTGAGAAATATAATTTAATATGCTTGTAGTTTAAATGACGTGCAAATCTCAGGCAAGCATGATTGGCAAGGAAGCACAGTTCAGTTTTCAAAGAGAAAAACACAAGTTCGTCAGTCTAGTAAACAAACACATTTGTGTCTCATGGCTACCTCAAAACCAGACTAACATAACAAAGCGGTTTCTCTATTTTCAAAAAGAGCAAATAGTCGTAAGACCTGAAGCACATTCCAGATGATCTAAAGAACGGTCACCTGCCTGACACCTGTGAATGAGTTGCTCACTGTCCCATCGCAAAGTTTGAAACAAAATGCAAGGTCCTCCACAAGAAACGCCTGTCTCAGTGTCATGAGGCAAAGAAGAAATACTTGATCAAGACTTAGTGCCCTTGTTTTGTGTTTTATTTTTTTACAACTTTGGGTTTTCAAGAATATCTTGTTGCCTCTTTCCCACCTTTTCAATAATGCATTACACTTACTTTTTCGTAAAAATGTTCAAAAAGCAACTTGAAGGCAGCAGTAGATTGCATTTCTGTTATAGAATCGAACATCGTGTTCCCTTGTTACCTGGGCAAATGTCATGCTGCCAGCACTGAGGGGATTAATTATGCAGTATTGTACACTCGAATCTTGGTGAGATTGTACACTTACTTTCACTTCTTGCGAGATTTGCTGACGTGTGGGAAGCTTTCTTTTTTGAGGAGAATATTTACTATTGTCGCCGAGGGTCAAAAAGAGTGTGGAAGCTGGTGGTGCAAACGTGGGCTTTCCGTTCGTAAAGTGGTTTGTGCAAACTGTTTTCTGCTCGCTGACCTGGAAACCTTCCAGTCCTTTTGAAACATTTCTGTCCCACTGTTCTCGCTTTTCGGGGTTTTTGGGAAAATGATGCCACCTAGTCTCCTTCTACATGTTCCCTTTTCCCCTGCTTTTCGGGATACCTTGAGTTGTTGTTGCAGCCTCTCCCGCAGCATCGATATACTGGCATAATTGAGCATTTTTTCAAAATCTGATTTGCATTCTGATTCTGATTCAGTTTTGGTTTATCCAAACAACTTGACTAACATAATAATGACCTCCACATTGTGGACTTCTTTAAATTCTAAAAAGATGCTTACAAAACACCTGAATGACGTGACGCGATGCAAAAAAAATGTGCAGATGTACACAGACACCTACCAACCGTGGCAGCCATATTGTTTCCCCATTTTAAGGAGGCTTGTTGACTTCGCAAATTTGAAAAGTATCGTGGATGCATAGTTGGACCGTTATGTGGTTTTAAATTGAGAGATTACAGTTGGTGATAAACTGCCATGTCCTTACTTTGCATAAAACACTGATATAACCGATAATCATTTTTTCCTTTGAGCTCCAGATGTTAGTGCAAAGAACCTTGTCCTGGTTCGTTAAGTTTCATTGTTTATTTTTTTCGTTCTTCTTGCTGTTTAGAAAATTCCAACAAATCTCACCGTTTGGAGAAAAAGTAAAGTCTAATTCCAATAAATTGTGCTGTACTTCCTTGCCCCATTTACTATCATAATCTAAGGGAGTAAATTTGGGTGGCACTTGTTCATATTTCCAAAAAAAAAAAATGACTGTGGCAGAACTGTGTCCATTATTGTTTTTATCTGTAAAACGAACACCATAATACTGGTAAAGATGACATAATGATGTAACTGATACTCCTCAACAACATTTTTTGGCTGTCCTTAAATTAAAAGCTCTTTTTCTGTAAAATAACTTATAGTGGGTTAGTTCACTATAGTTCTGAACCCCTAAAATGTTTGCCCAAGTTCGTCCAGACGGATAATGTGTCTGAGATATAAAAACGGCAGAGTGATGTGAGCGTGGTAGCAAGACAATTAAACTACAGCTAGATTGCAGTTCTGGCAGTTCTTGAATCCTGGCAGGCACGTATTTGAAATGAAGTGGCGAAAGGCTAGACACAACACACACGTGAGAGTCTGAAACGTGACCTTAGGATCAGCTTGAACGTGAGAAGTTTTCCTTCTATTCTTTCTTTCGCATAATACGTTTATATACAGGGTAGAAAATCTAAAATCTGACTCTTTATAGCAGCTAAATGACCTTTTAAAGACTTTAGTTTCATAGATTTCTGTAGATCAGAATAGCAATATGCGTGAAGCCTTTTGTCCACGAATGTGATGATTTCCTGTTATGCTGTAGGTCCTAAACATGACAGTCAAAGTTCTCGTCCCCCAATAACTTTCTTTCAAAACGGAAATAAGAACTTCTCTTTTAACTTCTGGAAAATCAAGCACCTGTTGGGGCGCTTTTTACTTGGATGAGGAGGTGAATATAAAAAATAACACTACATATGCATATTTCATGACCAAATCCTATGGCAAATAGATTTTGAGAGCGAAATAAAATTTTGACATTTTGCTGGTGCAGATACCTTAAACTTTAATAATCTTAGTTTAGATCTGTGCAGACTTGGGCGGTCTTCTTCCCCTTTCATACTTCCGTTTTCCTTGTTAAAGGTTGTGAGAACTTTGTCTGATTGACAGTCTCGGGAAACTTCTGCATCTTCACTGCCTAGACCCAGTCAAGGTAGAAGTCTCTTGTTTTCCTGTAATAAATTATCCCAGCGTTCGCACGGAAGAGCCAGAAACCAACCATCTGCCTTTTGCTCCGAGCATAGCAAGTTAGCAAGAGAGAGAAATATACCGACCAATCTAAGCGCGTTTATTCATGATTACTGCCAGGTGCCAAAAAATCCAGATGGTAAGATTCGTGAAAAAAGGTTGACATAGATATATGAAGCATGTAAATTAAAGTGTGAAAATGGGAGTCCACTTGAGTGAAGATAACAAAATTAAAGAAACAAGAGACAAAGGGTTGATTGTGAGAGAGTGGCGAAAATCGAGCTTAATGATTTACGGCATTGTTTTATTTTTCCAAGTTTGGAATATTATTAACATACTTTAACCAGCAATAGACTGATTGCAAAATAAAAATAACAATTTTCCTTTTATGGGGCTTGACAAGTATTGAACCGTATAAAGTTTAACCACGTACACTGTATACCTTTCTATTAAGACCCAGGGCGGGTAACCTCTATAGTTGGCCTATACAGAGAGGTTCTACCCAAAAGAGGGTACCTTTTTCAGGCTTGAGATAGATGAACGAGTACGACTTTTAAAGGTCAAAGTAGATGAAACGATAGAGAAATCTGTAAATGTGTTTTCAATCGTTACAGGATTTAGGATCTCTTAAAATGGTCACTGGACGAGGTAAAACAGTCAATAATATTATAAGATGCTTTAGAATTTTAACGTTAATGTATCAAAACATTGCAATCAAAGCAGACAACTCATTCACTACAAATACTGTAAACTTAAGCCTATTGGTTTAATGTTTTCAGTCCATCTAAATAAGCCGGACAATGTGCACAGTAGAATTCTACATACTAACCATAAGGGATGTTACTGAGCTTAAAGCCACTTAAGATCTCAATCCATATATACTTACACACCACCCATTGCCTTTCAGTTGATCAGAGTGTGCTTGTAACGGTTTTATACTTCCCAGCTCGCCAACTAAATATTTTAAGATTCCTTTCTAGGGGTTGAAAGGAAAAATGATGATATGCAGCGATACTTTCACCGCAAGTGTAATAGGTGGGACAGTTGCAGACAAATCCTGCTAATGAAAAAGAGGGAGGAACAGTTGGAAAAAAACGGCAGACAGAAGATACGGTACGAAAAAAAGGACAATGCGTACTGGTTAGATGGAGGCAAAAAAATGCCAAACCAACACTAACTTCAAAAACCAACAATGGATGGAGATTGTTTACACTCAAATCCCAGCAACTATCTCTCAGACAAAAGAAACTTCTATTCCAAGCCCACAACCTGTACAAAATAAAAGAACGCAACTCTGCCCTTATCTTCCAACCTCAATGTCATCTACACACCATATCTTACAAAGATAAAAACAAAACCATCACCACCTCAACTACTTCATCCTCAAACCAGACACCAGCCAGTCTGCAAGAAGACATCGCCACTTTAAACTCCCATTACAGCCACCTGCAACTACGCATTAAAGCCATCACACAAAGCCAACTAACCTATCATTCCAAGCATACCTCCTTCCCCAAGTCATCGAATCAGCTCAACGAAGGCCACCAACTCCATCAACAACTAAACAAAATCAATATTGCCCACAGACTCTTCCTCTACCTTTTCCAGACAAGAAGCACCTTTTCTTCCTGAAACACCACTCATATCATGGAACAGAATCTAAGGCCACAACGCGCCACTTTTACTGAATCAGAAAAAATCAAACTATCTTCATCAAACAAAGTTCAGAAATTCACTTCCATATCACTGCCACCTGATGCCATCTCTTTAATTAACAAAGGAACTAACTTTATCCCCACCACCACCACCACACCAGGCATCGCTTCTCTCCAAAAAAACTATCGAATCTGAAGTCAACGCAGCCCTCCGTTCACTTATCCGCAAGGAAAACCACATTACCAAGCTCAAATCATCCAACACTTCCAAATCACTTCTTTGTTTCCATCCTTACCGCAAGCAGACGCATCTTCTTCCTTTACTACATCAAGAACAATCACGGCCTCACTTCAACCTTCACCTCATTGACTATGTTCACTATACTGTTTCTTTCACTGGAGAATTTTTGCAACCTGCTAAATTCCGTTCTATTATTTATCCTAAATTATGTAACACCCACCTACACACCACATCTTACATTACAGACGTACAGAACAACAATGACATAATACTTACAGTTTCTGACAAAAACGTGGGTTGGGCTCTTGTGCCTACTTCATGGTTCTCCACCGAGTACAAACGACATCTCTCGGACTTTTTTACCTACAGACGTATCGACAACTTTAACTGTAAACAAACCATCAGAGACTCCCACACACTACTTGGCTAACTCAAAAAATGATTCTCAACTGTTATCACAAACCATGACAACTCGCGATTATTGGACCCCACCCCACAAGACAAACTGCAACTGCCCTACATGAAACTACTACCCAAAGTACATAAACTTGACAAACCCGCATCATATGACAACCTGAACAAACTAACTGGAAGACCAATTATCACTGCACAAGGCTGGATAACATTCAACCCCCAACGTCTGCTGGGAACTGAACTAGACAGTATTACTTTACAACTGAAAAACCTTTTCGAAGAACGAAACATACCATACCCTTTGATTTACAACTCATACGACTCACTGCTTTTATTAGACAAACTACTTATTACCAACATGTACGACTTTTGTGTCACAACTTTTGACTTCACATCACTTTACACAAACATTTCATACCATGACACCACTCAAGCCATCATCACGAGCTGCAAACTGCTTAATTTCCCTAATTTTTATAGGGATTATTTGCTTAACCTCAATAATTTTATTAACCAGCGTAACTTTTTTAGGGCTGGTAATACCACCTACCAGCAAATTAAAGGGGTTGCTATGGGCAGCTACCATAGCTGGCAAATTACGGACCTAGTGCTCCTACTAAGCGAATTTTCATTTTTTAACAATACTAACTGCCCTACCAAGAGCATTTTTATTTTCTGCCCTTATGTAGATGATGGATTTATGCTAACCAGCAAAGCTAATTTACCTAATATTATCTCTAACCTTTGCAGCTCTTACCCGCCACAAGTACCTCTCACCTTCACATCAAATCACCACACCACTCATTACCTAGATCTCACTTTGTCACTCAACCACTTCACCATCAAATCCCACAGAGTGCATCACCAGATCTACCAGACACCACACCATAAATACATGTACCCTGATTTTTCATCTACCCACCCCCGTCACATTTTTGCTGGTATCACTAAAACTGAGACTATACGATACAGTAGACTATCAGCCAAAATAGACGACTACAACTTCATTCGCCACCTTTTCACACTTAGACTTACTGCCTTAGACTATCCTTTACAACTGATCACTGAACCTTCATTTCCATGAATCACACGCGCTGCTCACCAACGACGCCTCAAAAACAAACAGACTAATAACGTTACCAGACCCACTGTTTACTACAAGACTCTCTAAAACAAAGAAAAACGAACAGACTAACTGGTCAACAACATTGTACTCAAATACCACAACCCACAGATACCGAAACTCTCAAAGGCATACTGCAACTCTACTAAACTCCACACACTCCTTCTTACTAGTAAAATGTTACACTAGCAAGTAATCCTATTTAATAATTCTACCACTGAACAAATATTGTATATATTATATCTATACACTTACAATCAACATGTATATCT
>OZ037778.1:49419350-49446850 GCA_964035525.1 Porites cylindrica
ACGCTGCCAGTCTGCGCTACGAAGATTGAACAACGAGAACTTTTATCGCTAGAGAACCCTAACTATCCAGAAATGCTGAAACGTTATTCACATCTTAACCCTTTCACCACCGGTGGCCTCTTTAGAGGCCACTGACAAAAAGGTACTGCAACACTCGTGGCCCCTTTAGCGGCCAAATAAATTTACATACATTACCGCTCTGTAACCAGGCTTTTTTTAGCAATTGGGGGGCCCAGATATTGCCATTTTCCTAGGGAGGGTTTGAGTAATGCAATCGTGTTTTTATCACCACGCGGTTTCATACAAAGTTTTCGAGATATTTTGTTTTGAAAGTTCAACGAGATAAAAATTCGAACTTCGCCATTTTTAAATGTCTTCGGGTGACGAGAGCGACAATTCTGGATCAGATTTATCATCTTCAAGCGAATATTCTTTCCAAGATGACGATGTCCTTGAAGAGCTGTTCGATAGCGATGAAGAGGAAGAGGATTTCGCTGGTTTTAATTTCGATTTGCCCGAAAACATGAAGTGGGAGAACCAGCGCTTCGATGTAGACATGCAACCGTTCACGTTAACACCTGGTCCGACAATAAACTTACCTGATACTGGTAAGGCTTTTGACTTTTTCTCGTTGTTTTTCACCGAGGAAATCATCGGTAAAATTGTGGAATTTACAAACAAGAATGCTCAGAAGAAAGAAGTACCAAATTGGCAACCTGTCACATCCGAAGAGTTAAAGGCATTTATTGCAATGTTGATCATTTCGAATGACATTATTGTTGTCCCACGCGACGAACGCTACTTCCTGTCATCTGCAGAAGCAAGGCTATTTCACATTCCAGGAGTGAAAAACATTTTGCGATCTCGAAAACGTTTCTTCCAGTTAAAATCGTACATATTCTTCTGCGACCCAGACCACGAACAAACAGAAGAAGAAAAGCAAGACCCCTTATATAAAGTGAGAGGTATTTATCATGATATTGTTCAGAAATTCAAGGAACTTTTTAACTGCTCCCGTGAAATCTCCATTGATGAAGCTATGGTTCCTTTCAAAGGGAGGTTAGCCATAAAGGTGAGAATGCCAGATAAGCCAATCAAATTTGGAGTGAAATTCTTTCAACTCTGTGATTCCAAGACTGGCTATTGCAAGAATTTCTCTATCTATGCTGGGAAGGACGACAGAGAGGCTGGTAACATCGGAAAGACCGGTAAGATTGTCATGGATTTGGTTGCAGATTTGCACAATACAAACCATCACCTTTATGTTGACAATTTTTACACCAGCCCAATTCTTTTCCTTTTGTTGAGGACAAGGGGAATTCTTGCTGCTGGGACAGCAAGACCTCGCAAGGGCTACCCGCATGAACAATTGAAAAGTGCTGTTCTCAGGAAACGAGGAGAAGTGGCATGGCTTACTGCAAAGGAACAAGGAATGACAGCTTTGAGGTGGAAAGACAAAAAAGATGTCTATTTTCTAACTACAATACATTCCCCACCAGTGGTACCAGATTGGGTCGAAGATGACAACTCTGGGGCTGAATCAGAAGAAGTCAGAAATGAAAGTGACGTGGTGTGTAGAAGGGTCAAGCAACGAGGACGCTGGGTTACCAAGAAGATTTACAGGCCAGGAATTGTCAAGTCCTACAATAACTTTATGGGAGGAGTCGATCTCTCAGATCAAATGACAGCAGTCAATAAGTCAAAGAAACAGAAGAGGTGGTACCTTCGCATTTTCCTGAAGATGGTCCTTCTAAGCATTTACAATGCTTACATTCTTGAGGGGTTCAAGCGCCCACAAAATCCAAGAGGAAGAAGGAAAAGGGATCTATTGTCTTTCAAGGAAGACCTTTGTGTGCAGTTGGTTGGCAACTTCCCACAGCAACACAAATCAACTGCCTCTAACAAAAGAAAGAGGAGTGCAGACACACCAGTGCCTGAACGTCTCAGTAATGTTGGAATCCATTTTCCCTTCAAAGGGGAGGGCAAGAATCATCGTTGTGTGGTCTGTGAAAGAAAGCACTTCTCTTCAAAGAAAGCAAATCCTGACAACCCTTCTCCAAGACACAAGACAACTTTCAAGTGCAGCCAGTGCAATGTTTACCTGTGCATTGGAGAAGGAGGATCAAATTGCTTCTATGACTACCATACTAAAGAAAACTTTGCTAGCTAGGGACAATAAATGAGAGGCACTACATCAGTAACTCAATAGAAGAACAGGTTTTATTTCAGAATTCATTTGTTACAGAGACAAAAACTATTTCTAAGTGCTAGTAAAAACTCACAAATCAATGGGTAAATTTAAAGTTTTTTTACTCAAAAGATGTTGCGCAATGACAACATGACTTTTTTGCAAATGAAGTCGGGTGAGTTTTAGTGTAAAAATATGACTTTTGTTGTAAGATAAATTGCTTTTTTCATCTAAGGTTGTCCTATGAAAAGCATTTTTTCATTTTAGAATATTGTTGGACAAATTTTGGTGGGTTTGTACACATTTCAAGAAGGACCATATGTTTTTTTTTTCAAAATCGTAGGTTATCTCAACTTTGAGAGGTTCATGTTCAGTCAGTTTTCATCCTTTAAAAATGTAAATAGAATTACCTTAAAGAGAATTTTATAACAAATAAAATCATATGGGGTTCTTTTTTGCAAAAATGCTTCCTTCTCCATGAAAATTGCAATTAAAGTAATGTACGTAATTTCGGCAAACAGTACCAAAAACATCTGGTGTTCAGGGCTGTTTTCTGCAAAAAACGACTGGTGGTGAAAGGGTTAAGGGAGTGCAAATGGAAGAAACTGACACTAAGAAAGTTCTCCCCATCCATGTTATACTTGGCGCTAATGAGTACACAAAAATCAAGATGGCTGGTTATCAACGTGTAGGAGAAATTGGAGAGCCCATTGCTGAACAAACCAGGTTCGGCTGGACAATAATGTCTTCTGGTGCTGAGGTGGATATTGAAAACATGTTCCTCACACAGACATCAGCCGCCGACTATGAAGAATTGTGCCGCTTGGATGTCCTTGGGTTGGAAGACACGCCCATTGGTGACCAGAGAGTCGTGCACCAGGAGTTCCTTGAACAACTAAAACGCAGTCCAGAGGGGTGGTACGAAACAGCTCTCCCATGGAAAGGAAACCATCCCCCCTTGCCAGACAATAAGTTGGGTAGCCTCAAACGCCTTGCAACCCTTTTACATCGACTTAAACGAAACGGCAAGTTAGAAGAGTATGATGCCATAATCCGTGAGCAGCTTGAAGAGGGGGTTGTAGAGGAAGCAGAAATGCCCGCTAAAGGAAAAGAATTTTACATTCCCCATAAGGCTGTAATTAGAGAGAATGCAGCAACCACGAAGATGCGTATTGTTTACGATGCCTCTGCTAAAGCCAAGGATACAGCTCCTTCCCTTAGCGAGTGTCTAGAGACAGGACCGCCCTTACAAAACCAGATTTGGAGAGTGCTGGTCCGCGGAAGATTTCATGCAGTAGCAATAGCAGGAGACATTAGAAAGGCGTTCCTTCAAGTGCGCATCCGTGAAGAAGACAGAGACGCCTTGAGATTTCATTGGATTGACAGAGAGAATCCCGAGAAAGTACGTACGCTGCATTTTACGCGTGCCTTGTTTGGTCTGGGCCCATCACCCTTTCTACTTGGGGGCGTCATTCAGCATCACCTCGAAATTTGTAAGCCGGATTATCCTGAGACAGTACCAGAGATTGAGAGAGGATTGTACGTGGATGACCTACTGACAGGCGGTCCTACAGTTGAAAAGGCGCAACAAGTCAAGAAGACTGCAACAGAAATATTTGCAAAAGCCACCTTCACTTTACACAAATGGAACTCAAACGCTAGAGAGCTAGAATTAACCGAAGCAACTGACAGTGAAGTTGGGCTTACTTACGCTAAAGAACAGCTAGGAGAGAAATCAGGCGCGTGTGGCCTTCTGGGATTGCGATGAAATAAAGAAGATGACAAAATAGCTGTAACCTTCCCTACAGAGATTCCTGACCCTACCAAAAGAGGTGTGCTTTGCAAAATTGCGAAGATCTACGACCCCATCGGTCTTGCTGCGCCTGTAACCCTACAAGGAAAGATTGTTTATCGCGATATATGCAAGGAAAAGACCGCGTGGGACGCAGAGATTCCATTACAAATCGCAAAGAAGTGGAAGTGGAAAATAACCTGCCTGATCAAGTTGAAGTGCCCAGGTCCTTAGCTGTAGCTGGAGAAGAAATCCGTGAAATCACTCTTCATGCCTTTGGCGATGCAAGTGGACAGGGATTAGCAGCAGCTGTTTATGCAGTGGTCCAGCAACATTCAGTGGTGACGCAGGGACTCGTCGCAGCGAAGGCACGCCTCGCCAAAGAAGGATTCACTATTCCCAGACTTGAGTTAGTGGCTGGTCATATGGCGGCTAACTTGCTAACTAATGTACGAGATGCGCTGATCGGGTTTCCAATTAAGTCCTTGTACGCATGGCTAGACAGTAGTGTCGCCCTACACTGGATAAGGGGCTCCGGAGAATATAAGCAGTTTGTCAGCAACCGCGTCCGCAAGATCAGAGAGAAAACTGAAATCACATGGAGGCATGTACCGAGCCAAGAAAACCCTTCAGACTTAGCAAGTAGAGGAGGACTAGTAAAGGAAGATAACTCGTTGTGGTGGAATGGTCCAACATGGTTGAAGGAACAAGACAGCTGGCCGTCGGACATCATAACGGTTGCAAGCCCAGAATCTAACGCAGAAGCGAAAGCCTCCAAGCAGATTTTTGCCTTAGCAGTAGAAAGCAACGATGTTATGGACGAACTGTTACTAAGATCATCCTTTTGGCGCACATTGAGAGTGGGGGCGTGGGTCGCACGATTCCTGCGCAACAGCAAATCCCCAAGAAATCAGAGAATCAAAGGTCCATTGACTACCGAGGAAATTAACAAGCAGAGGTTGTTCTGGGAGAAGAAGACTCAAAAACAGTGGAAGGGATCTAATCAATTCCAGGAAGACCAGTTAAGACCTGCAGCCAAACCGAAAGGAGGTTCTCGAGTGCCGTGGAAGAATCCAGGGAAACTATCCCGTCTATCTCCCTGATAGTGCTCTCTACACCCTGAAGTTCGTACAACACGCTCATGAGATTACTCTTCATGGGGGAGTAGGACTAACCATGGCCAAAGTGCGAGAGTCCCATTGGATACCAAGGTTGCGCAAACTTATTAAACGAGTAATCAAGCAATGTTACGGATGCAAACGGTTTCAGATCGCTGCGTTCGCCAATCCACCTCAAGGAAATTTACCTCGTGACCGCACTGAAGGAAATTCACCATTTCAAGTAGTTGGTGTTGACTACGCCGGTCCCATCAAGTACCGCACAAGCAAAAACAGAGAAGGGAAAGCCTATATTGTCCTGTACGCCTGTAGCCTGACACGAGCACTTTACCTAGAGCTTACCAAAACCTTGGAGACTAACGAGTTCATCAGCACCCTTAAGCGCCTGATCGCCAGAAAGGGCCGTCCAGAGAAAATCTATTCCGATAACGGTAAATCGTTCGTGGTAGCAGCGCAGCGAAGTGGCTGAGAAACGTGATGAAAGATGAGCGCCTGCATAACTTCCTAGCCAAAGTCGACGTCAAGTGGCAGTTCAACCTGTCCAGAGCACCCTGGTGGGGAGGTCAATTTGAGAGGATGGTTGGTCTTGTCAAAAGAGCCTTTAACAAGACAGTGGGAAACGGTATGCTTACCTGGAGCGAGCTACAGGATGTTCTTCGGGACGTTGAAGTTACCATGAATAACCGCCCGCTGAACTACGTTGAAGAGGACATTCAATTACCCATATTGACCCCCAACCTGTTGCAGTTTGGCCGCCCGAATCTATTGCCTGAAACACAGAGCCATCAGTTGGAGAACCAAGACCTGAGAAAGCGTGCACGGTACCTGAAGAAATGTAAAGACGTACTATGGGGGAGGTGGTCTTCAGAATACCTACGAGGCTTGCGTGAGCAGCACAATTTAAAGCACAAAGGAAGTAAGGTGGCCCTAGCTAAGGGAGATGTTGTCATCATTAAAGGCGAAGAAAAGAACCGTGGATTGTGGAAGCTAGGAATAGTCGAAGAGCTGATTACTGGACGAGACGGAGTTGTCAGAGGGGCTAAACTGCGAGCGGGAAGATCTTATCTGGAGAGACCTGTCCAACACCTTTATCCAATGGAGCTGTCCTGTGACAGGACAACAGCTATGCCTAGAGCCACCCTCAGCGCTGAAGCACCAGTCTTCAGGCCGTCAAGAGATGCTGCTGTGGCAGCACGTGCCAGGATAAAGGACGCTACCGAACTTACTGATGATGACTACTGATCTTTGAACATTTCTATTAGAGACATTGCAACTACGAATTAGGAAAATCCAATTGTTCATCACTATTCGCGATGAACAGGGGGAGAGTGTTATGAAGCAAGAGTGTAGCGTGATTGTGAGATGGCGTGATTTTATTATTCCTTTGATTTTGTTATTAATAGTTTCACTCGTCTGTCAGAGCGACAGAGAACTTGATGACAGATCGCATTAAAATGTAAAGCTTATAGATTCAAGAAAGTCACGATTTTGTGTGTGTGTGAGCGAGCCGTTGTACTGTGAGGATCGAAGCCATCAAATAAACCCTATTTTGCTTTAAAACTGTGATATCGTGAAGAATGGCCCTTCGGCATTCACGACAGGCCCTGGTACCCCAGGACGACGTTAAAGTTAACATTCACATATTTGGATTAACAAAATGTACAATATCCTGTGAAAAATGTTCATGTTTTTGTTCCTGTTTTTCTCTATGCAATTACTATGCTCATTTTTCAGATTAAAAGAATTATTTTAAGTGAAAAATGGTGTAACTACGTCGTTATTTTTTTTTTGGAAACTGCCAAAAAATTTGGGTCGGCCGGATGACAGTAAATGGAGAAAAAAAGAGGATGGCCTAAGATATTTTCACTTTAGCTTAATTAATTTATTCCCTTAAACTGTTCAACTGACACTTTCTACTTTACCGTTCAATTTATCATTTTCAAACTTTATTTACATACAAAGAGACTATATTATTGTATAAGTTTTTCTTCTTTTCTCTCTCTCTTTCTCTCTCTCTAACGATTGAAAATAGGGCATTTTTGTCGCATTCATGTCTCTCGCTTAGAACTTTCACAGATTAAATAGGGTGGCATTTTCCTTGTGTCACAGTGAAAAGTATTCAATGATATAATACCCCTTAAAGTTCCAGCCTTTTAGCTTTACAGGTAAATTTTTTTACAGTTTTTTTCCTCCGTTTTTGTTGCAAAAGTGCCCCACGCCGTGGTAAGACCCCCAAAAAAGAAAGTTCTGATTTTTTTCCTTTGGTTTGGTAGATATCCGGCCCCGTAGACATGTCTGGGGCATTCACTTGCTTACCACTTCTTTGTCTCTTCATTTTTTTTGGAGCCCAAAAAAATCTTGGGAGAAGCTATACTTCTTCACCGACTTGCGACGTTGGCTCGACATCAAAAAGTATTGCACCATGAATTTTGAGCGCTACTTTCAATTTTTTTCAAATACTGAAGCTGGCAGCAAAAGTAAAGGGTGAAACATCTAATGTCAAAGACTGCGTGAAGTAGGCATCAAATATTTTTTGAAATTTTTTTTTTATTACGACCCTCTACGGCTTCTTTGAGTTGCAAAAGTGCCCTAGTTAGAAACACAACCAAAAACTGGGGGAACAGCGTATCTTCGAATGCTTTTTGGGACAATTTTAACTTGGCACAGTGCATTAATGTGAAGAAAGTTAATTCCACGCTAAATTTTATGTACTTAATGCAAGATTTAGCACTCCTTCTTTCCGAAACGTTTTAGGGCACTTTTGCAACAGTGTTAAAACATGCTGCAAAGTTAAGCATAAATGAAGTAAATTTTGTTTTTCAATATGGTTTGAGGTCTAATTTAAGCATTAAGGCTATTTATGCTGCCAAAAGCAAGATAATACGGCTGTTTTCGGACTTTTTTCGGCCTCTGAGAAAACAATAAAATCCTCACACGGAGGCACACCCATCCCTAGGGCAAAACTATAGCAATCCAACCTCACCTTTAACCTTCTAAAGAACATCTGCCTGTGTAGCGAGTTCTCAACTGTTTTGCTGAATCATTACCAGCCTGGTTTTCCTCCTGTTTTTGTACCGTGAAGTTGTAAGGTTATCCCACCCAGAAGGTTACCCAACCCAGAGGGTTGCCTCGGCCCGAAAAAAAAATACATATATATATTACTTTCGTGCCAACGATGAAACTACTAAAGGCATACAGTTTTTGTTTGTATCATAAAATTCTAAAAGCTAGTGATGATCGTTAAATTGCAAAGGTTTAACCCTGGTGCATAGTAGGCATTAAACTTAGATGGACGTTTCGGGAGACATATTTGAAACTCCTTTTCAAGAACACTTCGTGACTAGTGTGGCAGGCAAGCGAGCTCTTGTTTTTACCATTCTTTGTCTTTTAAAACGGGGGTGTTTGAAGTGATTTAGGCATTGAATGTGCACCTCATCGCAAAATAGCAGCGAACATCCTATGACATTGTCTTATTGTATCATTTCTAGCGCTATTTAATGACAATGCGATTTGAGCGATGCACGTGTCCTACCCATGCCCGTACTCGAAAATGGCTGGACTCAGTTAACATTCAGTGATCGTTTATACAATCTGCAATAATTAACAGGTTTTTTATGATTCATATTAACACTCAACTACAGAGCTTTTCACCTCCTTTGATTTTTAATTTCAAAGGAGACATGACAGCACGTCATATATGTTGTAATGATGTGTACGTCGCACTTTTCTGAAAACATCTGTTTGGTGTATATTATCTCACAAGACAATAATGACTGGCTTCACTACTGCTTTGTAGGCGCATTTCTATTTTTCTCAGTTGTCTGACTAGTTGGGTGATAACAAAACAACTATGGCTCAGTCAATCCCAAGCCTGCCCCTTCCACCAACCCCCCCAACCCCCCCTCCCCCCCCCCAGGCATTTATAGGGCATTTGTAATCTTGTCAGTCCTGGTGGAGGGGAATGAGTCAGAAAACCTCTGCCCGGGGGTAAGGCATTTGTCTATTCTTCTAGAAACAGTTAACGTCGTTCCTTTTTTGATATTTCACTTAAAAATATGCCTATTTAGACGGGTATCGACATTTCTATAAACTGGTTCAGAAAGAAATCGGTGTTTCTATCTGTCTTGGAAATTGCTTCCCGCCATTGTGATCAATTCGCACATGAAAAATGATCAATACATCTTTTGAAGAGTGTAAAGGAAAAGAAACTTTCTTCGTGAGCGAATGGTAGAGGCAGAAAGGCCTATAAAGACTCTGCAACATATTTGAAAGCTATTTGTGTATTGTACAATCATGAATGCGACAACAAGTGCATTGACAAACGACTCCATCGTGATGAGAAAATACTCACATTAAACTCGTCCGTTGTTTGTTTATCATTCGAAAATAGGAAAGGTATTATTAAAATCCAAGTTTGTAGTTCTGTCACTGGTATTAATCAGATCAATGTGATTTTTTTCAGTAATAATATTTATTATAAATAGAAGCTAGGAGCAATTTGCATAGGGTGCTTCATGTGTTTTGATCAGATTAGTACAGATTTGCTATAAATATGGCATATGCAGCTTATTTACAGGAAAATGAAATTTTGGTCTTTCCCTGGGGTGGGGCATTTGCACACTGTTTTATGCCCTACCATGGGTTTCTTGTATGAACCGCCAGGGCCCATCATGGGGCAGTTGCTGTTGTTCCAAAACAAAATAACAAATGCCCAGCAAATGTCTGGGGGGTGGATGGACACGCTTAGAATAGACTGAGCCATTAGACCCTTTGCCTGCAAGAGTTAGAACCAGTTTTATAAAGGATGTGGCTTTTAAAACTATTTATCTATATGTACGTTTTTGTATATTGTCAATCACTTTCCCCTTTGTGTACTTTCAGCATTTCTATGATGAGTGATGAGGATCTGCTTACACAAATCAGAATTGGAAAGTCAAATTTGGCAAAAGCTCTAATCACAGGGAACAAAAAGCTTGTTGAAATGGTGGGTATCTATTTCTCTTCATTTACCTGATTAGGTTTCATGATTGCACCAGTCAATAGGTCTTTTTAAGAAATGGACCATCATACTTTTAATGTGCAGGTGTAGTCTCATATTCGGGAGAATCTTGGCACGTGCTGCATGTGCTAAAGCATCAAGTTTCAACAATTTGCATAGTGCTACATTTGCATACAGACACAACTTAGGGAGTAAACCTTGACCTAAATGCAGTTCCATTCCCCAAGTGTTCTTTCACTTTAGAGGCTTACTTTACAGATGTTTCAAATTGCAACTAAGTTGAAAGGTTCCCAAAACTGTTTTCAAGCAAAAACTGCTCACACGTACTCTGAATTCCATCGTTTAGTTTTCAACAAATAACCTTGGAAATGTACCCAGGCTAAACCTACAGATTAAAGAGTATGGTATTTTTAGGAAAGGCTTATTAGTATGGTTTGGCTGGCATTTTATGTTCTTTGAGCACTTCTAAAAAGAATTGATACTTGTATTATTCCAAAGTATGTCAGTGGCCTAAAATCCTAAATTCTAAATGCTTTGATTACAGAAAAGTCTTTACCTACCTGCAGGATAGCCTGTTTTGCAACCCTAAAATGGGATGTAGTCCATCTGAGCTATGCCTCCGAAAAGCTTGTTATGATATCCCATAGTTTTGCAAAGATATGTGTCTAGTTGTGATTGGCTTGATTACTTATACACCTTGTGATTGGACATTTTCTTATGCAACACACCACACGACACTCCACAGTGTAACAATGCTTTATTTTTGTATGTTCTGTGAAAGTGCATTAATGAACTTGCAACTGATTATCTTCCCTATTTTTTTTAAGAGATCAGATAACCACGTCGCACCTGATTATCTGCATGTATTTTTTTAAGCGATCAGATATCCACGTTTGAAACACCAGGTTTTGCAATAACCTAAATCTATCCACATATATAGAACAACCAGTGGTCAGTGCCCTTTTACATATAAAACACTTAAGATATGAAATTCGCTAGACTATAATCTCAAAGAGGAAAATCTTAGTAAATTCAAGAAAGGCATCAGACTAGCTTACCTAGCCACTGGAAGCACTAGAAAACACCTGCTACGCTGACATTATATCAATTTCATTATTATATTTATCACTTTATAGCTCGTCAAATCTCAATAATTAATATTTGTATTGGTTGTAAATAGTCGTTGAAAAGCCTTTTTGAGAAATTCATGTGTATGTGTTTATGGATATATGTATGTGGGTAAAAGTCAGAGAAATTTGCTATGCATTTTTAAAACCATGAGTTTGGTGAAATTTAGCCATCTTGTTATAACAAATAAGACTTATGAAAGGATTATTGCTCATGAAGGACTGAAAACAACTCAAGGTAATTGACAGAAAAAATTTTGCATTGGGTGAAAACAAATAACATGCTGGCAGGTCTGTAGAAACTGTGTTGTTAAGCTAAAGGGACAATAAGGACTTATCGAGCAAAATGATAAAAAAAAAATATTAGAGTCCGAACTAAATTGTATTGAATCAAACCAAAGCACTCCACAGAACTAAAAATGAGCACATGATCGTCGTTTTGGACTGCCTTGATGAGTTAGTGTTTTTAGTAGTTAGTCATATGTAGCCCAGGTAGCTGTGATGTGGATATTAACCCTCTGACGTACACGCAAAATTCATACCCCCACCGTCGTACAAGTGGAAGGGGGGGGGGGGGGTGGAACCCCTCCCCAGAGTTTTTGATATATTGCAATATTTCGAAACAATTTTATCTTTAGTGGAAAGCATTTGATCTTCTTAAAAGGTTGAGATATATTTTATGGGTGGTGGCGCCGCTGGAGACCTGTGACGTCACCAACATCGGTCGCCATCTTGGATTTTACCAAGAATTAGAAATCAGGTTAAAACTGCTATAAATGGTATTTTTTTTAGCTTTACATGAAAAATAACGCATAAATAAGCATTTTACTTGATTTTAGCCACAAGATTTACTTTTATTGTTGAAACAAGTTGAAAAAACATAAGTTTGTACCCAAAAATGGCTTGAGCACCTACTACTTATGACGTCGTATCTCGTGACCATAGCAACTGGCCATCACTGAACCTGTCTCAAAATGTGCGCGAGGGATGAACAAACAGCTACTGAAAACATCAGGTGCTGATGTTTTATCCTCTAGGAAAAAACTCAGAAAAACCTTATGGGTGGTGGATGCCACCCCCCCATAAGGTTTTGTACGTCACCTGGTCTTCTGTAAGCTCCTGCAGCAGTGATAAAAGTGATCTGCCATGATTGGAAAACACTGGATAATCAAAGATTTAAAAAATTCAGAAATAATATGGTTAGACCTACAGGAAATTCCCATAGCGAGTTCAGGTGGAGAAGATTATCGATACCCGGTAATAGGTTTCTGTCAATTTTCATGCTCTTATTTACTGCTTTGAGGCTCTTCCACCTAGGGCAACACGCACCATAGGACAAATAGGAGAATAACAAGTTAACACAAGCAAGCCTCAAGCCTTCCCTAGGGTGACCTGAACTAATTTTTCATTAAAAATACATAGAAGATATCATACAGAAAGCATAGTGATAGCTAAGGATCGGAATGAAACAATTGCAAACGACTGACTGACCAACCCGTAGTGTTGATTGGCGCGCAAAAGAACCATTTGCTGTCTTGAACCTTTTACCTTTTAAAGTTGATTTCTGACAGATTTCGCATTTTGTTTTCCCCAAATTGCAGCGCAGACGGGAACTGAAGAACACCAGGAATGCTTGGGGAAGGGCATGTAAGGAACTCAAGGAAGTGGAAATTGATAGCGACTTAGAGAGGGAAAGCTATTATTCAAGTGAAAGTGAGCAAGACATTGAAAATGACGATTATTCAGTTAGTTCTGATGGGTGGTCAGAGGTAGATGGCGTGGATAAAGAACATGAAGAAGACAGAGAACCTGATGAGGTGGTGAGGATACATGATGGTGAAAGGAAGATGGCTGAACAAGACGGAGGAAAAAAGGGTATAAAACCGAAGGCTAAGACTGTGCCGACGAAAAGACCCGGGCGCACCTGTCTATTGAGAGATAGCCAAGATGAAGATGAAGATATGAGAGAACCTGATGAGATGGTGAACAAATCTGACGATGAACTGAAGGGCAGTGGAGGAGACGGCGAAAAAAATTCCAAAACTCATAAGGCAAAAACTGTGCAGGGCAAAAGGCCGTTGCGCAAGTGTCCAATAAAAGGGTGTGAAGCAGAGGTCGTAGACCTCCCTCGACACTTAAGGGGTGTTCATGGTTGGAGCAAAGAAATGTCAAGAAAGGCAACATCAAGATATGGGATGAGAAAAAGTTTCCTGCCAAAACCTGTTAAGAAGAAGTCCGAATCCGATGACAGCAAAAAGATACATAAAGACTATCACCGACACCGTTCATGTTCGATTGAGGGTTGCAAGTCAGTGGTGAAGCACTTGTCCGCTCATTTACGGCAAGTGCAAAGGGACATCCCGGTAGGGTCACCTTTGTACAAAAAAACTTTGAAAGAAGCTGGTCCTACGAAAACGTGGATACCTTCGAAAAAAGCTAAATGTTCTCGTTCAGAGATGGATACATTGCACTCCCCTTCGGATCAGTCTGAAAAAGAGGTCGAGATGACAAATAACACTGGTCCTTCCGACGTACCATCAAATAACGAAGAGCTAGAAATTATGGAATTGGCAGAAGATGTTGGTTTCTCAAATGAGGAACAACAGCTCGATGTGATGTTCTCCTTTTGCAGTTGGTTGCAGACTGCAGATGGCGGTAGAAAGGATCCTAAGCTATCCAAACATGCCTCCCAGTTGTCCCGTATTCTGGAAATAATTGACCCAACAAAGAACTTGAGGTCTTTGTTTAGAAAGAGTCTTCTTCGGGACATTTTTTTAAAGCATGCAGAAACGAAGTATACCGCTGATACCATTAAGGCGTATCTTCTCAGTTTGAGGCATTTCTGTTCGTACGTGACATCAGAGAAACCTGAGTGTGTAGATGTTGATCCTGCCCTTGTCAGCCAAATTGCAGAGAAAGCACGTCTTTGGTCCATGTCTTCCAAAAAGTATAACAAACGGAGGCATCTAGAGAAGATGAACAAGGACCTCAACAACCTAGTAACCCCTGATATGATCAATGAGTTTGAACGGAGTGAGTCGGCACGGAGCGTTGTCGGATACATAGAAAAACTCACTGGAGTGCATTCACTGGTTGTAAACCAAGCCGTGTACACTCTTATCAGAGATTTTCTACTCCTTGAAATTACCATTGCAAATGCACACCGATCTGGCGTGTTAGCTAATATGACAGTTAGCGAATTTAAGGCTGCAAAGGAAAAGCAGGATAGCATCGTCATAAGTGTCAAGAAGCACAAAACAGCGGACACTCACGGCCCAGCGCGCGTGGTGTTGTCGCCAACCCTATTTTCGTATTTACAAGTGTACTTCAATGAAGTGCGAAGCAGGGTGTTGGATTCCACCAGTAATGAGAATGAGAGTGACGAAGCTTACGTATTTTTATCTTGGAATGGGGCAAAGATGGAGTCTGGCCAAATCTGCACTGCTATAAATGCAGCGTTGGGAAAAGGCGGAATGCAAGGGCACATCTCATCAACTTTGTTTCGCAAGTCTGCTGTCACGAATGTGCACGCGCGGCATAACGAGTTGAGATCAGATTTGGCCGACCTTATGGCGCATAAAGAGACCACCGCACAGATTTTATCGCCTTAAGGAAAAGGAAGAAGCATGTCTACAAGCTGCATCCAATCTTCCTCGCATTATGAGATTGTCTAACCAGAAAGAAATGGAGAACCAGCCTGAAGCAGCCGGCACGAAATCTGATGATGGTGCTTCAGGGACAGTTGGCGACAAAAACACCGCTGTTGAAAGTTTCAAGGAACGTATAGAGTGGAAAGAGGAAGAAGTGATTGCCTTAAGAAAGGTCTTTGCCAAAGAAATTGAATCGAAATCAGTAACCACGGCAGCTGTTAAGAACAAGACTGAAGGCCATCCTACCCTCTCTGATCTCAGCCCGAGAAGGGTTTATGATAAGATTCGAAGCGAGTAGCGGTATAGCGACAACATCAGTGCGGCTGACGAGCAACCTTCGGCTGAATTGCCCAAAGAGAGCGACTCTCTGACTGACAAGATAGACCGATTCTTTTCAAATGATGAAAGTAGTGTATCCTTTGAACCTCCCTCAAATTCAAGCTATGTGAGCCATAATATCTTCAGTGATGAGCAGAGAAAGTGCCTTCTCAAAGTGTGTGGTGGCATCGTAAGATGTGGCGTAATCTCACAAAAAGCGACGAAGGAGTTACTTGAGAAAGACGACTTTGGTAAAGACATTTTACGTCAGTTTACTATAAAACAAATTATCAATCGTTTAAAATACGAAAGACGGTTAATTTGAAATAAGTAACCACCATTTCGGGGTTGACCCTATGGTGGGGCAGCTGGAACGACCTGTTGCCGTATTTTGAAAAAAGCAAGGCTTTGACAGGTACTTATGGTAATATTAAGTGGTACCTGGTTTAAAATTGAAATCCGGATTTGTTTTCAGCTCACCTGGGGCACTGATTTATAAGTAGTAGCCACGGTGATATGTTTTCTTAACGTTACAGTGATTGAGCACACGTTTATGGCAAACGGTTGGTCACATGGTGCAAATTTCCACATTGGCCTAAAAGGTGATCCTTTTTCTTTCTAATGAATAAACGGTCTGGTAATCAGTTTACAATGTATTTTTACTTGAAATTACGAACAGATGGCCCTCGCATGGTGCAAAAGTAGAAGACAAACGAAGATAAGATCACGAAAGATTTGTGAGAAATACAAACGCTCAAGAAAGGAAAACCTCGATTTCGTTGATTAAGGTCCCTTTTAAATAAACCAGCGGAAAACAAATCTGGATGAATAGTTTATATACTGTCGTTACTACCATGATCATAAACCAACTTTCACTCACAAGCAGTAAGATTATAACAGTATTGTGTAGTTACATCACTTGAATATAGTTCGAGTACAACTTTCTTGTCTTTGGAGAACTAGGTAGCTAACAAAAAAATTCACATTTGCCTTTGGCCTCCAAAACGAAAAGTTTAATTTAAAGTGCTGCCGAAACGGTTACTACACATTTCGGTTTACAGACAACTCTTCCTAAGACGGACACCGCTAGGAATATATAATGACACCAAGTAACGGTCTTGGAGAGAGTAAAAATACATCACTAAAGAGAGACAGAGACCTTTTCTAGGTGTCCTTCTTAAAGAAGTTTCCGTCTCGTAGAGAGTCAAACAACATTACTAAACATTACCAGTGAAGCCAAGTATTTCTTTGTGACATACAACATTTTGCACTTGTATCACTCTCTGTTTGTGATCGGAAAACGCACCGGAAAATATCTCTAATGATGTAAGTTATTTTCGCTTTTAGTAGGATTTTAAACTAGTAAGTGATCTTAAGTTTTGAGTAGACTATATTCCGTTTCAGTGAGCACTTTAAAGGAAAATATCACTTAACGCTTTAGCGGGGTTGGCCAGGTAGTTTAAGGTGCCACGACAGCAACGGCAATGCAAACATTATTCAATCGCTGTATAGGTTTGGTAAGAAAAACGGGTTTTGGACTTGCGTCACATTTTTTGAAACATTTCTCGACCTTCACTACTCTGAACAAGGATGTGAAACTTCCTTACGCCAAAATTTCTGAAAGAGGAAAACACACGAAAGTCTTGTGTCTCCTTCGGAACGGAAATCGTGGTCCTAAATTTAACCCATGTGAATTCACCTACTTGTGATAAATTGAGTGTGTTGAAGTAATGGTGAGGAACTTTTAACAGAACACAGATTTCATTTAGAAAGGACGTTTCACTGCCGTGGCCGTAGTTGTATTTTTAACTTCCAAAGATAAAAGTGCAGTGTAGGCAGGAACTTTTTAAGATTAGCGAAAGAACTTTGTTTGCCAATTTGAAGTTAACGATTTGCAGTGATTGATTTTAAAACATAATCAAGGTAAAAGTCGCTCTGAGTTTATTTTTATTTATTTATTTATTTTCAATGTTTGCTGCTGACAGTTTTAGCATCAATGGCGAGTAGAATGTAAGAGATTTAGAATAAGCGTAAATTGTCGAATTCTGTTTAAACCTCATTTTGATTATGCATGTTTAATGGACTATTTTCAACTATAGAACATATAGAAACAAATCAATCAAACAGGAATTTCGTCAATAAGCATTCCAAACCGTTCTCGTTCTGAGGTTAGCACGAACATTGCAGTTTATATTTTAGAATACCTGTACCTGTGATTAAATACCAGTAAGCACGTGTCCTGTTATTTACTGTTTACTTATTAGTTTGCATTAATTATGAACGCATCACCTGACCTTCCCTTCAAAACATAATACAGTGCTACCAACTCAACCAGAGCCACAGGGACACTTTAAAATTTAAAGAAAGTTTCGTTTTTGAAACAAAGTCAAACTCCTTTGTTATGAGCATGACCCATGTCTGGCCGATTTAAGATTGGTGGCTACTGTTGAGTTCGTTACTTTGTAAAACAGTATGGGTCCTTTAGATAATGCCTTTGAAAAATATATAACACCAGGCGCAGATTTTTGAACCTTTCCGTACCGAAAAAAGAAGTCCAAGAAGTGTCCGAAACGACTGTTACGTCAACCGAAGATTCCGTTACAAAAAAATGCGAGTCCGAGATACGCTTACCGTCAGTGATTGGTTTGTACTGCTTTGTACTTCAAACTGCAGATACCGTAAATCCTCTTTTAAGACCCCCTTACAAATAAGCCCCCCTCCACGACTGTCAACACTTTATGTCGGCTGATCCGATATGGTCTATTCGCGTTCTGGAAATTGGGATTTGCCTTTGATCTTCGGCGGCATAACCTCCAACTTCATATGTTCGAGCTTTTCCACTTTGCATTCTAGTTCTTTCTGGAGAATTGATACCAAATTCTGGTTGTTTGAAAAAGCAGTATGGCGCCCTGGAACCATATATCGGCCCTCAAGGAACTTCGCCAGCGGTAATGCGTTTCGCTAAATTGAATATCCCCCCTCTCAAATAAGCCCCCCCCCTCCCCACCTCAAAAGTGCTTGGAATAAGTATGCCTACCGGGGGGTTAATAGATGATTTATGGTAATTAATTAGTTGCAAACATTTGCAAGAATCGGCGATGGAAAGACTACAGCACCCTTAAATAATGAAAACTGACTGCCATTGAACATGTTTAAGGCCCCCCTTTTTGTTCTTACTGGCTCATAGCCAAGCAAACTTTATGTCGTCATCCCCTGTAAGAAAGAAAGTAAGACTTTCCGAAGCGCAAATAAGACCAACGGTATACCGAAACGGCTCGAGGACTTCACTAGGTTTTTCTTAGTCGCTTTTTATAAGTTAAAAATTATTTTTTAAAGATGTATGCTGGAATCAAGGGAATGAAAATATACTATTAGTACAAGGTATAACATATATAACATATATATCAGCACCTGTTGTTTACGTTGCAAAAGTGCCCGTTGCAAAAATGCCCTACTGTGACGAAAGTGCCCTATGTCACATTGCAAAAATGCCCTACTGTGACGAAAGTGCCCTATGTCATGTTGCAAAAATGCCCTATGTTGCATAAGTGCCCCATGCAATGTTGCAAAAGTGCCCTATTTGATGTTGCAAAAGTGCCCTTCAATCTTTCTCTTTCTCTCTCTTCTCAGCTACTTCCCGGCCACTTCTCTCCTCTCTTCCTTTTTTCTTCTTAAGGACTCGACACAGAGGATTTCAGGCAAAGGCTTGGTGCCGGGCTAGAAACATCCTCGCGCAGTTGTGCTTTACCCCTGTTGATTCACAACATTACAGGAACCTTGGTGTCGATGCATCCCTTTTTTTGCCATACTCGAGTACTCCCATTCTCCTTCACACTCCATCTATTCTTCTTCTGCTTCCGTTTTTTCCTTAAATAACAACAGGACAATTTTGTCAAACTTATGACGCTAATTAATAGTTAATAATTACGAATTACCACCCTAATGCTCTTATCCCCACCCTCTACTTCACTCCCTCATCTATTATCTTAACAGACTACTTTCTACTTATAGATAACAACCACTCTACACTCCACTTTTACCATCACCATCTCCGCAACCCCGCACATCAATCATCCAGCAACGACTTCAACTTTTTAATTCATTCAACAGCGACGCTTTTTATCCACTTTCTGTTTGGCCACAAGAGTTTAAGTTAATTTTCTGGAAAAAACCAATCAGTGACAAGGACACATTCAAACTGTTTTTATTTTTAATTGGCAATGGCTGTTCACCCCACCTGATTTCACATTGGATCCTCACATCACAACTCTGGCCTACCAACAAAAAGGGCGAAAAGCGTGCTCGTCAACTAGATTTCCTACTCAGCAACATGGACAACAAATCGCATATCTGGTTCTACTTCGATTTACACTGTGAAGAATGGCTATACCTTAACGGACAAAAAAGATCGACTAACAATTAACAACTAACCATTTTAATTCTCTTTCGTTCAACTTTGTTTAAAATTACAAGTCATATTTCTTATATTAATGTCAACAAACACAAAGGTACGACTAACAACTAACCATTTAAATTTGAATTACATTTTTTAGAACTTCAAGTTATATTCCTTATAATGGTTTTATTGTGAAGGTTCTTATCTTGTACATTTCTTTCACCCCCCCCTTTTTTTGTAATTTGTATTTCTGTTACACCTTATATTTTATTCCCTCAAAAAATTATTTATGGGTTATCTTCAGAGCCATACTTTTACTAATTTAAATTTTTATGGTAACTTAGCATTTTCCTTTACTTAATTCTAATTTTATATGTAATCTGATATCTCGGATTTTATTCTAAAGTACTATCCAATCTTTAAAAATTATTTCACAATTTTCACAACTTTGCAGATGTCACTATAGTTACTAGAGAAACTACTGGGTCATTTACTAACTTTTATAAAAAGAAAAATCTTCAGAGTCAGTAATTCTTTGAGTTTTTTAAGAACGAATATATTTCACTGTCATTTTAACTGTATCAGTGATTCGATAAGTTTTTAAGAACGACTATATATCAATTATTATGAGAAGTTCAAATAGTATTTTTACTGTATCAGTTAACAAGACATCTGACTTATAACTTATTTTCACTAAAGAAGCAAATTAAGGTTTTCGTTTTTTTACAAACAACTTTCATTTTACTTATTATTTTTTGAAGAGAAATTACGCATTAAATTTATTCAAGTAATTCCTTTGATTGTTTTTTCCTTTATTTACCCCCGAGTCTCTCCTTTATTATTCATTTATTTTATTATATTTCATTTATTCTATCATTTATTTTATTTCATTTTATTGTTATAATTATTAATTAATTTCTCCTTTTTTTTCCTCCACTGTCTTCCTCATTTTCAACTTTTCAAGAGGTTGACTGACATAACTGCTTTGCAGTTTGCTGGTCCCTCCTTTCCCCTTTCATCTTCCTATTATCATTCTTATTATTGTTTACCTTCTAACCCCTCTTCCTTTCGTACTTATCCTAACTCTATTTTGAGGTTGACATAGCTGTTTGAGAATTTGCCAGTTTCTCAATTGTTATTCTTATCCTAACAACTTAATAAACTTCTCGACTTCAAATCTTCTTTTAATTTTTCAACTAATTTATTTTATTTAATCCTATCCTTATTAGAATTTCAGTTATTACTTTCAGCTACATAAATTTTTGCACTTCTTTGAGGTAGACATATCTGCTTGCATTTTGCCCGTCCCTCATTATCAGTGCTAATCTTAACATCTAACTTTTTTGTTCTGTTTTATACATACAACACTCTTGTATACACGCATACTCCCTCCCCACCTTACCCACTATTTTAGTGTAGACTTGGGAACCCTTTCATTAGGAATTCCATACCACACCTGTAATGCCACAAAGGTTGCTAGATATATCTACTGTCCTCTTTTTTTTCACAAAAAATAATGACTGTGACAGAACTGTCTGTTATTATTATTATCTGTAAAATGAACACCATAATACTGGTAAAGATAACATAATGATGTAACTGATACTGTTCAATATGATATGTATGATTTTGCGCTGTTGCATCATTTTGTTGTGTATAATACCTTGTGGTGTTATAGTACACTTATTTATGCCAGATTGGTTTGTTTGATACTGTCACCCTCTCTGAATATATATTAGGGTTTAACAGAGGGCACCAATATGTGGCTCTTTCTTCTGTTGTCTCATGGGTGCACAGTGCACTACAGGATTTTCCAGGCGCTTGGTAGAGCTGTACTTTCAGTTGTAATTCTTGACATGCATATTAATTTTCGGTTGATTGTAAAACCCAGAATGCCACCTAGGAGAGGACAAAGCTATACAGAGGGGGTAGACAAGAGACGTCATCCCATGGACAGCAGCACTGCTTCAGACTTGTTAGTGCAGCCACATCCATTCTGCTTCAGTTGCAGGAACCCACAAATGCTGCCCAGGCAACAACACAACTTACCCTTTTGGCAGAAGTAGCGTCAACTCTGACACTTTCTATTGCAGCAGCAATATCACAAGCATTGTTAAATGTTGCACAACCCCAGCAATCTGCAGCAGCAGCAACGACGTGCAGTGTGCTCCGGATCCCACTCCACTTTCAAGTTCAGGGGTGAACAAAGGTTCGGGCCTAATAGAGACAAACCCTTCCTCCACCGACACTGACCAGACTGTACTTAACAACGTCAACAATGCAGTACAGCAAGTCACAAGTTAATACCTGGTGCCACACTTCAAAGAAAGAACACACAGTATGGGTCAGTCATCCAAGAGGTTTGCCTCTCAGGGAGCTAACTGGAGCTTCTACGATGAGAATTTTCGTAGCATTAGGTAGACCAAATTAATGCTGAGCCATGGCTTAGGTCTCATTTCTTTCGTCCCCAGCTTAGCACCCAGCCAGGAAAAAGTAAACAACAGGGGTCATTTTATTTTTTTGCTGGTAGTTTCATCAGGGGATTGCATGTCCTGGATGCTCTTACAAACACCAGTGTTTCTGGTGTGGGAACAGCCACCCATTTTCCAAACGCCAACAAGCCTCCAAACAGCCTGCTGGACATAGGGCCCAAAACATCTTTTACCATCCAGAGCACTCCCAACTGCACCCTTTCCAACCGAAGCACTCCCAACTCCGGTCAAAGTTAGGAATTTAGCAGCATACTTATCAGATTATCCAGAAAAGTTTTGTTATCACTTATTATGTGGTTTGTTAAATGGTTTTCGTTTACATTATTATGTCCCCGTAGAGAGCAGTTTCTCCAATAACCTTTTTTCGGCATGTGAGTACCCAGATAGGGTGCATCAAAAGTTAATTAGACAGATCCAAGCAGGACCCTTTTGAGAACCCCCACTGCCTAACCTTAGAATATCTCCCTTGGGAGTCATCCCCAAAATATCGTAAGGTGAATTCAGAATGATTCACCATCTTTCCTTTCTCTTTGGAGCTTGGTTAATAACTTTATCCCACGAGAGTTTTGTTTAGAACACTATGTTACGGTCAATGATGCAACTCCGTTTATCAAGCGTTTAGGCTTACCGCATTATTCTGATACACCCTTCAGACTACTACTTACTGGGAATGCAATGGGAAGGGAACTTTTATGTTGACTTCTCCCTCCCAATCGGCTGTGCTAGTTCTTGCAAGATCTTAGAAGCCCTAAGTACTGTAATGGAGGGGGTAGCTCGCAACAAATTGGTGATACCTAACATCTTACATATTTTGGATGACTTTCTGATTGTTGAAAAATCCCATGAAGCTGGCAATGTTACCCTTCAAAGGTTTCTGCATTTTTGTGAGGACATGGTGCTCCCATGGCTCCAGATAAAACGGAAGGCCCTAGTCACGTATTAACATTTGCAGGCATAGGATTAGATTGTTTAGAGCTGGAGACCACGCTTCTGGAAGAAAAATTTGACAAAAACTTAAAGGTCAATTCGCTCTCTTCTACCCAGAAAAAGAGTACAACCAAAGGAGCTCCAATCGCTTATAGGTCTCCCGCATTTTGCCTGCTTGGTTATAACCTAGGGTCCAGTCATTATTAGGCGCCTAATAAATCTCACCATTGGTGTCAGGCATGCTCATCACAGAATTCAGGTAACTATGGAAACAAAAAAGGATTTACGAATCTGGGAAACTTTCATAGAATCCTAACACTGATAAAACATGTTGCTGCATTTAATCAATGAACTATCTTTCATATCATGATAGTGAATTGACTTAGGGATGAAGGCACTATAAGATTATTATAATCTTTGGTTAAATTTTGTTATTTTGAGATTCTCTTTCAGGATCACAGCTAGGGGCCTGTCCGCAACATCAATCAGCAACCACGCTAGCAGCCTGCTTTGTTCCTTGAAGCACATTTATCGCAGAGAGGCACCCAATTTTGCCAACGTACCTATCATCACTATGGCTACATTGCTAAAGATACAAGGAGACGTTGAGCACCACAAAAGACAAAAGGACCTCCAAGCGTTATGAGGTCACTAGTGAGTAAAGGTCGTCTCTCGAGTATGCTTAGCTTTAAGCGCCCTGGGAATGCAAGTTGCACTTTTTCTGTTGTTTCGATGTCATTGTGTGTGAAGAATGTGCACTGGAGTTGATGTAGACATTGTTCTTTAGTTCACTAATTTGTGCAAAAAACCATACCAGACGACAGTGTTGAATCCACTTTTTTACCGCTGTTGGACTTTTCCAATGTTTTGGATTTTCCAGAAGCCAAAAACCTAAGCTGCTTCTAAAAATTTAAGAGGAAGGCAGTTTTGTCTAATGATTCGTCCTTCTGGTAAAGAAAAGTGTTGTTCGATTAAACCCGAACTCCATTCAATGGATTGCGTTTGACTCTGTTTAACTAAGGTCGGATCTGTTCGGTAATTGAGCTCGCAGATAAGTGACTGCTTGAGTTTGATTACTGGATGTTAGATTAGCTATGCCGGGAAACGTTGTAGGTTTCCAGACCTCTTCTCCATCTCTCCTTTTCTTTTCTTTTTGTTTTCAGGGACAAAGTACTGAAAGCGACGTCACTCCCGCTTTTGCATTTCGTAGTGGCTTGCAGCAAGAGACATTGTGCAAGAGAAGCTGCTCACTTCCTGTTGCTCCTCTTTCTATGTCCACATACCACCGAGCAGGGGCCTGGAAATACGAACCCTGGAGGTAGTCAAGGAAGTCTATTGGAAGAACCTTTTACAGCAGCTCGTTTCACCAACAGAAACATAATGATTTTGCAAAACGACAGAGTGATTACCATCTACATACAGAATTACAAGACCAGCAAGTACGCAGGAAGCGACACAGTTTCCATACAGGTGAGTTGAAACAAAGACATAAAAAGGACAGAAATATCGCAATGTTATGAATGTTTGTTTACAGACAGCATATTCCATCCGCTGCTAAGCAACTTAAAAAAATCCACATCATTAAGAGAAAGAGCACAGATGAAACAATCCTGAAAAAAATCTTTGACGCCTGAAAAAAAAAATAGAATTCGCTGACAATTTACTAAATGGCCACTCTCTTTCTGCAGGTAGGCAGTGAACTTTGCAGGTCCTTCTGGCGGTATGTGCCAGAATTAAAATAAGAACTCAACGCTGAAGAAATGCATAAGCATAAGCATAAGCATTGTCTTTAGGTTCTCTTGGGAGTTAAAATGGCCCCAAGAGAAACTGAAAACAATGCTTACGCAAACTTTTGGAGTGACCAACAAAGAGTATTATGGTATGTTATTTCCTGGAGTGGTCAATTGGGAGAACCTTTTGCAGCAGCTCGTTTCACCAACAGAGACATAACGCTTTTGCAAAAAGACAGAGTGATTACCACCAGCAAGCACGCACAAAGCGACACAGTTTCCATACAGGTGAGGTTAAACAAAAGACAGAAAAAGGACAGAAATATCGAAATGTTATGGATGTTTGTTTATGGACAGCACATTCCATCCGCTGCTAAGAAACTTAAAAAAATCCACGTCATTAAGAGATAGAGCACAGTTGAAACAATCCCCAAAAAAATCTTTTAACGCCTGGAAAAAAAAATAGAATTCGCTGACAATTAACTAAATGGTCACTCTTTCTGCGGGCAGGCAGTGAACTTTGCAGGTTCTTCTGGCGGTATGTGCCAGAATTTAGATAAGAACTCACCACCGAAGAAAAAAATTATTTCCTTTTTGTAGTGAGTATCCAAGTAAAAAAACTAGCCATACCAGCACACATCGGATTCTATATAGAGCAAGATTCTTGTACCTTTTTCAGTAAATGATGCTATCTGCTCTTTAAACAGCGCTTTTTTAATTATTTATCATTCATTCCTTCATTAATTTGCTGTGCACACTCTCATTTCAGAATGCAAATGGACAGCCAAATTCAGAGAGCACTTTTTCAAAACGCGTCAAGAACCTGATCTTGGTCTGTTGAGTAAACAAATCAACAAAAATTACTGAACGTTTTCTTATTTTCAATTCTTATTTTCAATTCTTCTAACTGCTCCAGGAAACATTGCCTATGATCCTAGATATGTTTTTGGTGATTTGGATTGCTTGATCGTCAAAGGATTTGAAGATATCAAGGTTCAAACCTTGTAACCTCAAGTGTTGCACAAGTGTCATCAAAAATTGGAAACCAAAGAGAAAAATGTTTGTAAAAACAGTGTTGTAAATATTCGTCTTTTGACATGTCAAAGGACATCATCATATACCCTAGGAGTGAGGAAAAATTGACTGTCAGAGAAACTATATGTTCATGTTGAATAAGATACGCTCATCTCGTACTTTACTGAGGGTCATTTTGAAATTGACTTTCTCTCCCTTTAACTTGTGGCATTGTAGACATTCTTATCTCAAAATATATTCAATGTTATCCATTAACCTTGCAACTTGGTTTGTTAATTCTCTCTTTATGGTCGAAATAGTAGGCAAATCATAATTCAGCAAATTTTGTTGACCATCTCTGAAACAACGGATCTGTGCGAAAGAGGTCCAAGATTTTGACATACTAAGGCTGAGACACAAACCTAATGCATACCTTTTTTTTGAGTGCTTTAGTTAAAATGGGTATGAATAACACACATTCAAGGTTGAAGAAAATTTTTTTTTGGTGAACACGATTGGGATAACAAATAAATTAAAGAATTCAAGGTATGTCAAATTGATTTACCTGCACATGAAGGGCATTTTCTGGGCTTTACAACGACACCTTAATTGTTACTGGGAGTTAAAGATTGATTTTTTTAGCGATTTTTTTTAGTTTAACTTATACCCTATAACATTTTGTGACACACACACCGTCAACTTGCTACCAAGTCATCTTGGGGTGAGTACAAGCTTTTTGTGATGGTGATGTAGTAAAAGAAATGCGTTTAGTGAGAGTGAAGTTAGATGACAAGTCATTGGTGACAGTGAATGGTTGCATCATGGCGTATTTGGAGTGGAATGTTACCAAACACAGACAGCACTTTGCGACTTCAATTATGACTGGATATTTTTCTTTCTTTAGTTAGATTATTTCATGAAGACAAATTCTAAAATCAGGCTTTCAGCTATCAAATATGGATGCGATACTCGACAAAGCTAAAAGAGCCCAGGGTGGTAGTTCCAATGCCCTTAAAAAACTTAACCTTGACATCCTAGAGGACCCAAAACTATTAGCAAGGAGTACAAAAAATACAACGGCAACTCTGATACAAACTCAGTTCGAGAAGGTTACAAGAGTGCGTTACGCAGCTCACCAGTTCAACTTAAACACCCTTGAGGAATGTGCAGAATACCTTCAGTCACTACCAGTATTTATAGCCAGTTACAAATACAACCAGAGACTTCGATTTATCCCAGAAAAGGAGAATGTCCTCAGATGCGTGGGCACTTAAGCGGAACAGTGGCGCGTGTGGTTCAAAACTGTGAATGACATACAGCGTGAAGGCATTTGTAATGAACTGTGCAATCTCCTTGCAAGGGCCGTGCAAGGGGAAGAGGACGTCAAAGAGCAGTTAGGGGTGGACGATCTGATGAAACTACCTATTAAAGCCAGGAGAGACGTGCCACATAAATCCAGTCTCAAGGTGATGGCGTGCTGGGCAACAGAGTTGTACAAATGTTCCTTGTACGTCAAAGATGACGTATTGAAATGCATATGGCATGCCATGGCATCTTAGGCTATCTTGGCTGGTTTGCAAAAGAAGCATATCCCAAGAACAAAAATATTTGGCGTGTAAAGGTAGCAGGGAACCAAACCCTGGACTCTGTAATATGTTACCTTCAAGAAATGGAAAAAAATTAATCAAAGCGAAGGAATTTATTCGGAAAGAACGCTTGGCTCAAACAGAAGACAAAGTTGAGTACATT
>OZ037778.1:49456850-49514350 GCA_964035525.1 Porites cylindrica
TACATGGCCTCAGGCATGGAAAGAGTCTGACATATTGTGCTAGTGATGTAATTTTGCAATACCTTAGCTGGTCCAGTACCAACCATATGCCTTGCAATCTATCCCAGTTTAAAGAATTATTTTGAAGAAGAAAGGACAAGCAAATCCTAGTCCTATTGGTAATATAGAGTAGGCCGAATTCCTAGTGCTACTCGGAATGACTTTTCAGGGATATGGCAGATTTACAGAACACATAAATCAAAAACTCTTTAAAGCAGATAATGCCTCTATGTGTTAAGGAGCTTAAGGAAGGAAGGATATAACCAAGTAGAAATTGATCACTTATTTCAGTCTTTAGTTTTACCTAAAATTTCGTATCGTTTACTGGTGTATGCAGCCTCCGTGCCTGAACTTAATACTGTGCAGCAGTTCCTTTGCAGATGTCATAAACGCCGTTATATATCCTATGCTATAGATAAAAATGATTTGAAAAAACAGACAAGTGAATCTCCAAGAAGATTAGTTGTCTACCTACCCATCCCCAATATAATTTGTTGCCCAGAAGTAAAGAATCGTCAAAATGTGAGAACTCAATCAAGCCTTCTTCCCTGTGTTAACACGGAGCATTTTAAAGCTAGTTTTATTAATAGACTGTATTTTAAATATACTTTTACCATTTAACTAACGATATTAAACATGTAAAATACAGGTAGGTATTTTTACTTGCGTATTCCATAAAGACATCTATTTTTTATTATTTACAATAAGGTATACACAGACTTTGAACAAATCTAAAATTTCGACTGAAAATCATAGACTAACCCCTTTGAAAAAAATCCAAGTAGGCCGCCATCAAAAAATGTCCTTAAATGGCCTAGATAATACTGAAAGATAACAAACATCAGTTTTCAGGTGCATATAGATAACACACAAAAAATCAGAAATTATAAGGAAATGTATCGGAAAATCACATATAGGCAATAGCTTTCAACAGTGGCACAGAGAGGTGCCCATATGACCTCAACTTGAAGGTCTGACATACAACAACCAACTGACAAAATATGAGACAATTCACCCATAACCGATAAAATTTAAAGAGAAATATTCCCAAGATGGAATAATTGTAAAAGAGTAGAAAATCCTCAAAAGGGCATATCCACATACTCAGGAAGGCATATCCTCAAGAAGAGTGGGCATATCTGCAACATAAAAGTCCTAAATGTAATAACAATTTGCCCGAAATGCAATGAACTCTTTATTAAGCGGTCAATAGGCCATTTGGACGACGAGGTCATTTTACCACTAAGACCAGAATCCTTCAGGATTTTGCTTTCTTGTGCAAATTACGGCTTTTGTCTGTGAAACCTCACTGGGAATACCAAATTAGAATATGAAAGGAAAAACGAAGAGGATTCTGGTAGTGGCTTTTTTTTGTTAGCGAGTCTACAGTTGTTGTATTTCATTAAGCAAGTCAACAGGACCAGCTGTTGCTCAACACCTGATTGCCCAGGTACGATTTCCATTCTCAATTTGCTTTCACTTTCACCAGAAAGTTGAGATCAACTTTGAGTTTCGCTTTTGATGTTCAGTGCCACCATTTACCTTTGCTCAATATGATCTTTGCGAATTTGCTAATTTGACAACTTTTGAGTGTGATGTGCTCATTTTTCATAAGACCTTTTGGAGCCAAAAAGATAGACATTATTCCAATTATATAGATATACTGTCTTGGGTCTGTACGGTGGTGGACGGCCGAATTTTGAGTAAGTTCCCAAAGCAATCCTAAAAGTCTGGTGTACTTTCCAGTAGCTCAGTGGTAGAACCATCCAAACTAGAACTGGGAGGGTGGCGAGTTTTATTCTCATCTGGGGCTCGAATATTTTTTCAGAATTAGCAAATGTGTGTGCGTACCCTCAAGCCATTCCTTTTATTCAAATGAGTATTATCACATTGATTTGATAAAGCACAAGATCATTCTCAGTCTTTACGTGTATCCATTACTGTTCAGTGTGCAAAGATACTTTGGCAGTAGCATATTCTTTACTTTTATTCCAAGGTGTCTTGTGGTCTTCAAAGTCGAACCTACAGGCGTGGGAAGCAGCCTGAATGTTACGTTTATGTGCAGTGGGTGTGAAAAAAGGTCGTAGATCTTGTAACCATCTGCTTTTGTCGAACGAACAGTTATTGTTGGACCTCCTTAGGCGGTAGCTTTTTCCTGGTCTGGCCATGGGTTTGCTAACTTCGATAGAACTTTAAGACAGTATTGGGGGGATTTCATGCATATCAAAGAACAGATACTACGATGTTATTAAACTGGCATACCCACACATACAGTACATTCTTGATGAGAAATGCTTAGAAGAAACAAAAGAATGCAAGATTTATCACTGGATGAACTGGGTAGCTGGCCACGAGCTGTCGTTACTTCTGGTGGACTGTGGCAAACGCGTGGAAGTTTCAGTAAAAAATGGTTCTTTTATAGTGTTAACAATCATTTAACTGGCGGATTACTCTGGTGCGGACACAAGTGCATGTGGGGGAAGGACGACGTTATTGAGGAGGACTTGTATTAGGGCACAGCAAAGTCAATGGAGGGTGTTCTAGAAGAAGAAGGATATCAGCAGGCAAAGAATGAGGGGTCTAAGGTTGAGGTTGTGTGGCAGGATGGGGAATCAAGTACAGCCAAGTCCATCACTCTCCATCACCCTGCTGGCAAGGTTTATAAATGTGGAGAACATGTGGGTAGAGCTCAAAGCAATCACTTGAAAGAGGCTGGTAGGTTTTCAGAAGATTTGAAAATCAAGTACAAAGCGAAATTTCCGAAACTGAAACTGTGAAGTGCAAACGCAAACGACACAGGGCTGGTTGTGGCTGCATACGAGATTCAATGATCAAAGTTTCCTGTATAAAACATTTTTGTTGTCAGCAACAGTGCATTGATCCTGATGATTATGCAAAGTATTAGGGTGCTTTTGAAGTACTATGAGCGTGACATCCATACCTGGGACAAAGATGGTTCTTGTAACTTTCATCCAGTGAGAACTTGCAGTTGCAAGAAATGTGAAAGAAGATGAAATTAAATGCACTGGGGAACCATACAAGACAAAAATACCACTCAAGAGTACTTTCCATTGGCTTGCGTACAGAATTGAGTGCAAAAGAAGAGCACAAGAGGCTGACAGTGTCATACAGCCCCAAATGGGTCGAGGCCATTCAAACCTCTGCGAGGCAAATATCAAAGTTCTTCTTAAAACATATAAGGACAAATTAAATCACTCCTTACGAATTGCGAAACGCTTATATTAGGACAAGGTTTTTCATGTTTTCACTCAAGAACTCTACACTCCCTTCCAAATTCAATAACCTCTTCCCAATAAACAGTCAAATCTATAATTATAATACTAGGAATGTCCACTAATTTCGCTTGCCACCATGCAGAACGAACTACAGGCACTTCTCAATTTATTTCCAAGGTCCAAAGTTTTATAATTCGCTGAATTCTACTATAACTGGTCCATCCTCCTCCACTTCTTTTAAAAGAAAGCTTAAAGAATTCTTTCTTAGTACATATTAGTTTCGGTATGGCTCTAATTAGATTAGATTAATTAAATCACACGTGTGGGTGGGTGGGTGGGTGGCTGTGTGTGTGTAAGTCCACGGTCAAAATTAGCCATCATAAGCCCATATTGTAATTATTATTTTAAGACTAGTTTATGCTAATTTGAGAAGAACTGACCCAGTATACGCCTGGTGGTCTCTTTCAGGTCTCCTCGTCATTTACTATTCTTTAATACCATATTATTACATCTTGCGTTGAAAAATGTTGTATATATGGCAAATAAAGAACGAATGATTGAATGAATGAATGAATGAATACAAAACATTGAGGACCCTAAGCTTGTTGGTACTCTGGCAATCCACCCTGAGATAGAAAATTGGAAACGGGAGGGATTGTCAGGTCTCAATACACAACCACTGGCTGTAAACGTCGGGAAACAGTTTGATTTTGATAAAGCTGAATGAGGCACTTTTGAATGAACAAATGATCACCATTGTTGGCACACTCTTAAGTCCTCATGGTCCCTGCCACAATCCAGTAAACACAGATGCACTGTTAGTTGCTTACAGAAATACTGTAAAAGAGATTAATATCACATCAAAAGAAACTACCATTATTGCTCAAGGTTTCCAGACAGCGTTTGATATCTCTTCAGCAGCCAATAAGAAAATTGACATCACAGATGTAAGCTCCCATAAAGTACCAATGTTAATGGAATGATGATCAAAATGAATGGGTCACGACAGAAGATGTTGGAAGTGGAACAGATGGACCAAGAGATGGAAAGGCCCATACTGCTGACCTCCACGAGCCCAAGGACGTAACATTTGACTACAACTCTAAACACTCCTAACTTGAAGACCTTCCTTTTTAAGCAAGTTTACGAACTATCTTAAGTTTTTTTATTTTGTATTTTTGTGTGTATATTTACATTTTTGTACGGCCAAAATATCGGCTTATACCGGGATGACGGTTTAGCTGCCTTCAATGGAACACCACAGGAAATAGATAAGATTAAAAAGGGCATTTGCAACGTCTTTTGTGACAACGACTTGAAGATCACAGTCGAGGCTAACACCACCAAGGTCAATTCCTTAGATGTCACGCTTGACCTCACAAGTGGGAAGTACTACCCTTACACAAAGGAAGGCAATATCCCACTGTATGTGCACACAAAATCCAACCACCCACCAACCATCCTGAAAAACATCCCGAGTCAATCAATAAGAGGCTCTCCGAGATATCTTCTGACAAAGAATGCGTTGATTACGCTAAAATCATCTATCAGGAAGCTCTCAACAAAAAGCGGATATCGCTATAACCTGTCATTCAATGCCACATTAAACCAGTCGCCACGTCCACTGAGAAACAGAAAACAGAACATTACATGGTTTAACCCGCCCTATAGCAAGAACATGGAAACAAACGTCGGAAAATGCTTCCTTTCACTAATTGACATGCACTTCCCTAAATCTAACCCACTTCACAAAATTTTTAACCGTAACACCCTCAAATTAAGCTACAGCTGCATGGGCAACATTAAAACAATCATATCCAACCATAACAAAGCCGTAATTAGCAAATCCACACGCACTTATAATCAAACTAAGAAAAGCTACAATAGTAGGAAACCTAACAAGTGTCCCACGGATGGAAACTGTAATGTGGAAAGCATCATATATCACGCCGAGGTCACCACAGAAACCGCAAAGGAAAAATACATTGGACTCTTTGACACTGCGTTCAAATTGCGTTATAGAAACCATGTAAGCTAATTCCGAAACAAGCGTTACAAACATGCTACCGAACTTAGTAAATACATATGGAGTCTCAAAGATAAGAACGCTAAGTATAACATCAAATGGCGCAAGATAAAACAAGCTAGTTCTTACTCCAATGTAACTAAGAGATGCAATTTGTGTTTGTGGGAAAAGTATTTTATCATTTATAAACCGGAAATGGCAAGTCTAAACAAAAGAAATGAGCTGTCATCGTGTTGTAGACATGTTAGGAAATTCCTGTTAAAAAATGTAACGATGTAATGACATGCCTAGACGTCACGTACTTATCCATTGTTCTGTATTTCAAATTTCTGTCATTGTAACCATTATTTCTGGCAGTTGCCTGATGATTGCTTTGCAAGAAGCATGAAAATCAGAGTTGCAGTAAATGTTCAAATAACGTAGCTCTTGGAGTATAATTATTTTTGTATGTATATATATATGTAATGATTTTAGGATTTTTATTTTTTATCCAGACCTTTTGAAGCATTGTAAAGCGCTTAGCACTGAAAAGTATAGGCGCTAAATATATATATTTTATTATTATTATTATTTATTATAACTCTGCCATCATTTGCTGCATTAGAGGAAGGAACCAGGGATGCATCAAATTGTATTCAGGGCTTGCATTTGCAACAGAATTTATGGCAGCAATTCGAAATATATATGATGCCACTAGATTGTTACCACAGAAGGAAAAAAACAAGAGCAGAGAAACAGATCCAACTTTTAAATCAACATTTATAACCAGGAAACCATAAGCTGATTAGCAGTCTTTCATTTCTGCAAGGCATAATGGCTAGGAGAAAAGCTTACCTACACAAGAATGGATTGGATGGTACAGATGGATCTATCTACTCCAAGAAATTGAAAGGTTTTGCACAGAGGTGGCCTCATTAAAGAGCTACCTATATCCAATGAATGACCTTGAAATTGATAGTAGTGCCAACTTATATGCTTTTGTGAGTGAATCAAGGAAAGAACACAACTTTGTCAAACACAAACAAAGTGGTCAGTATTGCCATACCACTACGCAAAAGTACAGCAAAACAAAAAGAGGCGACAAAGAAGTAATCAAAAAAACTTAGAGGCGTTCTCAGTCATACCACACTAACCAATTCCAGGCATAGCAGGCAAGAAACAAGTCTAATTTGTCATCAGTCACCGTAATCAAAGAATTCAAGAGAAATAAAAACGATGTAGCTACGACCAGAGCAAGTAAATCTGACCCAGACTGAGAGAGAGAACGTCAAAGAAGATTCAAAGAAGGCCAGAGCCCTGAAAACACTAAAGCAATGCCAAGTCAGAATGCAACAGATGTCTACCGGTTAAAATGTGGATTTGCGCCCTATGCACTTAATCAGCTCGACTGCACACTCTTTCAGCCAAGCAATGCAAACCGAATATACTACCCAAGTTTCCAACAGTTGATGAGCGAGATCAGTACCAGTGATAATGTTCCCACCACAAATGGAGCTGATGAGGATTATCATCTCATTCCAGGAGACATGGCTGTGAATCCTGGAACAGAAGATGGCATTCTAAGTGGAGACGCCTGGTGGTTCCCACAAGTTAGCAGGGGTCTTGCAACAAGTAAAACATCAAATGGCTGTCATGTTCCAGGATTCTGGCTTGAAATGGTACCTCTTCTCAACAGCCAGTCCATGGTTGTGCCCTGAGACTCCAAAGAGGGAACACTACAATTTATTATGGGAGTGTCAGAAAATCCTGTGGTAAACCAACCGTCACACCAGTTGAACAGCTCAACACAGGGTGGAAACATGAGTCAGTTGTCTACAAGAGGTCAGACGATTATGTAGAGCATCTTCATAAGGTCTCTGAGGATTTTTGAATGCCTTTTTGTGTCCCAGATGAAACCGCAAGTCGTGAGGAGAGTGAAGATGAAGATATAGATGCAGTCAACTCTCTCTGAACATATGCCTTTACAAAAAGATGCCTGTACAATTTTGACCGACCTAACCGTGGGCATTAAGTTTAGTTAATTAAGGTGGGCAATTAGTTTAGTTAATTAAGTTTGATGTGAACTTAACCTGAGACAGACTTCAGCTAGCCCTGGTGTTAGTATTGTCGACGTTTTCTCCCTTAGGGTTGGTCTGTGCAAGTCTTTTATAAAGAATTAAATGTTTTACATTATTTCAACACATACACGGCTGCAAGTGATACATTTGGAAACTTCTCGATTTAACATTAAAATTTTTGCACGAGTTCTCCCCCTTTTCTTCAGGCCCTGGTTGTTCAAACGTTGGATAGCACTATCCACCCGATAAATCACTATCCAGCAGATAGCGTAATTAGTTTCCCTAATACTTATCCGTTGGATAGTGATTTATCCAGTGGATAGTGCTATCCAACGTTTGAACAACCAAGGCCAGACGTTTTTCCGTCCATCTTGAAATTTACCCAGAATACATATCGAGGACAATGGGTTGAGAAAGAGGGTCCTGGGAAAGACACGAGTTACCAGTATCTTCTGGGTTATTAAAAAAATGGGGAACAAAGTTGGCTATCAACACAAAAATTGTACCTGTAGCAATCCTTTATTCAGTTAAGGGCTAAATGTAGCAAGTCTCTATGAATCATGGGTTATGGTTGCCAGCCTGACTACAATGGAAGCCATACAGGTTGTCACGTTGAACCAATGTACAGATCTTCTAGTACCAGGTAAAGTTATAAGAAATATAGTCCAAAGTCGAAAACTGCCACAAAAATAAGTCAAACACTCGAACTTCGTACGTAAACCTTACCTTTATTCGATAAAGGATTGCACCTTCCAAATAGATCCAGATCCAAATAAATCAACAACCTGAACTGCTGTGTCAGATCCAAGTTACAATGAAGTCAGAGTAGTTCCAAACGAATTTAAACCCAATCCCGTAAATCCTACGCACAAGTTAGGTTTTCTAAAACCAAAACATAAATCCACTATGAATTCAGTGTTCAAAAGTTCGAAGTCAACATCCGAAATACAAGAGGAAAACTTACCGACATTTTGAGTTCCATAAGCAAAAGCTTCTAAAATGACAAAACTCACAAAGTGTCGGATTACAAAGCATGGTTTCATGGTTGCTACGGAATGCGTGCACAGCGCTAGCAAAAACAACATCTAGCTGCTACCGGTTTGATTTCTTCCGATTTCTCTTTTTTTTTCCGTTCTGTTCATTTTTTTCTTTGCTTTCTGTAGCGGTTGCCCGGCATTTTTTTGATGGTTCGATGCACGGCAAACTTTTTTTTTACTGTAAGCGTTTTCACTTCTTTTCCTTTTTCTGTTTTTTTTTTTTATTTTCTATATTATGTCACTAACGTCCTGTTCAGTTATTTTTTCACAGGCATTCCAAGCATACTGTGGAAATCTGGGTACTAGAACTTAATAAACTGGCCCAGCCGAAATTTGCAAATATTTTGACAAGAAAGTACGCATACATTTGTCGATCTCTATTACATCTCCCCATATATGCTCTGTTCCTTGATCTTTTGAAAGTATAAAGGGGGAGGGTCTGACGGATTTGAAAAGTTATTCGTATCATGAAACGATAGGAAACACACACTGATTGCTATCTTTCACTAATATTATAAGACACCATTGTATTAGACTGTGAGTGTTACAATATAGAGATTGTATTAGAAAGACAACGCGAGACGGAAACTAGTCCTGGATAATGACGTAGCTCATCCGGGTTATCGAGAAGACAGAGCAAGCGGAACGAACACGACAAGAGAAAGAGAAAAGAAAAGATGTGAAGCAAGTGAGGTGTAAACACGTTTTGTACTTTATTTGTGGACTCTTATGAAATGAGGGTAACACGAGCAGTCTGTCTTTTGCTGGAAAATCTGTAAGCGAGAGTATATGAGCAGCTAAGTCGCGCGATAAACATAATAAACCAACAGGAAAGTAGTCCTTTTACAATTGTAGGAAAATCATTTGAAAAGAGCTATGAAGGGCATTTTTTTCGCCAGTTTCTTTCTTCATTCCTTATTTTCTAAAAAAAAAACCGTTTTTTTTCCCTTTCGATTGCATTGGTCACTGTGCTTAGGCTGTCAACACCTTTTATTTTATCCGCTCTATCGGAATGGCGCTCAAAAAATAGGGAGCTTAAAATTGCACTTTCAATACGTTTAGTATAGTATGATTTGATTAGTTTCACAGTAAAGACACCTTTTGCATCTACATAGTGCACAATAAAAACAACAACAAGAAAAAAAAAACAAATGGAATAAGATGGCTATTAAATCGAAATGAACTCCCCAAATAGGATCATCTGTTGCTCTTGATATTTGACTGAGAATTATCTTTAAAAAGGTTAAATTACAACTCACTGAAATTTTGGAGGCTTCATCTTCTAACTTAAACTGGTTCCCATTATTTCTTAGGTCCTTCTATCGAATCCAATTTTGATTGAATTTCCTGTGCGGCCGTTTTTCTTTCACCCCAAATACTCTTCACGATTATATTACACACGGTGCACAAAGTTGCACATTCCAAGCATGCATGAATGGTTACACATTCCAAACATATTTTGTGTTAACAATTGGTCCCCCTTTAAGTGTTAAAATACTAATGCACAGCTTACAGGATTATTATGGCTGTGATGTTGTAAGTCAAGATTATATTAAGTACGTAAATCGATTTTCTACACTCTCACAGTGTCTAACGTACTGCGCTTCACACCAGACACAAAAAGCATTCAGTTGAGCGCAATAAGCGTGTCAATTAATAGTCAATATCGCGTGCAATGGCCTTGCATACAAATAGCCTTCAAGTATTGATTACATTCGGGTAGTTGTATTATACAAGCACTATTTCATGAGAAACGGGTCACTGCTTCAAATGCTGGTGATGGCAAACACTCGCCCCTCCAGGATCCTTAGCCATTTCCATGATTGGAAAACAACACTGTTTGCCAAGAGGCAGGTACACCCTTACACTCCCTTTTTAACCCCTAAATTCGTCAATTTATTGGCTGACCGTTAGAAGATTGGCTGACATATAAAAAGGTTTATATTTAACTTATAAAAGGGCTTCCTTACAAATCGATTTTGAGATAAATATTAGCGATAAAAAATCACGACGTTTCGACCTCTCCGAGGTCATTTTCAAGTGTATAAAAGTTCTCTAAATTAGCAAATTTGACTGCCTTATTTTTGAAATGTTTTTTATCCAAGAACTGAAACCGACGCTTAACAAACAGTGCGATTCAATTCGCGCCAAATTATTTGTTTAGAGCAGTTCTTGTTAACATTGTTTTATTTCCATTGTTTTTGACTTTATAAATATTTTTAGCACTTTTTACATTTTTACATATTTTATCACATTTTAGCGTTCACCACATTTTTATCTATTATAACTTGTTTTTAACTTATTTATGCTATTTTAGAGAACTTTTATACACTTGAAAATGACCTCGGAGAGGTTGAAACGTCGTGATTTTTTATCGCGGTAGCAAAAAAACCAGTTTCTATTTTAAACGAAACTAAAAAAAAACAAAAAGAAAATCTGGATGACGTCACTTCGACGAGCAGCGTACAAAACTGATATTACAATTTAGGGAATGAATCAAACCACATTCCTGCCAAGTTCCTTTAAAGGAAAATGAATTACAGATGTATTTGAAAATTAACCATTTTCCCCCCAAAATTCATAACTCTAAAATCCTCTGCTCCCATCTTAAAAGCAGCCTTGATACATGCGTAATATTTAATGATTGAAAAGTCTATTAGAGCATATTGCAGTAAAATTAATAGTGAATTGGTTAACGCAAATATTTTTTTAATTTATAAAAATACTACAAATTTACCTAAATTTTTACAAATAATAAAGATACTTGTAAAAGTTTACTTTAAATATCTAAATGTAAAAAATGAATCTACCCTCTTGGCCGTTAAAGTGACTGAGCGATTAAATAGAAAGAACTTCTAGGAGTTTTCCGAGGTTAGGGTTGGGGTTCGCCTACCTTTTGGTTGATTCGCCTAGCATCTTTGTTGATTCGCCTTCTCTGTTTGTTGATTTGCCTACCCTCTTTGTAAGGAAAGAGAGAGAAAGAGAGAAGGTGATAGGTGATAGTTTAAACCTGAATAAGAATGTAGGGGACGAAATGGAGGAAAACCCTATAAATGTGGAAGACGAATATTTGTTTACTTCATAAATGTTAAACGATTGAGTCCGATTTAAAGTCATTTCACCCAGAAGTTGAAGAAAAAGCAGTTCTTGTCAATTGGCAAGAGAACTGGCTTATTCCTCGAAAGCGTCCAAAAAGAAAATCACTAAGGATATTCGCTGCGAAAACCAAGAGTCACTACTACTGCAAAGATTCAAGCTCTGAAGAGAAGAGGAAACCTAAGTAATGCAACCCGAATTAACGAATCTATTAACATTGGAGAGACAGTCTCCCTTAGCAAACGGAGATTGCTCTGTAAATTTAACATTACTAGACCTTACTGGCATGATAATTATTTGCTTGTTCAATGAACTGCGATATTTCTTCTCAGTTCCGGTATTCCAGAAAGTCGTTTGTGTCAGGGGCATAAATACGCTCCTGTTTGTAGTATACCTGGGACTGCATCTGATGGAGTTGCATTTCCTTAGGGAAGGTGTGTTTGAAGTATGTGTCTTTGAAGTAGGTGTGTCAAACACACCTTCCATAAAGAAATGCAACTCCATCAGATGCAAAACCTGCCCCTTCATTACCGACAAAATATCATTTACATTAAAAAACACTGGCTAAACTCACCTCATCAAGCAGACGATCCCGTGCATGTGCATCTAAAAATCTCATTTACATGATCCAATGTTGTAAATTTAAAAGCACCCCACAAACACCAAAGATTTGGCGTGAGAATAGTCCACGCGCTAACATTTTCAATCAAGAAGTCATGTTCTCTTTGTTTGACTATAACAGAAAAAGTTTTTATCCTATGAAGCTAATTTTTCTTTCCTTTTAAAGTGGAGGCTTTTGTCTTTCTAATGATACTAACATCGTTTCTGTAGAGCTATTAGTTTTTTTGTTATGTCTTTTCGCGCTAACGGTAACGTGATAAAACGGTAACTTTTTCAAAGCAAAAATGACATGTTACTTGCATACGCAAAAACTCGAGCGCTTCTATCTTGGCAAGTTTATTTCGTTCAACATTCAAACCCATTTCTTAGTGATCTGGAATGTTTAGTTATCAGTTTCAACTCAAGTACAACAGAAAATTGACATTACAGCATTAACTCTTTTTCACTTATACACGACTTTCATAATGGCGGACCGCTCGGGAGAAATGGTAACTATAGCACCAGAGCGAGGCCAGAAAGGCCACTAGAAAATCAAACATGGCCGCGTTGTCAACAACTTCGTTGAGTGCTTCGCTTCTTGAAGAAAATGATATTCCTGGCGCTTCTCTATGTGGCCGAAAACCATCCGAACTGAAAAATGACGAGTTAAAGTTTTGGTTAAAGTGTAGAGGTGATCCAGCGAAAGGCCTTAAAACGAAAGCAGAACTTGTTAAGAGGTGAGAAATCGCTTTTTTCAGCTTTGTTTCCATGCGCGTCACTTTGATCTTTTCAGTAGCAAATATTCGCCATGCTAAAGCGTTTTTATTCATTTCTCAGAGTGGAAGAGTACATCACGCGTGGAAAAGATAAAAATATTGTTGACCCTGATCCAAATCAGCTCTATACGAAGAGGAAACAACAACGAAGCGGTGCATCGTCGGGTGCGAGCGACGAGCGCCCGTCACAAGGTAATAACTGTCAGATTGTTTTACCTGTAATTTAGCTAAATGTTTGCGTATCGGTTTTTGAAAATGAGTATGTGTGAGTTCAAAATAAAATACTGTTTCTTTCTGTCTCACAGATCCCAACTCTGTCAAATATCCTGATAATGGATGGAGCACCTCTCTGGCCAAAATGCCAATGTTTACCAAAGCGGAAATGAACGAGCACGTAGCAAGTTCAGGCAAGAGGATCGCCAATATAGATCATCATTCCGTTCCGACATCGTTGCGGAAAGCGAAAACATTCCTTGAAGATGAATATCTTAAGGAAATAATGGCATCCAGTGACCAGCACTGTTTTTATTTCCAAGCTAAATGTTGCCATAGCTTTAGAAAAAATGACCCTCCGCATGAACTGAAACTTGCCTTGTGCATTATTAGTGGGAACGTTATGGACAGCAGGTGTACTTGTGTGGCTGGCAAGGCTGGATTTTGCAACCACATTTCTGCCTTGATGTTAAAGCTATGTAAATTCTCCCTGTTCGAGGCAAAAACAACAAAGGATCTGTGCCAAGAGAAGGATGAAAATCCAGAACTAGCCTGCACATCACAGCTGCAAAAGTGGCACAAGAAAGGTGGTGGAGAAAACATATTTCCTCAGCCAGTGATGGAGGTAATTGTTAGAAAAACCAAGCTCGATGAGCCTAGCAGCCCACGAGGCAATGGATGTGTGAAATGTTTGCTGTACGAAGCCCGGAAACAGCCACACTATGATCCTGTCAGTGAGAATGCTTTCAAAGGTGCAATTGCCCAAATTGACCCTAATATGGGTTTTGCTCAGATGAGTGAAGGAGCTGATTCCAGTAATGACAGTAATCAATTGACAAACTCCAAATTTGGAAAATGCCCTGTTGGCTCCATGTTGAGTTATCAGACAGCATTCACAGAGTCAAACTTTACCGCTGAAGCTGATCTAACTTCAGTACCAAGAAATAACTTTGTTACCCAAGGACTTGATCACTACCCAAGATTTCCTTTGAGTAATGAAGATGACATGGTGGTACCTCGTGTGCTGAGTGACACTGAGAAGGCATTACTCAGGCATTTAACTGTTGAGGAAGACAAAATAAATTCAATTGAGAGTGACACTAGGGATCAAGCAGGATGTGATGACTGGAAGAAACACCGCACTTATCGCTTCACAGCATCCAGTTTTCAGCTCATTGCAAGGCGACAAAGGAATCATGAAAATTTCGCACAATCACAAATGCACCCAAAGCCCTTCTCATCAAAGTATGTGGCCCATGGTTTAAAGTATGAACCCATTGCACTCCAGCAATATGAAAAGTTCATGTTTAACAGGAAATCTCCAGTTGCTGTTCTAAGAAGTGGTCTTGTTATTTCCAAAAGCTGTCCTGTTCTTGGTGCTACACCGGATGCTAAAGTTGTAGACTTTGGATGTTCTATTTGCTTTGGGCTAGCCGAGGTAAAATGCCCTCACACCAAGTTTAATGTGACACCACTGGAAGCATGTTCTGATGCTAATTTTTTCATGGAAAAAATCAGTGACACTCAATGTAGACTTAAGAGGAATCATGCATATTATGCCCAAGTCCAAGGACAAATGGGTGTGACCGGGGCTAAATGGTGTGATTTTATTGTGTACACCGGAAAGGGCCTCTACATTGAGAGGATACCATTTGATGCTACTTTTTGGCAGAATCTTAGAACTGAACTTCTTCAATATTACTTTGAGCACTTTTTAAAGTTTGCAGCAGCAGATTTTCACAGTTCAGCTGTAGGTCACTAGGTATTTTATCAAATATTCACCAAAAGCTTGTATGTGTCAATTTTTCTTCTGGCTCAAAATACATTGGTTTCCATGGTTTTTTTTAATCCAGGCAGAAAAAAGATACATGCTACATTATTTTGAGCTTTATAATAGGCTGTGACCTGATGCTAATGTTGTTTTTAGATAATTCTGCTCATGTATAGTTTGACCAATCATGAGGTATTGGCAAAGGTTTCTGTTGCATACTACAGTGAAACATGTATTAAGCGAACCCCATATTAAGCGGACACCCTCTATTAAGCAGACACTAGCTGCTTGGATCCCTTAATTTTCTTCCCATATTTACTGTAAAACGAACCTGTATTCAGCGGACCCCTCTATTAAGCGGACACTAGTGAGGGTTCCGAGGGTGTCCGCTAAATGCAGGTTTCACAGTAGTCATTACATTTGGTGGTGGCAAAATAAAATCAATTTATTGGACTGGACTGCTGCATTTATGCTAATAAAACATGGTTTATTTGGGTAAAAGTACAGTTAAATAGAAATAATATTGGGCTGGGCATTACATAAGATTGCACAGACAGCCCACATTTGATTAACAATCCCAAGCTGATGGAGAGGTATGACCCCATCCCAAATGTGGAAATTTTTTATTTTGTTGATCGCACGTTCCACATGTATCCGCAAGCTGGCAATTTCCTGGGTCTTGACAACATCCTCAGCAGGCATTTGACTGGAACTTCCAAGGAAAGGGGGGATATTTAAGGAAACTCCCAAGGGTAACAGATCTTGGATGGTAAACCCTTTGTCTGCCATTACTGAATCATTGTCTTTAAAAGGCAAATCAAGGAAGCCACTTCTCACAACTATCTCCCTGTCTGAGACACTGCCAGTGTACAGTTGGCTAATAAAAGTTATTGCACCTCCAGGACTGATGCCAATCAAACCTTTAAGTGTTGTGTGGTGTTTGTAATTACTGAATAATTCACCATTTAAATGTAGACTGCTTGGCATCTGACATCTAACTTCTGTGCAATCGATGACAACTCTGGTCGATGAATAATTTTTCTTAAAATCCTCAGGCATAGCCTTGTCAATCGCTGCTCTAGAGGGCCAAATATTTATTTGACCTAGCCTTAGGAACATGAAATTTATCCATGTGATAAAAATCCGACTTATTGTTGATACTGAAACCCGAGAAAGGTGTGCTAGGTGTTCTTCGGGAAGGCCTTGCCTTAGTCTGCACAAAACAATAAAAAATTCGTCGATTGGCCTCAAGGATCTAGATCTTCCACGTTTCCTTGAAGTTTCTTCCTTTTCCTCATCCTCATAAAAGTCTGCTGGAACAGTTAGGTTCGACTGAGAAAGCCAGTATGTTATATTTTCTCCTTCAACACCTGGATTTAAAAAGTTATAAACAGCAGACATTGTATCCCAGTTAGGAAAACCTGTATAAAATCTGACTGAAGAATCGTCGTCTTTAAATCTGTCGACGGTAAAAAGTTGCTTTTGGAGGGCCTCAATACGTCGATAAGCGTTTTCCAGCTTAGCTTTTAGATCAAGTATTTGCTGTCTTAGTTCTTCTACCTCAGTTTGCGTCTCGGCATCTCTTTTAGCAGCGCTTGCACACTGTGTGTTTTCGGCGTGGTTTTCGGCGAAGTTTTCGTCGTCGTTTTCGAAACTATGAGGCTCCTCCGTTACAATGACAGATGAAGTGTCCAATTTACGGGCAGCACTGCTTGAAGGTGATGTGACAAAGTTTCTTTCAGTCGGCGCCTTTCTCTTTCGTGGCGATGTGCGAATCCACGGGAACACTGAAGGAACCACTCCAGGTTTCACGTCACTTTTGCCAGCGAGGGTTTTTTTTATTTCCCCTTCCCTGAAATGTCTAGAGCATATTTTGGTAAACTTAGTTACCTTGAAAAATTTTCCTTCTTCTCTTCGTATCGCGTGCAGCCACTTCTTCTTTTCAGGGTTCTCGGTCGGAAATTTAAAGAACGAAACTTTCACTCCATTCTCATCGCGGTAGCCTTTCTTTTTACATTCTGGAACACAGCAGTGAGTTGGCATATTCCTCTGGATTAAATACGCTATTTGTAGCAGTAATTGGCCCCAATTGAACTGATATATTGTTCGAGAATAAAGCCGGGAATAAAGCGATCGAAATGTTTTGACCTTTGTTTTGTTTGCAACTCAAGCAAGCGTGGCCTTTCTGGCCTCGTTTTGATGAAAAAATAGTTACCAGTCCCGCGCGCCGTCGGCCATTATGAAAGTCGTGTATACTCTACATCGAAACGTGCCTATTTTTAAAAACAAATTGAACGCCGACGACCTAGTTTTTTCTGTAAAGCTTTAAAGATTAATACATCAAAACACAAAAACCTAGTCCTCTATTGAATAAATTTCATGTAATCGGACATTTAGGAAATGTACTTGAAATTTCAGATCTTTTTTATCAGGTGTGGAATTTCAATTACTTCTGTTTAATAAATATAATAGAAAAGAACATGTTAGTATTATTCTTTTTTCAATTTGGCATCATTTATACATTTATGACTACATTACATAATAACAGCGAAACTAAAAATATTACTCTTTAGTATCAAGACTTCTACATTGATTCGAGGTAAGAACGTCTGCTAGTTCCTGATTTGAAGGATTGTCATTAGCACACAGTGTACGTCGTCTAAACAGTTTTCTGAGAAATTCTCTACATGGCTTGTAATATCCGAGATAATTGAGATACTCCTGTAATAAAGGATCTCTACACCTATGCTGTTCTAGAAAATTCACTACAATGCAATTTCTGCAGAAATCTGCATCGTTAAGAATTCCTGTTGTCTGTTGAGCCCTTCCTTCAATCGTTTGTATAGGTTGCTGCTGTTGCTTATCACCGCATAATACGACTACGGGTCTGACATGCAATTGATTAAAAGTATTGAATATGTGCTTGAAAATCTTAGTAGGAACCATAGATAGTTCACCTATTTTAACAATGTCGTATCTTCCCAAATCCCAATTGATTTGTGCCCTCTCGGTTTCACTAACAGGGTATTTAAATAGGCTATGAATGGTAGGTATCACATGCAAAGTTACCATCAAGGAATTGATTGCTATACGATGATGTCAAAATGCCAGTTGGTGTTGCACAGCATATGTTATACTTTTGATCAAGAACAGCCGCAGAAAAACCAAAGTGAAGAAAGTACAAAAGAACAAGAAGAACGAGAAAAGAGAAGGCAGAGAAGACAAGAAGCAAGACAGGAGCAAGAAGAACACGAAGAGCGAGAAAGGAGAAGAGAGGAAAGAAACAGGTAAGAGGAAGAAGAGAGAACAGCAGCAGATGAAAAGAAAGACAAAGAGGAAGCAAAAGGAAGTGGCTAGCAAAGAGACCCAACTCGAGGTGCCACAGATATGGTAAAAGAGGCCACTACAGGAGAGAATGTCGGAGTGATGCACCACCAATGGTGTGTGCGAGGCATTACCTTGTGTTAAAGCGCCTTTTTTCAACGGCGCTGCATTGATACTTAATCAATATCTTTGTGGTGTTTTGGAGCCCATTTTTAATGTCTTTTGTTGCCGTCATAGAGGTTTTAAGAACCCTTCGGTTCACCCTCATTTGCCCGATGGGGTTCATGTGAACTCTTTTGGTCAATATTGTTTGTATCGCAGCTACCGAGGCGCCATTTTAAAGGCTCTTCACATGCTGTCTTCTTAACCACTTCACATGTTTACTGGATTACCTTTGTTGATACCACTTCTATTTATTTATTTAGTTAGTTATTTCTCCTGTTTTCGTGAATTTGCTTCTCAGGGCAGTTGTGGGATGAGCCATGCTTGTCCTTGCCCATTATTAACTGACTATACTTTAGATTATTTGGGGCAGTGTGGGGCTTGCTACTGCGGCAACTTATGTTAGCCATGCTTCTCCTTGCCTGCCTTTGTTTAATTTTAGTTATTTGGGGCAGTTTGGGGCTTGCTATTGCGGCAACTTACGTTAGCCATGCTTGTCCTTATCCGTCGTTGTTTAATTTCATTCTTCCGTATTTTTGTTTTATTTGGGGCAGTTTTGGGCTTTGTAATGCTTGCCCTTGCCCGTCATTGTTATTGTTATTGAGCCTGGTCGTCCCGTTTTATTACTGGGGCGGTTATGGGACTTGCGGCTATAACCAATGGCTGTTTTACCCTTGCCCGTTTATTACAATGTTAACTGTTTTGCTGTCAATGAGTTTGGGCCGTTAAGGAGGCTCACTGGAGCGTTAAAAGTATGTTTGGTAGCATTTTTGTTTTGGTTGTTCAAGATTCAAGCAGCCTCTTTCTTTAAGAGCTGGTTTCTAGCTTTTTCTTATGGTTTTGTTTATCAGACGCCTCCCTGACTATCTACTCGGTTGAAATGACCTTCTAGCCAAGCCTTAGAGTCTCTTGTAGCTTCACCTCCTCGGAGGAGCCGTACCGCAGCTCATAGTTCACAATCCAGTGGTAATGACAGCAAACCAGCCCCTCAGTCATCAGGTTTTCTTTCTGGGCCATCTTTGCCTGCCGCTGAGCCCGCTATTCCTGCAACCGGACCCGCCTTTCCTCCTACCCTGTTTGACCAGTTGGTTCAGCGGGTAGCAGCTGAGGTCACCAGACAGCTCCAGCCAGATCTTTTTTCGCCTGCTGTTCAGGCGCCCCAAGTGCCATCTCCTGCTCCTGCTGCAACACCGTTAGACATCATCAAATGATCATGAATGAACATGAACAACCATCAGATAGCCCCAAAATGAAGGACCACCCACCTCCACTCCATCAGAGGAGAACAGAGAAGACGATGATGATTCTGGAGAGCAGTACACCCTTCAAGAGGATTACTTCACCTCGGCGAGACCCACCACTGATAGGCACAGGTGGTAAATAGCATTTTGCAACCACCTTAACCCTGCCTGATGCTGGGAGGAAGAAGACAGGGAATAGACTGCAGCATGCTCCACATATCAAAACCGTTCTGGAAGCCTAAATCCACACAGTTCCGACCTAGAGGTGATGTCCCATTATGAAGGGTATATAGTCTTGACAGACTGGGTAGACTTTAAAATGAGCACCCTAAAAACAGGCACCATCAATGCCTACCTTGGCACATAAAAAAAATCCTGACTTTTGTCATAGAGGAGCGAGTAAGGTCTTCATTCCATGCATTTTTCGCAATGTGACTCCAAAGTTGAAAGGTTGGAGGCGAACTATTGACATAGATCTGCGTACACAAAAGACAGTGCATTCTTGACGAATGCGACAATCACCTCACCTTAAAAAGGTGAAAAACATGTTTAAGGGAGTCAGCAAGCCTAAACAACGTTCACTTTAGGTAAACATAGAGAAATGGTGACTAGTCCTTGCCTTGTAGGGCCGTCACCCATTTTTGTGCCTAGTGCTCGTAGAGCCCAAGGCACCATGTCATCGTGCACACGTGTGTCCGTAACTCGGGTTTTTCTTGTATTCTTTCGCCAACAACCCGAGACCACTTTCGAGCAATGTTTGTTTGATTTTCGTATCCCGAGAAGACATGACGTAGATGGCAACTTTTTGCTACGATCGCTCCATGTGCTCACATTACGCATTTGGTCAACGACGTTGGTAAGTTTTCTATGTTTAAGATAAATTTATCTTACTTTCCTTCTACCGCCAGGCTCAACTTTCGGTGGATTTTCAAAACTCTCTTGAAAACTCTCGTCAGCAACACGAGCTGAGGTAACCAACATTTGAGGAGTACTAGCGAGAGCAACCGAGTGTGCCTAACTTGAGTTAAGCAATTAAAACAATGGTAATATCATCCTGACCACAAAGAGTGAAGTTGGTTACTTGATGACACCCTCTGAATGGCTTTTGGTGGCGCATTTGCTCTATCTGGCCTAACTGCAAAACAAAATACGCGTTGTTAACTCACATGCTCCTTTTCAAACTAGACGTAATAAATTGAACAAAACATCCCGGATTAATTCAGCCTTGAAGAAAGGTATGCACTATCGAAATGCTGCTAAAAGGAAAGCAATAAAAAGAAAGAATCATCAGGACTGGGTGAATTATAGAAAGCTCTGAAATCGAATCAACAATAAAGTGAAAACCACTAAGGTATCCTAATATCACAATAGTTTTATTCAATCTGAAGGAAATGCTCGAAGGACTTGAAAAACTATTAACCTCATGTCTCGTTGTCAGAACAACCAGATAGTAAAGGATGTGAAAGTAAATGCCATCTCTACCTGTAACTAACGAGATTTCCAATACCTTTAATGAACACTTTTCATAAAAATACCTTTAACCTTTTAAAAGGATGATATATGAGCTAAAATAGTCAGTTTTGGTCAATTTCACTTCGCTTTTCATGCCTTGATCACCACAGAACCAACCAAATGACCTGAAATTTGACCTGAAGCAATCTTACTAGTTGTTGATCTAGGAATCACAACAATTTTGGCAATTGCTTGTATTTCAGATTTCTAGAGTTGTAAAAAAAGATTGTATACCAGCAAAACTAGCCATTCTTTGGTACCTAAACACGTTATAGTCAGCAATGTCTCTCCATAAAATTCTTTCAGCAAGGACAAGCAATATCAGATTTCTATGAGTATGGGCTTTTCTACAAACCAATCGCAATTAAAAAACGATAAAATGGCGATTTTTTATGAACTTTTAATAGTAAAATTCAAGATGGCATCCCTCCCCCAAAAGAAACCAAAAAAAATCACCAAAAAACTACCATTATGTCGAATTTCAGATATTTTGGTATGAAATAAAAGTTCATTTTCTTCACAAATACACCTAACAAAATTTGGCACTTAAGTTCCAAATGGAAAAAAAACACAAAAACCAATAAAAAAATTAATTTTAACGCCTCTAAAAAAAGCACACGTTTTGCAAAAAATCAAAAAAAGCAACCACACGAAATATCAATCAATGTGTCATCAATCACCGAAAACTGGTGCTCTGAGGGCATGTCGAGTAGGAAACTAACATTAATACTAACACTTACCCTAACCTAACCCTAACCGTAACCCTGCTGCCAGCAGCTCCGTCGCCCATACCACTACTTGCAGGCAAAAAGATATACTCATCCAAATGCCCTACAGCCGGAAGCAGAACTGTCATTGACACCTGGGCCCTTGCTACCGGGGCGAGGGACTTGCCGGCTGTCGAGCCATTGTGTTGAAAGTACGTTGAAAGTAAGTTGGCCTCTCTCTCTCTAACTCTCGCCATGGTACGATGACAAGGTCCATTATCGAGTAGCAAGAGGACACGTCAGCCTTCTCGTTGACTCGGTTGAATTTTGTTAAGACTTGATCCAGTATACTAAAATCCATCCATGCCTTTTTCTGATTAAAGTAAGTGCATGGGAGGGTTGATAGATCTCGAATGCCTCGGAAACAACGGGGATTGCCGACTTTCCAGTTACTATTGGTTTTTCTTTACCTCAAGCGGCATTTACAGAGAATGCACGTTTAAGTCTCTCCTTAGACTGTTTGCCATCTCTGCACTGCTTTGCTGCCTCAGACAGAGATTTGTTTGGTAACATGCAATAAAATTTTTGCGTCTCGTTCATGTTTAAAATGTTTTTGGGCCTATAACCTGCGAGTGTCTGTGGCAAACGCTCTTTCCAGGACTTAACTGTTTCCTTGCACACTTCTACCGATTCACCGCTCATTGTCATGCCCTTGATGTTGTATTGGGTCTTAAATTCCTCCAGCCATCCATTTGAAGATTTAAAATGCTCCAGTTCCATTACAGCCGCCACAGCAACGGCTTTCGCCTGCAACATGGGACCCGAGAGGAGAATGTTCTTACTTCGAGCCATTCTGCACCACTCCAACATTGCAGAATCAACTTCTTGAAATCTGCACACTCTAGCCCTCTTGCTGGCTCCATTCCCATTACAGCGAATTTATCAAGCAGTTTCTGCTTGTCACGAAGGGTGGATTGAATCTGAGTTTTACAACATTGAGACTTCGCTGCAATTTCCAAAATTGTTATCACTGAATTTTTGTCTTTGTAGGCTATCACTTCTACTTTTTCTCGTAAAGTTAATTCTTTCCGTTTCCTTTTCCTCATTGTACCGTATGAAAATGAAGACATCCATGTGTTCATCTGTAACTAGATAAGAACGATTCACACCACCAAAATTCAAAGAACAAATCAGAAATTGACGGCACCACAAAAGATATCAGATGTAAAGTGGAAACCACAAAAAAAGGTTTCTAGCTCTGGCAGTTTGGAGTCAAATGCGATTAGTTTTTCTCACGCTTTTCGCCCAGAAATAAAACCAGAGCAAGATATGGCTAGCAGTCGGTCAGTAAGCTTTCTTTCATGGATCAGAGCGTTCCATGTGTACCAATGGTGCTGGGCTGCCCAAAATGGGGAAACGTTGCAACTTGTACCAGAACCTGAGAACCCAAAGGACAAAAATGCGGTTTCTGTCATCAAGAATTACCGAGTTGTGGGGCACGTACCATTGAGGATGCCCAACACAAAAGAAGGTGTAGGACTTTTGTGACATTTTCTTGCAAAGCCAAGAACCAGCAGAATAGTCAAAATATGTGGGAAGGCCGTGAATCAAGGAGGAGGATTAGGAATCGAAGTCCCTTGTCAATACATTTTCACTCGACCCGACAGACTGCTTGAACGTCTGGAAAAATGTTTAGATCCAACAGAGAATCCAGCTGTCCGTAAAGAGCCTAGCCTTACAAGGGGCAACACCAAGGTGAAAGCAGGCAAAAAGAGAAAAACAACAGCTAAAAGCGATAAGGATCACGAGCCTTTAAGTAGAAAGAAATATTGAAGCGACTGGAAACCAATGATGGTCAATGGTATTCATTAAATGGACAATGAACAGTCTGAATTTCGCCTTTCGTTTCTAATTGTCAATTGGTTACAGTAGTATAGAACAGCACTGCATACAGAATACGTATTGAACTGGCTATTGCCACAGTATTTTCGATGTACTGTATTTGCAATTATAAACGTAAGTTTTGAAAACTAATTATCTACACGTTGTCCGGGAGTGTCTGTAATAAGGAGGTTGCGTTTTTATGAATTTGCTCCAAAGGGCTGAGATCTTGTGTCTGTTGTCCGTATTAGAGAGGGTCCGTATTATAGAGGGTTTTTTTAGAGAAAATGTATGAGAATTTTGGAAACTGTCCCCAATAGAGAGGTGTCCGTACCGAGAGGTTCAACTGTGCTGTTTCTGAACACGTTCTATCTAACTCAACCATTCTCATACTGACATGCAGTTAATCCCACTAGACAAAATTCATTCTTTACGTGACTCACTTTTTAAGACTAGGGACTCGCATTTGATAGATAAGGCCATGACTCTTGAACCTAATGGCCTAAACCGACGAATTATTGTAATCCATATCCTTGCTATTATTCTTTTCGAGTTTTGTGTTGTACCCCATTTCCGTCTCTCCCTTTTAAACAATTTTTATTCAGACATTCTCCATCTATATAATATTGTGATTCCTACCATAAGTTCAGTAACATTTTTCGGTTTTCACGTGACGTCACAGTACTTTCCAAATATGGACGTCCGCCATATTTGTGCCCTTTGAAGTGGAATATTGTAAGTGAAGATTTGCTGTATGTGTATAGTTCTCGCATTTAGGTGGCTTCTTTTCAGACTCGGGATGAATTTATCCCCCACAAACAAGAAGGAAGAAATAGAGAAGTTATGCAGCAACATTCCGGTGCTTTCTGAGTATCCCACAGTCTTGGAAAGCCATGTTAAGCTGCGATACCTCAAGAAAATATCTGTAGTCGGTATTGTCCGGTTCAAAATCCCATGTGAGCAGTTCAATACGGAATGTTTGCACCAATCAAACAATCTGATTTATTTGGCTATGTAGTTATGAAGACCAGTTATTACACAAAGGACCAGTTTAAGAATTGCAAGAGTCTAGAAGCATACAATCAAGTTGTATCAGGGTTTGTGGCTTCTGTGAGTGGTAAGATAATTTCCAGAAAGTATGTTGTTGCAGCTAAAGTGAGACATCCGTAACGATTGAACAACCCACTCGTCAACATTTGGATTATAACTGAGACCGAAGGTGAATAGAGAATACTTCATGGAAAGTGCTGGCGTACGGTATTTACGCACAAGTTGTTGACGTATCAGAAATCGAACGGTTGAGCGCAGCGAACGAGTAAGATTTCTGATACAAAAACAACGAGTGCGTAAATACCGTACAAAGCACTTTCCATGTGGTATTGTGTTTATTATATACATACTGAGTCATTCATCATTTTGCGGGCCTTTTTATTTTAAATCTTTCAAAAATGCTAAAATTTGCCGCTACACACTTACCGCAAAATGACAACGAAAACGAAGTATCAGCTTTTTAGTAAAAACGTTTGTTAAAAACATAAATGACGGTGAGGATATGAGGTTTAATCCAAGAACTATAAGTAATCTTAACTGTTTGTTCTCAATGCACAATTGAAAATGAGTGAATTTAAGTAAAATGGCCGGTTTCAATATAAGCTTAACTCGGCTTAAATGAAAGGCAAAGTAGCTCCGACAAAAAGCACAACAAAAGCTTACGTCTCGTTCTGTTTATCCCTTTCCGCTGTTGTTTCACCGGCTCTCTACCGTATTTTTTTATCGACAGTGAAACAAACGAAACTATTCCACTCCATTTCCGAAATGTTTTTCACTTTTTTAGCGAGAAAAACTCCTTGAGTAAAACTTTTCTCGTTGATAAATGTGTGCGAAGCGGCGCTGCAAGCTGCAATAAAAGGCGGGAATTTTGGCGCGAAACTCCTACACCTCTGTGGCTTCTGATTGGACGTATCATTTTTCTCACACGTGAAAAAACATCGTTCGCGATTCTGATTGGACGTATCGTTTTTTTCACGTGTGAAAACCATCGTTCGCTCCTCTGATTGGCTATAACTAATTTGCGTACGAAAATTTACGACATAGCTTTTTGGTGAGTATTTCTCAGTATGTATATAATAAAATAATTTCTGCTCACTGTTCAGGTTGCTAAGCTGGGCTTGCCGAATCATGCTTGCATGGCGCCAGCGCCATAATATACATCGAATGCTGGGCACGCGTCAACGGAAAGATGGCATGCACACAAGTGAAATGCTCATGGCTCCTGCCAACTTATATGAATGAGGTAACCTATGAGAGAGTTAGAGATATTGACTTTACCTCTGCGAAAAAGCTGAAAGAAAACCTTGACATTAAAATTGACTCCCTTGATCAAATCAAAGCGACTTCGCGTGAAACTCAACCTTGTGACGCACAGACTGCTGTTCATTCGCAGCTGATAAAATGTTACAACACTCTGAACATTATTTTACTATGCTCCAGATACATCTCACTACACAAGAACATTTTGACTCTTGAAAAAGAATTGGCAAAGAATATGACAATTTGCACAAAATAAAGCCACTGTTGCAACTGCTTTTTCCCAACTTTGAGAGAGCTTATGACCTCCATAAGAACATCTCTATTCAGAATTGCATGATTCCTTGGAGGGGGCATCTGTCCTTCCAGCAGTTTACCACAAGTAAGCCAATCCGTTTCGGCATCAAAGTCTGGGTCTTAGCAGATTCAGAAAGTAAATATATTTGTGGACAACAGTTGTACATAGGAAGGAATCCAGGGGAAAGCGCAGAAGTGGGCCTGGCAACTAGGGTAGTAAAAGAATTGGGCATCGGGTTAGAGGGAAATAGCCATCATTTATACACTGATGATTTTTACACAAGTGTGGATCTTTATCAGTATTTATTTGACAACAAGATTTATGCCTGTGGGACCATCAAGGGTTCAAGGAAGAATTTCCCAAAGGAAATTGTCTTTGAAGGAACCAGGGGTACATATCAATGGCAAACGTGTGGGCCACTCCTTCCAGTTGCTTGGCCAGACAATAAACCTATTTACTTTTTGACTACCAATTCACCCCCCTGAAATTTCACTGCAAGCAAATGCTGAGACAAGGCTTGTTCGGCGAAGAGGGGCAGGAAAGGAAGGGGGAAGTGGAGATGTGCCTTGCCTTCAACTGTTGGAAGATTACAATAGTTACATGTGTGGGGTTGATCAAGCAGATCAGATTCTCTGATACTACACTTGTATCAGGAAAACAGTGAAATAGTACTGTCGTGTTCCTTTTCATGAGGTGGAGGTGGCAATTCATAATGCTTTTGTCACTGAATGCCACGAAAGGGAGGGAACAAACAGACCTGGGAGGGTTTCCTTGGACTTCAGGTATGAGTTGGCCGCGAGCCTGATAGAGAACTCCCGCACCCAAGCAAAGGCCTCAAATGCACCAAGAAATGAGGAGTTTAGGCTCCAAAATGTGGGTGCACATATGCCTGAAATACTTCCAAATAGGGAAAAATTGTGCTGTTTGCAGCAAACGTATTAGGAAATCCCATGGCAGTGAATTAAAAGATGTTTCAAGAATTAAGCCAAGCCCGGTTCCATAAGCACCACGCCAAGCATATTTTGCAGGGTGTGTAACGTATTCTTATGCATCCAGAAGGATCAAAACTGCTAGCGAGATTACCATTCTAAAGTAGAGTACTGGAGATAAACTTTGTAGAAACTTTTTCCTTATATTTTGAACATTTGGGTGTTGCTGCCAGCTTACAAAATAGAAAAAAAAAATTCTTAACAATAAAAAAATATATTTGATTAATATTAATATTTTCTTAAAAACTGTGATTGTATGACACTGAAAAAAATGATGTATTGTTATTGTTGTTGTTTTGGTATGTTGTATATCGAGCAAATTAGAATTATTTTTTGAGGTGGGTCTCTTATTGCCTAAATTCCTCCCCAGAGGCCTGGGAATGAAAGAGTTAATCCGTAGGTCTTCAACAGATCCAATTTTCCTGCTTCCATCAAATCATCATGGGCATCGCCATTATTTCATGAGACTCCACATTGGTGTTTTTTCGCTGAAAACTACCATCAGTAACCACTCACCTGCACTAGAAAATTTTAGCTGATTAGATCTCTTATCTAGAGAGCCAACGTTTATAACTAGCAGCATCTTCATCCACGGTTTTTGCAATTAATTTCATTCCAAAATTCGACCGTATGCAATTTTGGCCTAGACGTGTCCAATGATGACATTGGCACAGTCATCTGCCCAACCTGTTAAAAGTTATAAGGTGACAAAGATTTTGAGGGACCACGCCCAAACATTTGACTTTCTCCCATTGGTCATCAGTCGACTTCAAATAAAGATATGTAGCGACAGTAAGTCTCTTGGTACAGTGATGATACCCCAAATATGGCTTAAGATATTGATAGCCAAGACAATAACATTATCACACAGGTTCACATCGGGATCGGGATTAAAATCGGGTTCCCGTTATGATCAGGATCAGGTTTGGGATTGGGATTGGGATCGGAAACAGGATAGGAATCGGCAACCATAACCCTAATTAGCTTCCTTTGAGCAAAATTCCCTGTAGGTTAATTTTAGGTAATTCTACAATAAGACGTCTTTATCAAATTTCACAATTTTTGCAGCGATGATAAATATGACCAAGGTACATGTTTTGTGGAAGGTTAAAATAACATCGATAAAAAAACGGCAAGTTAGGGCTTACCCTAGGAAAAACACCGATTTTTAGGAGAATCGAAGAGGAAAAGGTCTCTGGAGCCCATATTTTGGGCAACGGTGTTATATTTCAATGTTACTTTATCTTTCCAGTACCTCGCCTTAACCCCTCTCCTCAAAAAAACATAGTTTTTAAAGTTCGAAACTTTAAACGTCGTGATCATATCTAGTGACTCGATTTTGGATCAAGGTTGAGACATGGCTGGTTTTTTGACACCCATGTCACTTTAATACCTTCTAACTCCAGTCACTTTACCGGTTCAAGATCTGAAAAAATTCACAGTAATACAGAACAAATGGAACTATCTGTCAGCCAAATTTCAGGATTTTTGGTTAAAACGAAAACTGCTGAGGATTGTGGCGTTGTTTTTGGTGTAGAGAAATCATCAGAGCAATTTTTCCGAGCTAAAAGCAGATAACACTCCCCAACAGCCTTACAAGGGGGTGTCCCACAAAATCTTGAACTTGCGCACAATGTAACGCAGTTTTTACTGCTTAACTTTGCATTGCTTACGCAAATGTGCAAAATGCCAAAAAAAAAACGTTTTTGGACCTTGCAAGATAAAACACTATAGCTTGACGAGGTTTTAAAGGTTAGGGTCTGATTTTTTCATCGAACTAAGTTTGATAAATATTGAGTATTGTATCTGACATTTGTTAAAATTAAATACGAGTAAAGACATTTTCCTCGAAGTAAAAAATTTCACTCTTACGTTTTTGGGGGCCTGTTTCTCGTGTCTCATTTTAAAAAACTTTGTAAAAAGTTTAATTTTGAGCCCACTATTCTGATTCTTCTATAAAATAGAGACCAGTATTTAGATTAACAGTGGTGCTTCTTTCAGTGCAAACTAATTTATGGTATACGAGAAAAAAATTAAGCAAATGCCAAAAAATAAACGAAAACGGCTACCTTTTGGAAAGTGGGCAGAACATCGAAGTTGGATGTGTCATGCACCGCGAGGTCACGTGACAGTAAAATGCGTCACTTTTTGCACGAAGTTGTAGATTTTTACTTTACAAACAATCTAACGCAAGTTACATCTCTTAACTCCTAATAGTTCCAGATAGCCCGAAGTAAAGAAAGTAATGGGAAAATAAATGAGAAACGTCAAGACACATACACGAGACGTATGACGGTTACTATGCAAATGTTACCACGCCTTGAAAGATCGCGCTCTTACCTTTGTAACGATGCTTTGTTTGTCTGTGGGGGTTGGAAAAAAATAGAACCAAATAGATTTTAAACATGTAAGAGAAAAAAAAAAAGAAAACAAGGAAAAAACGAGGAAGAGAAAGACCCGGAAGAGGAGGAAGAGGAAGAGGAGTAAAGAGGAGGGAGAAGATCATCATGATGAAGAATTCGGTAGCCTGCGTAGCAAGCGTTTCTGTGCGGTTTAGGAGCAAAAAACAAGGAACGATCGTCAAAGACAGCGCGAAAAATGGCGCAAGTTAAATAGAGGGGAGGGATCAGGAAGAAAGGAAGGAAACACTTGCAGAAAAACCCCTGGACTTTAAAACCGTCCACTTTGGCCTGTCATGCCTGAGTTTGTGCACTGACATTTGATGCTGTCATCATTGACCAATACAATGCCTGGCCTTCCGTGGAGCAGAAATCAACTTTACAAGGACGCGTGTGTAAAACCAACATTTTCTTTATTTGTATTTTGAAACGCGTGGACACCGTTAATGGTGAATTCTCAATTAATCCGCACAATCAATGTAGCCTTTGTACATTTGTCTGTTTAATCCGTCTAAAAGGAAGGACTGCAAGGGTGAAGTTTTGAAGTTTTAGCTCAAAACTTCCAGAAAGTTGGATTTGAAGTGGTTAAATGTGAGAAGCATTTAAGTATGGTATTTTCTACCTGCGTCGCGAAGGTCAAAGCTCAGCTAGACAGAACGGCTTACCGTTCTCACCACGGCACAATCAACTTGAGTGCTCTTGTAAAACCATCTAAGAATAAAGCTAACCCACAAGGGAAAATCTTGCCAACCAGAATAAATAACACCCACACATAATGTATGCATATCACATACATGACCTCTCAGCATGAAACAAACCTTTGATTGACACATGTCAATATTGTTCAACTAGCCGAGCGAATCAGGTGCTGCGCTTGCTGGTGAACTTAGGTTTTCAAAATCGAGGGGTTTGTCTGCTAGCGTTTCCTTCCTTCCCCTCCCCCTCTTTCATTTTTTGGCTCTCGCTTCATTTCTCGCATGGCCAAAACCGATTCCTTGGTCTTTCTTTGCTCCAAAACCAAACAGAAATGCTTGCTACACAGCCTGAGAATTCGATGATGAAGACAAGTCGCTGCTTTTTGGCCTTTTAACGAGGAGATGAGGACTAACTACCTGCTAACAGTACAACTAGTAAAAAAGATCTCAAAAGACCCCAGTCTCAAACATGTGTACATAATGAGCAAAGAGCGGCTGAAGCCAGTCATGACGATGCCCAGTATCAACAAAAACTGACATTCAAAAGCCAAAATAATCCAGTGCAGGAATATGGGTCTGGCGTGATGGGAATTTCACCGCGAAGTCATCAGGAAGCAGGCGCAGATTGGGGTGGAGTGATAAAGAATCTCAACCTATCAAGATACTTCTCAAAATACCCTTCTTGCACCGACAAGTCCCAAATGGTTGCTCACCTTTCAACAACAACACTTACGGATGTTATGGAGAGAAAAGGATTTAAAAAGTGTAATGAAGTTTGAGCGTGAAATCTCCATGTATGGCCAAGATGTCCTCTGAGAGTTCTTAAACATCGCCAAACATTTCCAGGCCCAAACGTCGCTAGAACTGGGACAATCAATACACCATGACTTTAAAGGACTCTTTCAAAACGTTTCTAGTCCAACCAGAAAAGTCCCAACTGCAAGTCCACCTTGAGTCGCCGGAACTAAATGCTACCTCGAGAATTGAACCGAAAACTTGTGTACATGACGGCCTAAAGTCAGAGAACTTTAACATGTAACAGCCTCTGCTGCGGAGTTTGAAATAGCGTGCATAATATGCTTGCCAAAGTTGAACTTTCGTAAATGCATGTTATTTTTACTAACAGTAGGCTTAACTTCCTTGAGTTTGTTTTTCTAAAAAGTGCAAGCTTTCCAACGATATTTTGCTTTCTATGGGAAGGCAATGTGGTCTGTTATCAGACAGCTCCTGCCCAATCTGCACATCATGAGATGTGCACACCACTGGATGCAAGCTCTCTGGAGAAAGGTATGTTATCTTTACTTTTCTTAGTAGTTAATAGCTTAGGGGATTTTTGGTTGTCTCCAAAGATCTATGTAGCGTTTTATTCTTAGCCGAGTAGCCCTTCTATCATCTTAGAAAACGCTGGGGCAGGAGCATATTGTATTTACCCCAAAATTTTCTCTAGGTTAATAAGTGGAATATAATCGCAAAATCGTGGTGATACCAGATTTCCAATTGTACAAGTTAGGTAATTTTGTCTTGTAATGCTTGTGCTTTCTTACATTTAGGTTCAAGAACTTATTATAAACAGCCTACACAGGTGTAGCCTCCCGCGCAGACGTTCTTAAGGGTTCGTCACGCGTTCCTGCCCCACGAACTGAAAGATAAATTCCTTTCTTATTGTTCGCAAATATCGGCTGCAGATCACATGCAGATTATCGGAGATCCAATCGGCGTTGTTAAAGTCAGTGTTGACGAGCCAAACACATACGTACAAGCTCTGTAGAGTGTGATACGTGACCAGAAGATTTTTGCTCCTGACGAGAATATAGGAGATAAGCGTTGGCTTTTTGTATATTTCTCTCTCTAAAGACTGGATTAGATGTCAATTGCACATAAAGTCGTTCTTTGGGTGATGCAACGGCGGGGCTACCTTGTAAGAATGAACAAAAGGCAGAATTTTTTTTCACACGTTATTGTTTTGTAGTAAAGCCGACTTCCGTTCAGCAAATTTAACGTCCGAGGTAATTTTTTTCAACGACATTCTGAGGGTAGCCACCAGTACGAACACTTGTGAGTTAACTGAGTAGTTTGTTTTAAAACTGTAAGGTCTTCACCTTTCATGGCGCTATTAAGTCAAGCGCGAAATTTCTCAAGGTCCAAAGTGCACTCCCCAGATCTGGAAGTCTGCTGTGATTGGTCTACGTTTTTTCCCACTCAAGTCAGCAGACGTTCGTGGGGCAGGAACGCGTGACGAACCCCTAAGAACGTCTGCGTGGGAGGCTAATACAGGTGATAAAGGTACCTACCGCAATTTGCGGAAGATCATGGCACTTCCACTTCTCCCAACCATTGAGATAACTCCAATGTTTATGTGGTTGAAGCGCCATGTGAGAACAAAGCCACTCCAGCAGCTTGTGGATTACATCGAGAGGACATAATAATAATAACAATAATAATAATAATAATAATAATAATAATGCAGATGCATACGGATAGAGCCTGATCAAGGACCATGCCAACCGGTGTTGCAAACGATGTAACGGTACAATCCGCCTGAAACACCTCGACGAAAGTCATGATTGAAAAGCTCTCAAAATACAAAGATCTTGAGATTGAAACCACGAGAATGTGGGGAATGAGGACAGAGACTGTGTCGGGTATTGTTCGTGCGCTGGGACTTATTAGAGAGGGAATGGACCAGAATTTAGGAAAGATCCCTGCGGGCTGCAGCCATAACATTAATGAGCTGAAAAAGACCATCCCCTAGGAACGGCGCACACACTGAGGTTTCTGTCCATCAAATTAAAAAACTCCCCGTTTCTAGGAGTGTAGGAAGCTAAATTCCCAAATTTGGTAAATGTTTGGTATAAGTAAATTACCAATTTGAAACCAAGAAATTACCGTAAAATGTCAGTATCGTAATCTGGGACTGCTGTGGCATATTTTCCCAAGTTTTGTGCCAGTTCAAGTCGGGTTAATCTTGGTCAACAGAATAGCTGATTCCCAAAGCTGGAACAAGGTGAATAATGCTTTAAAATGGAATTTCATTGGCAGCTTTACAACAAACTTGCGAGTAAAGAAAGGCTAAAACCCCAAAATTGGGACGAGCTTGGTAAAAGTGTTCTTTACCACTTAGGGAATATAATGTGCAAAAACAGCATTGATTTCTAGCCCGCTGCCATGCTACCAGTCTGTACGACTCGAGTGTACAGTGGTTCAATACAGTGGTAAAATGCCAGTATGGGCTAAAGTAGAACTGCTTTACATAAATTTTGATGGACTGAAAGTTCAGTTTGATGAATGGCCAATTTCACTGTCAAAGTTTCAAGCCAGACTTATTGACAAAGCCATGGAACAGTTTGAGGAGTCAAGCTGCATTTTTGTGAGAGAACTAACTGTATGGTTTTAAAAATGAACCTAGCTGGAAAATTGCTGGGTGGTTACATTTCAGATGTCGTCTCTTTATGAGACTTGGTCCAGGTGACCCCATGGAAGTGAGAGGTCTACGTGCTGTTCAGTGGGATGCCGCCATTTTCCTTTCTTTCTGCTAATGGAATGGTGGATATGACACAGAGATTGTCTCAAAAGACGATTCAGCTGGAAGAAATAAACATTTGGCAAGGATGGCTGCCAGAAGGTGAAGATATATTAAGATAAAAAATTATTGTGCATATTTTGTAAAAGCACAGTTAACCATCACTCTTGAAAAAAAGTTATTGTTAAAATTGGCTTTCGAAAATCCCAGCCTCAAATTCGTGCCTTGTTTTCATTTTGCCGCACTTTTAGTCGAGCGATCTGAAGTGGGCGCTGGCTGGGAACAAAGGATAGCTTCTGCTGGCGGGTTAAACAGTGCGAAATCTTTAACTTGTTCTTCTCCTAAGAGTACAAGTACTTTAGAAAAAGATGTGCAAGGTATCATTTCATGAAGTCGCTCTTGATTAACTTTAGAACATGGTCAATTTGCTGGCGATTTTGCTGAATGGCTAGAATTCCTGAAGTGTGGTCTTTCTATTCATCAGAAACTTAATTATATTTCCTGTACTACTGAGGAAATTTTAAAGCATCTTAAGTCTCTTAAAACGAACAAGTCCCCGGGTCCAGACAGAATTTCACCAGTAATTTTAAAATCATGTGCGTTCGAATTGGCGCCCTCGATCTCATTTCTGGTTAACAAATCTTTCCTGCTGGGTCATTTGCCCGAAGATTGGAGATCAGCTGACATTGTCCCACTTCATAAGAAAGGTTCTAAACACTTGAGGGAGAATTATCGACCAATTTCGCTTACATCCATGATATGCAAAATCAGCGAAAAAATCGTACGCGATAGGTTAACGTCATTTTGGCAAGACCATAACGTGATAAACAAAAACCAATTTGGTTTTTTGCAGGGTAGGTCTACTGTGACCCAATTACTCTCTACTTTTCATGACTTCGCCAAATCTAGGAATTCATCTGTAGCAACAGATGTTGTATTTCTTGATCTCGCAAAGGCTTTTGATAGTGTTCCTCATGAGCGTCTACTCATAAAGTTATATAGCCTCGGTATTGAGAGCAAACTTCTTAACTGGTTGAGGCATTTCCTCACGTGTAGAAAGCAACGAGTTGTTGTAAGAGGGACTTTTTCTGATTGGGCACCTGTGATATCTGGTACCCCACAGGGAACTATTCTTGGTCCAATTTTATTCCTATCATATATAAATGATATCGTTGATAGTGTCTCTTCAAAAATTAAATTATTTGCGGATGACACTAAGATTTACAGAGAGCTTCGCAACCCTAGTCTCGATGAACAATACCTTCAAACTGATTTGAATAATCTTGGTAAATGGGCGAAAAAATGGCAACTTCGTTTCAATGAGGAAAAGTGTGAAGCAATGCGAATAACGCATTCTCGTGACAAATCGACTATGAATTATAAACTAGGTACGGCCTTAAATGATGTCAAGAGCTTTAAAGATCTTGGAATTATTATATCAAAAGATCTTACTTGGAGTGAACATATTAGTACCATGGTGAATAAGGCGAACCAAGTCCTAGGGCTAATAAGACGGTCTGTTGGAACAGCTAATACAACAACTTTTTCATTGCTTTACAAAACATTGGTCAGACCACTTCTAGAGTATGCTGCTCCAGTCTGGAACCCATATCTTGTCAAAGATATTCATGCAATAGAGAGCGTGCAAAGACGCGCGTCAAGATTAGCTCTTAGGCAAAAAAGAGGTGATATGTCTTATGAAGAGCGTTGTGACTCGTTACATTGGCCATCTTTGTCCAGTCATAGGACATATTCCTCTCTTGTTGAATGTTATAAGATCGTGTTTGGCTTATCACACTTGGATTTTGAGGAATTCTTTCAATTCGCAAAAGTCAAATCCACTAGGGCAAATCACTCGTATAAGCTTTATTGTAAATTATCTAGAATCAACTGTTTTAAATATTCTTTTTTTAACAATGTAATTAGTTACTGGAACAATTTACCTAGTAATGTTGTTGAAGCCGGTTCCCTTGAACTTTTTAAATGTAAACTCAAATCCTTTTTAAAGTTGTAATTTTTATTGTAATTTTTATTGTAATTTTTATTGTTTGTTGTTTTTAGGAGAGTTTTATTCATAGGGTTAACCTCTAGACTCTCCCTTTCAAATTCATGTGGTCATTATGAGTTTGAATAAACATGTATGTATGTATGTATGTATGTATCATGGTGAAACGCTACAAATTGTCTTCTTAAAAATTTTGGAATTTGAGTTGTTTCTACACTTTTCTAGAATGGGATACAGATGATGTCCTGCAGTGGTTAAGCAGCCAGGGGCTTGAAGCTTTTAGGAGTGGTTTTCAAGGTGAATCGTTTTATCTGTTGTTCAAAATCGAAAGCCTGCACGAAACGATTCTGACAGAGAAGAAGAAACTAAACAAAAGCTTACTTGTAAAGAAAGTAAAGGCCTTAAATTTGAACATGCATAAAAAAGCGTCTTGCCACAAAAAAGATGACAGTGCTTTAACTGATGCTAGGAAACATGAACTAATACACAGGTTAGCTTTCCTAGCATTTTCTGCCGAAAAAAAAATTCATACCTTTTAAATAGATTAAACCATCTTCCATTGAGTCGTTTTACCACAAACATTCATATTCATCTAAACCTCCCTCATGTTCAATAGTTCCACTACTATGATAATCAAATTTGGCAATGATAAAATGCATTATTTCTAGAATATCGAACCCCCGACCTTATCCCGATTTATTGGTTAGTTCATTATCAGAAATAGAGCTACCATACAGACTTGAAATAAAGCAATTGCTACCACTCAAGGATAACTACCAATGCTTTGAGGATATTACTGTTCTTCTATGTTGAGAGAATCAGTGGAGGAATAATGGAAGCTAAACGCCTTCATAACCAGAGGAACAAGACAAAAGCAAATTACCTCAGAAAATCCTGCGACATTTAAGACAATGACGACATTGATTAAAAAGGATCTCCAGGTCACTATGGTGGGGAGAAATGTACAAAAACCTGATAAACAAAATAAAGAAGCCAGTGTGCAAGATTAGGGATCTTATCTTTGAGAAACTTGAGGCAGTGGTCATGGGTATCGAGAAGCATCTCAACAATTGACCCTTAACATGCATTGAGGGTGTCGAGGGCAGACCAGAAACCTTGATGCCAAATGTACGGTGTTGCCAAAAATCCCGTGAGCTAAAAGTTATTTGGGAGCTTGAGCAACAATGACAGGAATGGCTTCGGTAACGTCACTTAAAAAGCAAATTCCCTTTGTTTTAAACCTCGCTGTCCAGATTGCGTCACCTTTGGGGAGCTTGCGTCCTTGTTACTGCAGTTTTCTAAAGGCCACAGAGTTTAAGCTTCCTAATGCTTTGGTTTTTTCCTCTCATGTTCGCTTGACTCTTCAGGACATTGCTGCAGAATGCCCAGTTTTTCCATCTTCAAAGTGCGTCAGAATCGAGGCCTCCAAAAATAACCCCTTTCTTGAGGGGGATAACATTTACATTGGCAAGGGCTGCTTCCCTCTGTGTGCTGTAGGTGCTTCGATGGCCTACCTCGCTTAAGGGAGCAAGGCACCAAGGTCTTCGTCGTAGCTTCAGGTTGGTCGCCTTCTTTCTTGCTCACAGCTTAGAGATTGGCTTAGGCATCAATTGGAGAGGCATCTGGTATCAGATGTACATTAGGACTCCATGTGAGGTTCTGGCTGTCTTACACAACATGATTTTGTTGGTCATAAACCTCATCAGGAATTTGCATTCCACAGAGAATAACTTCTCTGTTTATTGTTGACTGTTTTTTTCCTTCTTAAAATGAGCTCAAAAAAGGATTGTGAGACTACATATCATCCACGTTAAATTTTAATGCTTCTCACGTTATGGGCATCACTTCTGTGAAAATGTCGGCCAATTCCATTGAATTTTTACTTTCAGGTTCAATTTTTGGGCACTTTCAATGCACTGCTAATTTTTTTTATTTGAAAGGACTTACTATTCTAGATTATAATAAAAGAATTTTTAAAGGATATTTACACTCTAAGTTTAATGCAAAGAGGGTCACCAAGTTTGAAGTGACAACTTCAAGTCACGTTTTCGTGTTAAAAGATGGCATCAAAATTTACACACAAATCGGACTTAACTGGTAGTGTCTGAGGTTTCTTTGCTGAAATTTTACAATGTTCAAAACCTCTACTCGACAATAAATGAGACTGAAAAATGTATTGAGACCTTACCTGTGGCACCTGAATCAGGAGCCCTCCAAAAGGGCACAAGATTACCATTTGGCTTACCGAACACCCCAGCTACTTTTCTCAAATCTAAATGGACAAAGACCATAAAACAAAAAATAAAGGGTCTCAAACCTTTTAGATACCGTACGAAAAAACGAAACTAAGCAACCTTAAACTCACTCTTGCTTTTAAAAGCCCCCATTTACAACATCCTCTTTCGCATATCCTCACAACCAATAATTTGGTTCACTGCACCAGTTCTACAAAAATAATGAGAAACAATGCCTTCATATTGCCACCCTCAACACAAATGGCCACTACAGAGAGACAGCCCAATCTTGGTCTCACTGTGTTTCATGCCTCAAACATGTTTTGTGCCATCAGAATGAAAATCTTCCAAACCAAAGCAAGTATGACACACAAGGGCACCTACGACTGGTTTAGGTTGTTTTACTTTGCTTTACAAAATCCAATCCAAAAACGACAACCAACCAATTTAATTACCAAATTAAAAAAACGTTTACCCAAAAAAGAATAAATTCAAGATTAGGCAAACAACTACTCAGAATGGCAAACTTTACGAGCTGAATAGTTACAATAACTACAGTACATTCTATATGGTTGTGACACATGCAAGCTCAAGTGGACAATAACTTAAATTTACGAGAAAAATAAGAAATAAATGAATAAATAAATAAAAACAACGTAGAACACAAAACAAAACGCTACCAGATAACTATAAAGTTTACGTTAATGAGGGTAAGCTATATCATGCTAGCCAGCATCAAAAGTGGATAAGAGATTTGCCTTCGTCGTTTGCTTACATAAATACAAAGAACTACTTTTTCACTTTAAATTTTGAGGAGGCAGCATGGCCGAGCGGTTAGAGCACTGGACTTGTAATCCGGAAGCCCCGAGTTCAAGTCCTGCTCTGATCGCTAGCTGGATTTGCTCTTGGTAGTCTCGAGATCAAATCCTTGGCCACGCTTGTACATAACCAACTGGTTTGCCTCCTACCAGTTGGGATTCTGAAACATATATTCTATTTGAATTATTGATTCATCATTCCTGAAAAGCCCCATAAGGGGAGAGGATAATTAAGTATTTATTATCATTATTATTACTATTATTATTCTTATTATCCAGATTATTCCATTAAACCTAGCTGTGAAAACAATGGGCTGGAGTGAGCATCTCGATTAGAAGATCTATAATTTCAAAGTTAGTTACAAGTGAGAGAAAACAACTTAAGCTGTGTGTGTAAGAGTCCCACAATTCTGATTTTCAGCTGCTAACCTTACGCCAATGGTTGAAAAATAATTATTAAATTCATTTGCTATTAATTAAGGGTCAATAATCTCTTCAAAATCCTTAATACGTTTATTGGGCATGACGAAGTGTTTTTTTTTTAAGTGATACAAATTGATTTATGGCTCTCCAAATAGTTTTGACATTACTTTGGTTAGCTTTAATATAGTTCTGGTAGTAAAGCTTTCCACTAACTCGCAGAAAACCAGTAAGTTTGTTCCTCCAAGTTTTTTCGTACAGAATATTCAGGTTAATTGATTTTCTTAGCTCGTTAGTTATCCACGGTTTGGAGTTAAATCTAACTTCGATACAGGAACGTTTTCTTATGGAAAGGTGCCTATTTACAATTGCTAAGCCCTTAAAGAACTTGACTCGCCGAGAAGTTTACTAAAACAGAAGGCCACCTTCCCATTGATCCCCATTGAACTGAGATTTTCAATAAACGATCCTAATTTGCTGTCCACAGTCTGCACGAAGAAAGTTATCCTGTTCTTATCTCCTCCAAATTTTTGTACCAGCCAAACAATAGAGAAACACTATTCACAGTCCTTGGGTATTAAAAAGACTAAACGAAACGCATACTTTGTGCTCGTGAACATGTTTCCTTCTGATCGCAAGTGCACAAACTCAGAAATTGTTTTCAATGCACAATAATTGACCTTTATATCAATTAGAAACCAATGGTTGATCCATATTAATGTTTGATCCATATTACACTGTTTTTGCCCCTCACATTTACGGTTTCTATTCAACACACAGTTTAGGAAAATACAGGTCGTGGATGTTATGTGCATTATGTTTCGAGTTAAATCCATTATAGGCATTTAGTTTACACCTCCATAAGAAGGTATGCATGGCAAGATACTTTATGGGAGCTGTGATCTTTTAAAGGTTTCTAGAAACTCGCTTTTGCTGACTTCAATATAACGTGCTTGCTGAATGGGCGAAGACACAGAATTGAGGAGAAGCAGAGCAACTCATAACAAGATCATGCACAAATTTTATGATAAGAGCTTGGTAAGATACAGATACAAACAAAAGCAAAACCTCTGGGCCACATAAAAAATTACTGTAAGCTCTACTCAGTCACCACACCTTATAAATACAGCTGATATTTCCCTCAAGTTGGTCATTGTGAAGCTCCCAGCTGCCCAGGTGACACTTTGAACATGTGCACTAAATTCTCAAAGTTCCTATTTTCTATTTCCTATAGTATTTACTAACTCCTTAGTAGGTTTATGGAATTTAAAAGATTGAAATAACCCAATAAAGTACATAGTTTATATTCTATATTTACAATATCAATATCTGAATAAATCTTATTTAGGGATGTGTCTAGATTTGAATTTGGATGTCTGTAAATATTGCCAATGAGGATATATTTTTTCGACTTTTTAAGAACTTCAATTCAAAGAATTTACATTCATCAGTGCTTAAGCCCAGATCATCTCTTACGTGGAAGGTTATATCACCGTGTCACCTGGGAGTTAATAGTCCACAGAGTTGTCTGAATTGATCCAAGTTTCAGTAATACCAGTAAGGGTGAATGGAAAATTTATATAAACTAACATTTGAGTTAAGTGATCAAAATTTGCATTAGACACCTAATATTACAATTAAGGATTGAAAATAGTGTTTCGGATATCTGTAGAGTTGTCGAAGTCACAAATAGAGTAATAAGCATATTGCTATCAGGGTCCGGTGCTGAAAGTTGAGGGATGTTGATTACATCTTAGATCACCCAAAGACAGGGTAGATCCAGTAGATTTTCGCAATTTGTACCAGTCATCCGGTAGTTGTTGTGCTTGCATTTGCATCATTAAACCAGCATCTAAAACCTGAGCAGCACTTGAAGATTCCTCAGACGGTGTAGGAGGCCTTAATTTGGCTTCTCATTTTATCAGAGCTTTCTTGGAACAGATTTGAAATGGGGTGCTAGCATCATAGAAAGACCAAATATATCGAAGTTTGCATTTCTTCTTAAACTCATTACATTTGTGTAACAGCTACCTCCTTGCTGGAATAAGACTTTCTTAAATACAAATCGTTTCCACCTTGACTGCCGAAGCCAATGTCTTCAATAGTAAAGTTCTTTAACCTCGACCTTGCTTTGTAAAGGGCATCCCTGGCACAAAGAAGAGAAAACTTGACAATTACAAGAGGACCACATTGTCACCTATCATTCTGGGGATATGGAGATGTCTTTATCTTCAATAGAAACATCAACGATAGAGCCAACATTTTAAACCGATGGATTTCTATTCTCTTGCGCTGAAATGGGAATTCCTCATACCTCCAAACAGTTATGCTGGATATATTGTTACTTATCTTCGAGTTGCTTTCATTTGGATTAGCACGTTTGCCATACGGGATCTCTCTTGCTTGAGGAAATTACTTTCTTTTATGAAAACCGCATTTCTCTCTTTCTTCGTGTCCTCGAATTCCTTCTTTACGAAATTTATCGATGACTGTAAGATATAAGGGTTCAAGCTTCTTATCCAACAACGAAGCTAGCTTACTTTCCAGCATTTCACCTAAAGCTGACCTAACAATGTCTTTTAGCTGTGACTGGTCACAATCCATCTTTGTACTTTGGGTTAGGATGGTACCATGACAAAAAAAAAGAATAAACATAGTTTTACAAGAGTTAAATTAAGTACTTTGCATGTCATTACAAGCACTCTTTAACCCACAACAGCAACTTCTGAAGCGTGCACAGCCATAGCGCAAAGCTGAAAGGAGGAAGCATATTTTCACTGTTTTCACCCTCCTGGAGAATATTCAGGGTGAAAAAGGATAGGGGCTTATGATAGTACCCAGAAGTTTTCCCTCTGAGTAAAAAGATCAATCACAGCAGATTAGGAGTAAATTGCTTCAGATTTGCAGCCAAGGCCAGCTAATCAAGGTTTTCTGGGATTCAAAGAATCGTAAACAACAGACAGTTCAGCCACATGGGACAGTCAATTTCAAAGTTCAATTGGAAAGCAAAAAACACCAAGGAAAGGTCAACCTTTTAAATATAATCTGAAATCAAGGCGCAAAAATCTGTCATCAACTCATGACAATATTTATCTAAACTACACAAACCACAAATACTCATCCCATGACTTGATAAATTTCATCACATCAGAGAGTAAAGACGTGACAACATACATTTTCCCAAATTGGCTCTTTAAAGGGGATATAGGAAATACAATCATGATAAATAATCGTTTTAATCCCCCATGAAGCTGGCCCTTGCAATTAACACTTGGCAGACACACAAGCATGTGACCATGCTGTGGGTTTTGTCACATCATTTTGCATTCGATATAATTTATAAGCAACAAATTGAAATCTGTGGGGGTCAATGAAGCGTTATTGTATACACCTGCGACCTTAGTAACTTCTCTTGTGCAAACAATGTTTTCTTTTCATATGAAACGGGCAACTGATGTTACATGGCTGAAGCACAATGGACTGAGGAGTCCATCATTTTGTACCTTTATACACTATTTACCTGTTGTCCACAAGAGACATGAAACTATACTTGACACAAATCAACGTAGTCTTCCAACAGGCTTTCGTTTCCATTAGCACCAATTTCATATCAACATATGATGCCAACTGCTGGAAAACATATCAAAGAACAAGAACCCTCTGCAATTCCGCCACAGATTACAGACCACAACACACTACCAGAATCCTCTAAATTTCAAGTGGATTTTTCCACTTGTTTTTAAAACTTTTGAACAACTCAAGTTCTCAACACCAACAACACCACCACCAATTGAATAACAGACAAAAGGTTGCAGAACTTCAGCAACAGCCCTGTGATATTTGCCTTTCTCTTGAGGGGGTTAACAAAGGTGTTTCACCACTGACGAAAGCAACAGTTTGCAAAACAGGTCACTGGGCTTGATAGTATTTTAACTATGCCATATATGGTCAAGCAAAAACAAGCTGATACCAGCCGTGTAAAAACCTACTGGGTAACAAGGACGAACCTTTAAAGTATAAAGCACAAACTTCCAGTTCTTCAAGCTTTAGCCTTTTTTTTCTCGGCTATGTTTAACGATCATACTCAACTTTTCATGATATTCACCTCAGCATTTTTTTGGAAGAGCTGTTTCTTTGTAAAGGGTTTACTTTTATCGTTCTCTCACGATTGTCACTACACCTGTAACTAAACCCTCTATACACATTATCCACAATGGTTAATATCTTTCATGACAGCTGTTTCTTTTTTGTTATAAACCAACATACCACTGAATATCAAAAGCTTCTTTCCACAGCACACACGACCACACAATAATGACCAAAAATAAGAAAAACTACTTTAACTTGAAACAACATAACTTCCAGCAAAGCCAGCGAAGTTGTGATGACTGTCACCAGGTCAAGACAAGAAATGAAATGAATACCATAAAAAACTGGGTGTTTGTCAAAGGTTTCAAGTAAAAATATCAGAAGAGACAAGTTTTTCATTTGCAGAATGGTTCGTCTCAACAATTAAATTGAGATATTCTGGAAATCAGCAGATGTCTTTGTCCTTGACATCTATGATGGCAAAACCCGCTAAGAATTCCCCTAAATATACCAGAACTGCTCTTATAATTCTTTAGTTAATTGACGAAAACACCAGCAAACAAGAACCTTCACCAGATCCAGATCAACCAAACCAGCTGTATAACCATTCTAATAGTGTCTCAACTGTGTTGTCACCGACACTTGGTAGTGCAAATGTGCTTGTTGAAAAAACAGAAATTCCATCGCCTCTCAATCTCCTCGCTCTTTTCTTACTTTCTGGTACACGTTACTGGTACAGACTACTTCATTCACTCTTAACTTGAGTCAATAAACCCCTTTAGCAGATCTTGCGATAACAAAATATTTACGTAACTTAAATCAAAGAGCAGGAAAATAAATAACTTAATAATATATATATTTAATAAAATCTCATAGCAATGTTTTTCATCTGCTCAACCATCGCCAGTAAAACTATGCCTGTAAAGAATCCACTGATTATAGAATCAACAACAATTTATTCAAAAATAATGCAAGACTTAAAGACTGGCCTCTTATCAACTATAACAAGACATTTTATGAAATTGTATAATACCAATCATTTATAATGCATAGAATTACACACGTATCAAACAAAAGCTACATCAGTCCAATCTAGGCTTTCTCAATTTGAGAACATATCGAGTGTCACACCTTTTGAGAGCAAAAGCCTAGTAGGAAAAGAAATCTGCAAAGGATGAACGGTGAACATTTTAAAGTTGCTGTGAGCAATGCGAGCTTATATGCATTGGAAGAAGGCTATTGAATAATATTGCTGACAAGTCCATGTCCCATTTAAAAGTTGCAAATCCAGCTAGCTGAAGGTTTTGAACATGTGCTTTATTTACATCATTTCATCTGCAAATTTGCATCAACAATGACTCGTGTTTCCTTTGTCCTCCTCCTTTTAACTGGGTAAAATGGCAAGGTTAGGTGGTCTTGGTTATCTTTAGATGGCCCCTGCCTGATACTTTCCTAAAAGCCAGAAAATAAAGGATCTTATAGAACATCACAGACTATCTTTAACAAGAAATTGCATAAGCTGGATCAATGGCCAAGTAGAAAGCACAATTTCAGTAGCTTAGGTACACCTCCGATCAACTTTCTGACATTTTATGCTGGACTTCTACTTTTAAGCCTGATGATAAGCAAATAAACGCCTGGTAAAGAATGCAGCAACAGCGCAATGGCTCTTCAGACTGCCCACAGCAATGATCATTTGAAGGAACCACTGTCTTACAAAACAGAAGCAGTGCAAGGGGTTCTCAAAATAGTGTTAAGAATTGAGACGCCTTATCTACCACTTTCAAAACCTTTTGAGAGGATTGCAGTAGCTTTAAATTGAAGTTCAGTTTTTAAGTCTAGCTTTCTGTAAGAATCCAAGGCAACTTTGTCTTGCCTCTCAAATTAGCTATTACACACTTTCCTATATGCACTTGACATAGAAAAGTACAGTTCATTAGACAATAAAAATGAAACAGTATGATGCTTAAACAAGACAAGACTGAGCAATTTAATTTCATTACTCTTGCAAAAATATTGAAAAAAATTAACACCTAGATAAAAACTAGTTAAACATCACATGAACTGTTGTACACTTTTTCATGTACTGCAAGACTTGCACAACATACTGCTCACATAAATGTAATACAGGCCAATCAGAAGAATATGGTTTATATCACCATAAAATTTCAAGGGCCTTTTTTTCTTTAATTACACACTATTTACAAATAGAAGACATCTAAAAAACAGGGTCTATTATTCATACCTGGTTAAAGGTTGACCGCGTTGACTTAAAAATGTAGCAGGCTGCACTTCTTCTGGCACAATTGTCTTGCCAGGTGCAAGGCTGTCAGCCTCAGATACAACAAAAACTCTTCGATCTCCTCTTTGATCATCTGTAGGCACTACATTAGTCATACCTGGTAGCAGATAAGGGTTTGACCCTGAAGTGTGGGCCCTAGGGGGAGATAGTAATCTGTCTCCACGTCTAGAGCGTCCAGAAGCAGGGTTTGCACGAAACCACCTCTTCAGACTCATGGCATCAACAATAACCTCCTGTTGGAAAGAGAGTACAAAGCTTTGAGGGTGATAAAACAGGCAGATCATCATTTATTTTATCATTCAGTAAGTGGAAATTTTTACCGGATACTTGAAGACAAAGGACTGTTAAGACCGACATTTCCTGGCAGACCCTGGGAGAAAGACTTTGATGACACATCTCATTTAAAATTGTGGTGAACAGTATGGAGGGAAACCGCCACAACATGGGAGTGAAAATATGTCGTCACAATGCATACAAATTGATTACACATTTCAATGTTTAAAGTATAAACATAATACAACTATTTCCCCTGCACCATAAAAAGGGACTTATTGCAAGTGTTGTTCTAAAACCTACTCAACTTCAAAGTGAACTCTTACCTCATCCCTCATTTTCGGATGGCATGCAAGAGGAGGGTTAAAGTCATTAGCCAAGACTGTACAAAGCATTTCTCGAACACAGCGGATGATCTCATCACCTCTCATGAACTTATTAACCACAGTCTGCTCCTCATCTGACTCTATAACAACCTTAAGTGGCCTGTAATACTTGTCATCTAAAACAGCATCTCCCGCGGCACAAGCCAGTTTTTCAATGTGGAGGTACAAGAAGTCCAAATGTCTTGCAATATACAATTGGCTTTCAACTGCCGAAAAACTAGTTCCAATGACCACTGTCCATGGATCATCTATTTTGAAGGAGTCTGGATAAACACCCGCATCGCAACCATTCGAGAAGTGTTGCCTTGCTTGTGCTCCAAATCCTGCAGCTCCAAAACCCCTCACAAGAGCTCTTGTTGTTTCTGGATCTACTAAAATTGAATTTGCACCCATTATTTTAACAACTTCTGTAGTGACATGTGGTTCATTATTGTTGATCAAGGCGACAACTAATTCATTGTAAAGGACGTTTACCACATCTCTACCAAATACATCAATGTTCCCAACTTGAGAGAGCAATTCCTTCACAATGTGTAATTGCTTGTCATCCATAAATTTCTTGCACAAACACAGGAAAACACGTCTTTTCCAGTCTGCCTCCTCAGTGGTCAATACAGTTTCTCTTTCATAATAAGAAAGTGCAAGGTTTGTGCTCTGGAGAACCACCAGAGCATCATCGTAAGCTGGTTTCTCAAGATTCAAGCAAATATCAACTGCAGTCAGTACTACCTCTGTAGCTGTCAACGGCCTTTGCTGCAGACCAAACTCGCCACTATACAGATAGTAGTCAATACCTAACTTATGAAGGAGGTACAGAATTTGACGGCCCTGAATAAAATGCTTGCTTCTATAACAGAAGTACATTAAAGCAACACCTATCTGGCCAATGAATTCCTTGTCAACTTTATCTAGTTCAGCCATTGTTTCCTTCAGATTTCTTTCTATTCTTTCAGTAAATGTCTCAAAAGACTGCCCAATGGTGTCTGCTGCACAGAAAGTTTGGAATGATTGATAAAAGCATTCAATGACACTGTTATTTATCTCCACAGCTTCTTTCTTCATGCTGACGTAGACATATCCAAGGTCTTCCCAACTATTTTGTTGACTCGCAAACTGTGAAGAATTAAGACATTTATGAGCTTTAACATCAATACTAAATTGGCAGTCTTCAAAATTAGCTGACACAAAGTGGTCCAAGAAAATCATTCAGTTAAGGTATGGTTTCCTGAGGAAGAAGCAGTGGAAACCCCAGCAATGTTTTTTTGCCTCAACAAATATAATTTGGAAATTTAAGGTCAAAGTTTAAGGTCAGTTACATTTTCGGCCATTATTTCGTAAGTCTATGTCACTAGGTGTAAACTCTTGGATTGACTTAAACCCAATTTACTAAAATGAAGAAACTTTTAAAGTATAGTAATAAATAAGTGACTAAGGTGTTTTTCAGAGGCAAGCAAGGATTTATAAGGGCAACCAAATTCCCCGGTTTAGTAATTGAGCATTTGAATTATCTCTTGTTCTCTTATATATATATATATATATATATATATATATATATATATTTTAGGGGATGGCATTCATTTGCCTCCTCACCTCACTTGACTAGGGAGCTTTAGCACCAACAATGGCAATGGCAGCGAAAATGCCACTTTTTGTCGAACTTTCCACCATTTATCACAATTCACCGAAAATGTCAAAGGTAGGCAAAGTTCCCTTGAATTTAATTTAACGGGTGACCACATTCAAGTTTAGAACGAGAGAGGAAAATAAATTTGTTCTCGCTTGTTTACACCCTAAATAAAACGTGAAATTAGGCACTGTGGAGTGACGGTAAAGAAATGTACAAAAAAGTGTGATCATATCCATGTGTACAAAATTGCCATTGCTTTTTTGATGCTCTTGTCACTGTCACCGCCATCATTGCTAAAGCTCCCACTCTCTCCCAAGAGCAACGAGGCGGCTGAAATTCAGGCAAGTATTCTCCCAGACCCTACCTGTATCCTGGGTAAGTAAAACTCAATGCTCTTCTTTGAAGGAAAACGGAAGTGGCTGATTCCAGGCCTTTCTGGCACAACTGGCGCAGAATGAGCTTGTTGATTATGTTCAGTTGCCTTATGCTCCCTCAAGCCATCCAAACTTTGTGTTCTTCCAGAAAAGTTTGGAGAAAATGGGTTTTTCCCCACCAGCTGACTACCATCAACCAGTTGGAAATGGTTTGAAGCTGTTACAGGCTTAGCTGCAGCACTGTGCACAGTTGGGGTGACAGGTGCAGCTGGCTGAAATCCTGACGAGGGGGGTTGCCAATTATTTGCAAATCCAAACAAACGATTTTCACTTGCAAAAGTCGAAGTGGATGACAAAGATCTTAGCACAAAAGGGTTTCCAGTGTGGTTCTTGCTTACTCTCGCTTCAGTGCTTCGTACAGGTGGAAGTTCTGTTGTAGAAAGTCAGAACAAAACAAATTACAAACTGTCATAAACACTAGACATTACTCAATGAACAATGAGGCATCTTTGGTTTAGATGCTTCAACCAAATTAATTGCTTTTAAACAGCACCTGCACCACTATTTTTTGGCCACATTTGTTTTTGTTTTTGTTGTTTTTTCACACCTTGCTTTTTACTCCGCCAAACTAAAGCATTTATGGTTCGCTTTAATTACAACTAAAAGAGGATGAATAGCAGTTCATAGACCTATCAGTAGTAGTTTTTGGTTCTTTAAGTCAACAATTTCGTTACTTAGTTAAAAAATATTGATGTGAGTGAGTGATCCAACCAGAGAGCTTTCCCCGTTAGACACATATTACAAAAGAGTGATAAACACCTTGGGGTTACACAGAGTTTTATTTAGTTACAGTTATTTGCCCCATACCCAGGATCTAACTGTCAAAGATATTTTTTACCTGGTACGACAGTATTTGAGTCTGCTTCCATGGCCACACTGCTTGTATGATGGATAAATCGGCAGTTGTCACCCCAACGACACCATTGATGGGTATTAAAAAACTTGCAAAGTTGAGTGGCTTGGCTCTGTTTCTGTGATTTCATGCTGGCAGAGCAAAAATACAACAAATTATCATCGACCTAGAAAATAAAACATTTTCAACTGGCAAAAGAGGGGAAGTATGGCCATATGACAACTTGTCTTGGTCGAAGAAGTCAATTTTAAGCTAATACACACAAGGCTAGAAGACGTATTGCAAAAAATAGCAGGATTCCTACACAAAAGTAGCACTGCTCAGATTATAGCAAGCTGTCACACTGCAGAAGTTTGTATTATCTGTCACCTACTTTGTTTACAGGGGAACTTTCTCTTTTCAGGTTCAGGGATGTGTGATGGGATCACCAGCATCCCCCACAATTGCAAACCTAGGGCCCCTTTCTCAAAAGTCCTGGAAACGTTTCAGGCCTGGAAAGCTGTTTTATGTTTGTTGTGTTGGTATTCAACATCAAGGTTAATATAAGTTTGACAATGATTCAATGAAACTATCAGTTAACAAAGCAAAATTGAGTGGTTTGTGAGCTAGGAACTGTGCAACTTTTCAACAGGTTTGGAGTTTAAAATTTGCCTTTGGGCCTGAAAAATTGCTAAGCCTTTTGAGAAACAGGCCCCTGTACATTTGAAGACAAGCATCGTCCACCTGCCCCAGACGACCCGAAATCTGGTTTACGTTCGTGGACGACACCTTCTCCCAGATTCACGAATATGACATAGAGAAGTTCACGAGGTACTTAAACTCCAGGGACCCACCCTGTACATTCAGTTTCACCAGGAAATGGAATCCGATGGAAAGCTACCCCTCTTAGATACTTGCATTTTCATCAAAATCAGTCATTAAAGTTGATAGCTATAAACCATGGATGTGTAGTAACCCTCTAAATACAGTAAACACCTCTGGTACAAAGAGCAAAGTCATTTCCACCAACAGCATCACGCTTTCCTATGTATGTGGGGTTTCAGAGAAGCACTTAATAAAAGATTTGACACCTACCACAAGCCTTTCAACAACACGCAACATTTGGTTAACCCCAAAGATTCACCACCAGGGGAAAAAATGTCGGTTGACTAACGAAATACAGTGCTTGGGCTGTGATGATTTTCTACATTGGGGAGACAGCTACACCTTTTGAAGAAACACCTGAACTGTTTAGGCCACACATTGGATGTCAACTCCTCCACAATCCTTGATGACACAATCAAGAGTATAGTCAGGGAGGCCATCACCAGTTCCTAAAGATCTTAGTAAACCTTAGTATTGTTAATTGCCCTACCTGCAATGGGATTGCTCAGTGCTAGTGCCTTGGACACTACCCAAATTAATAGTGAAGGGTAAGGGATTTACACTGGTGGACTGTAACATAAATGGCGACATTTCAGACTCAGCAGCAGCATTGATAACGGGGACATTTCCTAGGATAAAGGACAGTAAATGTTCAGCATGAATGTGAATCAAGCAGAGTGCAAAGGAAGTTGTGTCCGATAGCCTGGGGCTAGTGGATTTTGCTACTGGGCTAGTGATTTTTGCTCTTAACTTGCCCAACGGACAAGTGCTGTTTTTTGGGGAAATTCAAATTACGGAAGGATTGATTGTAATCAATCCTGCTAATCAAAAAGGGTTTTGGGGTTAGTTGAAATGATGAGTGGGCTAGTACATATTGGCTAGGGCTTGCCTGAATGGCAGGCAGTAAAACTGACTTTCTTTACACCCTGATCAAGTACTCAATTTTCAGTTTTTATTCTTTTCTATAAAAACAGAGGTGCTGTATTTGGACAGGCGTAAGGGCTAGGGGCCAAAAATATCCATGCCTATGAGAAATGCAAGCTACAGGTGCTTTGGTAGAAACAATGAATTAACAACAACATAGGCATGTTAAACGTGCATGAGCTATTTTGAATGCTTCAGTGTAACTTCAATGCTTCAGTGTAACCTTACCAAGAGTGATGAATCTACCTTTTTTGTCCTAAATGTAGACTGGGTTTTTGTGCGAAATTGGGTATGGCTGTACATAAATGAAACGCGAAACGCTCAGCTGCGTCGATCCTCGTGCTACATATTCACTTTCCTCTGTCTTTCCCTGTTACATTTGGTGCAATTTAAACAAATTATTTCAGTAAAATAAATATCTACTCACCAAACGTTGATTAAAAGGGAAACTCTAAGGTTTCCTCGGAGTTTCTTAAGCCAAAATGTGACTCATCGAATTCGAGTGGTTACGAAATACCAGGATTCTTATCATTGTGGTAGATGGTTGCATCATCACAATTCATGAGGTTTTCACATGCGATTCTACTCAGTGAAACAGTCCTTAACTCCGACAACTTATTTCTTCATGTTTTAATAGCTATTGCTTCTTAAAAGACAAGAGCCTTTTTTTAAGGTATTGGTTACAAAATGAAACAGGTATTCATCCGTTCAAGTTACTATTATTATTGTGAAAAGCCAATCTGCATGAGATGTACAGTCACACAACTGGCACGTGAAAGTGTTGGACTTTGCCCCCTTTTGTGCTTCGTACGTGTGGAAATTTGAGTTATCACACGGTAATCTAGTAAACAGAATTATAAAAATAACTCATACACACAATTTGCACGTGAAGATGTTAGTCTTTCGCCCTTTTACAATTCGTACGTAAAAAAACGCAAATTGTTTACTACAAAATGTCCTCAACGATTTTAAGAAATCACCTCAGCTTCATTACAACATCTGCAATTAAATTATGTTTCATGCCATGTCAAGGATGATAGCCTAACATTTATTAACTTCCAAGAAAATTATCAAACTGCCGAATATTCTTCTGCTCATATCATGTTACTCCTTTCAATAAAACAGTATCTAATTATTGTGTCAACTAGCTTCTTCCAATTTTATTCCGTAACGCTACTGCTTCTACTTAAGTTACTCATCTTTACTAAATAAAATACGTTTCAATAACTATAATGCTTAGTATGCAGGAAGGATGTATCATGTTGTTCACTTATTATTATTTTTTTGTTTTGCCGGAACGGAAAAGGTCTGTTGAACTTTGTAAGAGAGAGAATAATATTTCCAAAGTTTCTTTAAAGGATTAACAATACTCGGTACAGCTTTAAAAAAATAAGCTGCCTTTCAAACTTGTAAAACCACATTTTATAGGCCGCATACTTTCAAATTAAAGTCCATATCGAAATATCAATTATTGCTTCCCTGGAAGAGCTTTGAAAATATATGATCTGTTATACTCTACCTTGAAGCAGGTGAAACACAACTCATAAAAACGACGTAAAATGTGCGTCAGTACCGTTTGCGACAGCCGAATTCGGTCAGAAATGTCTTGAAATAGCATCCACACTAAAATATGAACCCTTAAACAGCTGCATCACTGTATGTAAACAGCGTTTGAATCATGAAGATATTTAATATAATGTTTCCAAACACCCGTAGCCGTAATAAAAGAAGAAAAAATTGTGAAGAATCAAGATGCCTGATGGCGGTCTCAAAGTGACCTTGTTCGACCTTTACCAATGCCATGTTTAAATAGATGCCAAAATCTCATTGGTTCCTAAGCATCAACTCATAGTACCTTAACCCTTATTGGCTCTTGCAACAAACATCCCAACATACAAAGATCCAAAGCCACAAAGATACATACGCTCACATGACTGACATATGATCTATCTTTTCAAAATAGCTCAAAAATAAAGGGAAATGGCCTGGCTACTTTGCTCCTTCCTCTGCATGACAGCCAGGACAATAGATGTAAAAAACCCTCCATTCAATCACCCTTCCAAATATAAGCCCCACGAGGGCTTGTACTTGGAAAATTGCCCTCAAATACAAAGCAAAACAAAGCAAAAGCGGTAAATTTACTTCCAACTATAAGGCTAGCCCAACCGATTTTGAAATGCAAATTTCCCTTCATAGATAAGCCCTCCAAAAATAAGCCCCTAAAAAAAGGGCTTTTAAAAAATATAAGCACCAGGGCTTATTTTCAGAACTTTACAGTACAGTAATGTTTTGAAGCAAAAACAACTTTAAAAAGTTGAGTCTCCAGTTTCACAGAATCATTTACTATTTGGTTCTAAGCCATCAGTTTTCATAATTATGTTTATAGAAAAAGCATTAATGTGTAAAACCTGGAGAAGGCCACCAATATTGGACAATTTCTAGCAATAAACAGCTGGAGGCAATGAAACTATTATACCAACCTGCAGAACTATTGGTGTTTTGTTGCAATGTCTGCAAGGTAGCAGCTGGAACAGGTTTTACTGATTGAGGTGCTGTTTGCTGAGAACCTTCATGCACAGGCATGGAGCCTTCTGGGTGTAGAAACTTACAATTGACACCACTGAAACACCCTTTAGGAGTCCCTATGTACTTGCACACTTTCCTAGGAGCCTCATTCTTCACACTACAAAATATCATGATTTTTAAGACTGGTTTGTACTAAGTCAAAAACTACACATCAATACACCGTATTCACAAATGGCGGACACGTGGGAAAACACTGGTGCCTAGTCATGAAAGCGAGGCGTTGGAGGATAAACAAAAATTGCAAATGAAGACTTTCAGTGAACTTGCAGAGTGTTTAGCACGGATTCCACCGGAAATAACTTTCTACGGACTTCTTTATAAATACAATTACGTGGAATGTCTTCTGCTTTTAATGTTTAGTAGCGATTTGCTGTTTGCAATCAAGGGGACGCGTATATCTTCAAGGAAACAGAATGATTTTGTAGGTTTCCGAAGCATCAGAAGCTCGACAAGTGGACGATGGCTGGAGAAAAGCGGCAAACATGTTGACCCAAACTTCACATTGAAACCGAGTACGAAAGCCAGCTCACTGAAATTCGGTGAAACTGAAATATAAACAAATCTTGGTGGCAAGAAAAAAAGAAATAAGCGACAGATATATGGCCTACTTGCAACTGTTAACACAGGAGGCGTCTGCCGTTGAACAAAACAGTTCAAGTCGAGATGGAAAAAAGGAAGACAGGAAAGAAGAGGTGACTGAGGTTTTGATGAAGTTATGTTTGGTTTTTGTTTGCCAGGACGTTATTCTCTGGTCTTTATCAATGAAGGACATCAATTAGACAGCGGGATTGACCTTTTTTTCAAGCGGTTTTTCGGTAATTTATTTTTAATGTGCAGGAGCGATCGAGAGGAGTACGCTCAAAATTTCAACTTGTTACTCGGCAGACTCGGTAAGCCGGCCACATATCATTTCAGCGAGTAATTTTGTATTTCTTACCTTTGGCTGTTAAGAGTTTTAACTTTATGTTTCATAATATTTCAAAGTTGAAGAATACATAAATAAATAAAATGATGGTCTTCTTAAACTGATCCAGACTCGAATTCAATTATTCGAAAAGGAAGCTTGCCGTGTTCAGTCCTGACAAAAACATTGCCTTAAAATTTTAACCTAGTAAAATGTACGCTTTATACCACTTTTTTACCAACAGCTCTATGAGATAATGCCCTAAAAGAAACCAGGTAAATAGCAAGCCATAAGATTCACACACTACAGCTTCTAATTTTGATAAAATTATTTTTAATTATTTCGCAATGACAGAGAAATCATGAGATTTTTGCTAAGCTCTGCCAACGTACCTCCAACAATTCCCTCCAAAGCGACGGAATTAATCTGATCCAATACAGAATTGTAGTGATCTGGCTTTCGTATTCGGTTTCAGTGTGAAGTTTGGGCCAACATGTTTACCGCTTTTCTCCAGCGATCGCCTACTCTTCGAGCTTCTGATGCTTCGGAAACCTACAAAATCATCTTTTTTCCTCAAGAAATACACGTCCCTTTTGATTGCAAACAGCAAATAGCTACTAAACATTAAAAGCAGAAGACATCCCACGTAATTGTATTCAAAAAGAAGTCCATACAAAGTTATTTTAGGTGGAATCCGTACTAAACACTCTGCAAGTTCACTGAAAGTCTTCATTTGCAATTTTTGTTTATCCTCCAACGCCTCGCTTTCATGACTAGGCACCAGTTTTTTCCCGCGTGTCCGCCATTTGTGAATGCGGTGTATTCACATCCACAAAATCAAAACAGAGAAATCAAAATGGTGTACGCTTGTGGGAGTAAAAAAAGGATTAAAAATGGTGGCAGTCTAGGTCTCACCATACAAAAATGTAGAGGCCAATTGGCCAATCACAGATTCACTGTGAATTCACTTTCTTGGCTTGGAGTTTCTAGGTCAAGAAAGTGCCGAACCCACTAGTCCAAACAACTTCAGTTTTGCTACTCTGTGCTTAGTTAGCTATTGTATGTCTTGTGCCATGGAGAAAAAAAAAGGAAACTAGTGGTGCAACACACAATAACAAAATAGTTGAGATGTAAAAAAGACAACTGCCTCTGATAGCATCCCTGACATCACACAAACAACCAACCTGTCGCTTGAGGCTTCATTCTTGTTTGCAGCATAGGATTGACCAGATGGATATGCACGCCGCATAGCAGTATAAGGTTCAGTAGAGGCCTCTGGATCTTCAATCCATTTTTCCAAAGAAGAAACTATCTCTTTGTATACTACCAGAGGTGCTACAATGGCATTATCTTGAAGCTACAAAAGAGGAAAATGGTCTCCTTTTGATTCCCCCGGAGTAACAAAACCCAAAATTGAGATATTCTTTTTGTAACATTAGAGACCTTTAGCATCACGTTTTTCATGGGAAACTGCAAACCGCAAACCACAAAATCTCGTGACCACGGCCTTGCGGTCACGTTTGCAGTTTGCAGTTCATGTTTGAACCGCAGGAAGGGCTTGCAGCGGTAAGTGATTTACGGCAAGGTTTTTTGCCACAAAAAATTGTACAGCCTCGCGTTTAAAGGTATGAACCAGGGGGGGCTGGCAGCGAGGTCTGGAACCGAGTTTACATGATCGCCCCAGTTAAGAAATTCGGCCGAATGAGACTGAGAACAAATTTTCCTTGAAAACAAATATGGCGGAGAATGCAGACATGGAAGGACGATGAGTTTTTGCTCAGTTTTAAGTTTTCCCGCGTACAAATATCAAGAAAAGGTTTCTATGGACTTTTCTAATGGACCTTTTGGACATCAGAAGGCGTGATCTATGAACAGTTCAAGGGTGACTTCACTTATCGTGATTCGGGATCTCGGCAAGTTCAGTTATTATTAGGCTTCGTGAATTTTCGAGCGACCATCTTGCTCCATCTCTTATATTTTTCCACTTACAGTGGTATTAAGACTCTCCTCCTTATCTTAAACATATATTACGAGCACGATATATCGGTATGAGTCTTGCAACAGTCCTACGTGAATGTTCATTAAACCACTGATTATCTACTTCACTGTTCGTAAGTTTGTTTGTACACCGGGAGGAACAACAAATATTTATAGGCGTAAATACAGAATACAGGGCCAGTTTAATAAAAACCAGGGTAAATGTTCCAATCACTTTGCTTCACATGTAAGCCATTTTTAATATCAGAAGATTGGGAGGGGTTTACTGAACCTTCAAAGCCTTCACTGGAATGTCATTGGAGTGATAATCAATAAATTTCCAACAGCAATACTGTATTTAGTAGTTTTGTATTAGATAGTGACTTCGGTTTCAAGTATTTCCTTGAAATTGTTGGTACAAAAATTACCCTTTAGTCATGAATTATACTTGAAATGATTATAGTGGTTTAGTGTAAGAACAAGAGGCTAATTCAGTTGCTAATAAGGGTGAGTACATCAGGAAAGAGTATGCGTTGAGAAAATCCCTCAAAGGACTGAAGTAAAAGAAACACCAAAAAAACCTGAATGTTTTGCAAAGTTTATAAAGAGAATCAGAAGAGGCTTGAAAAATATACAACTTAAGTTTATTGTTTGTGTAAGTTATGAATCTGATTTACAACTAAATTATACAAGGTAAAATTTATTTTTTATCAACCATCAAAAGAAGTTATTGTTGGGCTCGAACCCCATCCTCTCAGCAGTTGTTTCTACGTTTAATACTACCCTTGGCTTATTTGGCCTAGATGGGTTTAGGGTGGTGACCATTTCACCCTTTAGAGTTTTGAACAAAGTGTCTGTTTGGGTTGTGAAGGTTGAAGAAGAAGCGGCCTATAGAGTACAGTCTATTGATACCACCAT